>VWZL01004604.1:0-20350 GCA_013396915.1 Stercorarius parasiticus
CTGGGGAAGGAGGAGGAAGGGGATGTTTGGGGCCATGGCGCTTGTCTTCCCCAGCCACCGTTAGGCGTGATGGAGCCCTGCTGTCCTGGGGGGGCCGAACGCCTGCCATGGGAAGGAGAGAAGGAATTCCTCCTTCTGCTGTGCTTGCGCGTGCGGCTTGTGCTTTACCTGTTAAACTGCCTGTGTCTCAACCCACCAGTTTTGGCACTTTTACCGTCTGATTCTCCCCCATCCCACTGGGGGAGCGAGCGAGCGGCTGGGGGGGCTGCGCTGCCCACCAGGGCTAACCCCCAACACATACCTCCCACTGCAGCACGTACACAGCACTGTATGCTGGCCCAGCTCCATGTTCATTCATATATATTTCTGCTGTAATCTCATTAACAGGCAGACATACAGACTGTGTTTATGGCTAGTATTATTGATGATACACAAATGCATTTGCAGCTTGAGTTTAAGTTAGACAAACAGTGTGGGAAAACAGACGGAAAATATTTCAGATCTATTTTACACATCACTGATTTCATGGTATGCATCCCAGTTTCCTCAGTCTGCAAATGAACTGTTTATAAAGATAATTCAACTAACATACAGATGACTGATTAATTTTCATGCTGCAATCGCACTAATGAAAATTCTATTGAAATACTTACAAGTTTCCTTTACGTTCTAAAATATTATTGCTGCAGTATTCATTGCTACAGTATTCTATTTTAAGATTCTTTGAGAAGTTCATTTACTAAATTGTGCTATTGCAATTTTCTTTGGTCGAATGCACAGAAATACTTAAAAGCAATACGAAACTAAATGGAACCAAACAGCTCATTAAACACTAATATCTAAATGCCTCAGCTTGAGCTGATGGGATTTATGCCATATCCTGACAATCGCCCTGTGGGGCTGGAGCCTAATCTTCCATCCCTTTCAGAGTGATGCTGTTATTTTCTGTGCCGACGATCTGCCAGGGCTTTCTGCAGCCAGATAATAGAGAAGGTGGGTGACCTGCTCCTTACAAAACTTTGCTTTGCTATAGCTAGGAGGCGACTAAACGCTCTGGCTTCAAAAAAAACCCCCAACATAAGAATAATTGTGCTTCTTTTAATGTAGCATGTGTTATTCAAGAACAGGTATTTTCTCAAAGATTTTATTTGAGGACATTACTTGGAGGAAACCACAAAAGGTCACCTTGTTCCAAATTTTCATAGCCCCGCATTAATACGCTTGAAACCTTGTTTAGGAACAAGGTGTTTCAGCAGAGCACACCTCGCCAGCGTGAGTTTGTCAGTGGTGTTGCAGCGTTTGCTGGAAGTGGGGTGAAGGATGTTGGCTCCCATGAGATTTCCTGGGCTGCTCTGAGGCTTAGCACCACTGGGAGGCAGGGCAGGTAACAGCTCTGAGGGAAGAAATATGAGTCCTTCGGTTGAAAAAAATCATCCTTTTTCTGTTTGCTTGGACTTCAGTAAAATTAGTTCCTGTGTAATCTGAATGAAGTCCTCAGGCTTTCTCAGATCATTGACTTCTCTACAGGCAGCAGCTAAAGGCACAAATCCCAGAACTGCTGGAAGAGGTGTGGCTGTCGGTCTGAGATGGCCGAGATGGAAAACAGAGAAAAGGCTGGTTTCCCCATGACGTAGAAAATCAAACATTAGAAACTGTAGAGGACACTAATAAAAATTAGCATTTTTGTCTCAGGCTTTTCACCTGAAGACCTCCATGTGCCTTGGAAACTCCCCAGAGCCTCTGTTAATATTGTCTTAATTCATATACACAAAATGAAGGCACAGAAATGGTAAAGGTCATTGCTACTGTTGAGAGAGGGAGATCAAACCTCTCTCTTTATGACAGGAAAAAAGACGGTGGGACTGAAATTCCTTGACATACCCCCTTGAAGTAGTTTGCATGTTATTAATTGTATGTTTGTCACATTTTAAAGGATCTAAAAGGTCATCTTTTTGGGATCCACTGCTGCTCCTCCTGAAACTTCAGGCATGATGAGGTGGAGCTGTGACTCTGCCAGCAGAATACAAAAGATTGTGGAAAAGATGCATTTTGGCTGACCTGCCTTGAATTCTACTAGGAGCAAATTCCTGAGGTCGTCTGAATTTGAGGTAAGCAAACCAATTCTCCTTCGTAAAGACGACATTAAAAAAGTAGGGATAGCCCTAATAATGTATTGCATTATTAACACAAGCTGACATACACTAGGAGGAGGGTTGGATTATCTAATTAGCCTTTCCTATCTTCAACTTTAATGATTTTCCCCATCAATCTATACATTTCTGACGGAAGAAGTAGCAATATATTCTGTATTCCTTAGTAGACTGCCTGTGCTGACAAAGTGGGAAACAGCATTTCGATTGGGTTAATGTAAGGGTCTTAAAATGTAATGTGTGTGTGTGTGTGTGCGCGCGCGCACAAGATTTCGGTTTGGTCAGAGGCAATCCTAAACAGTTGATCGAAAGAGAGCGTGGAAATGGCTGTAGTATTTCTAATTACTGGATCTATAAAAGCTACAACATAAGGTGAAAAATCAGATAAGGGTACACAAGACTTGTAGAAAATCCCATCAGATAAATCAAGATACACAGCTCCCTGAATATTTACCTAACCTAATTTATGGACCTAACCTGGACTATAGAAACCAGAGAAATAGCGGAGCTGAGTATGAGTGAGAACAACACCTAGAACCACATGAGTGAGCAACAGAGTCACTAGTATTTGCAAATGCTGACTGCTTTGCCCTGCAGGCAGTGACTAGATACAAATCCTTTCAGCAGGTCCCTGGTTGCCTCACGGCTGTTGACCAGGACTTTCCTTCTGGTGCCGTTCGCAGCAGTTTAATTGCAGCTCCTCTCTGGCTTCATCATCGCGGTGCAGATCATGTCACTTTCTTGGCAAAGCATATGGAGTTGGCCGTTATCAACATGCGGGGTGTTGAATACGCATGCACGTGCTCTGCAATTACCGAGCACCGCTTTGTACCGCTTTGTATAAATGAGCTGGCATGCTGCTACAGGCCACTCCTGGCCTCAGCACCCTCGCTCTTGGCATGTCTGTCGGCACGGATCCCTTACAACATCGCTTCATCTAGGGCTAGCAATTAACCTGACTGCCTGGTAGTAGGGGGCAGTTCTGCTATAAAAAAGCTCTTAAAATCAAGAATTTCAGGGGTTGTAAAGAGGTTGTAAAAGTCAGTTGAATTGATTTGGATTAAGAAAAAAATATCAGATACTAAAATATGTATAAATCTCCTGAGTTATGTCAATAGGATCTCAGGTAACTGAGAACTCGGGTACATGAGTGATTGCATTTAGCTTTCATGTTGGTATACTTATAAAGTAGAATTTTTAAGCGTCCCTCTCCTTCGTGGTTTGCCCTTAATGCTAGTTTATTTCAACAAAATGAAAGAATTGGGAAAAACAAGTCAGATCATATGTCTGTAATGCCTGGAAGAGTTTCGGAGCCTTGGCTCAGCGCTGCAGGTCTCATCTCCGTTAGGAGGAATGTAGGCTGGGTGCAATGGTGGCGACAGGCGTGTGCTGGGTGTCTCCCACTACTGCGTGGCATCTTTTCACCTCAGCGTAATGGGCCTTTTTGAAATGTATGCATTAGCCATCACTGATGGTGACAAGATAAAGGAATTCAGGAATAAGAGAGCAAAGGGTGTAGGATTAGCATAAATAATAGTGCCCGACACCTTAGTTTTGTGTCTAGCACACAAGTGATTTAGAGCAGTGAAAATAAGATGCCAGATCTGTGTGGGATGGAGGCAAATATGCTCTAAACCAAAAGCAGGCCCTGCTAATACAGGGCAGTTGAGAGGTGTGATCTGTGAGCCAACGCACAACACCGAATCACCACCCGCCCTCTGCTGCTGTAGCCAAGGCCAGTCCAAAATACCCCACAGAGTTCAAAGCAAGTGCAGTTTGCACACAAAAACATAGCTGGAAGCCGTATCGGGGAAAAGGTTACTGAAGGCGGTGTATTTCTTAATAGTTCAAAAGGTAAGAAACAAAAGTTACTGACTCTTAGGATAATTTGTTCATGTTCTTTCACTTGCATCCAGTTTACCTGTTACTTAAGTGTCAAGCAATGCCACATGCACAGGTGTACACTGAACTCCCATTCTTCTGCACTCCCTTTTTGCTGTTTGTAATTCCTGTTATCATCTCCCATCGGAATTATTGGTGGGACTGTCATCACACCTCTCTGCTCTTTTGAAGAGTCCCTGTCCACGCTGAGCAGTTAACACCATAATCATAGTTGGAGACTGGAAAGTAGTGAAAAGTAAGGTGGAAGATACTAGCATATGTGATACACCAAGGATAATGATTCCTCCTACAGCAGCTTCTGTGATTTCAAAAAGTAATGCAGAACAGCGTACAAAAAACCCCCTGTAATAGGCGTGTGACCCTCTGATATTTGTATGGACACGTACTATTCTACGGCAAACGCACTGTGAGTGTACGTACGCAAAACAGTGACACCGTGGGCCAAATTAGCAACTGGTACAAACTACCGCTGCTCTGTTTATTTCAGTGGAACTGTTACTCTTTTGTCCTAGTTGTGTGTTTGTCCTAGGCCCGGTGTATGGCAGGAAAACCCCTCTAGCACAGGCACCCCCACTGGTTAGACAACCTGAGGGACCTGGGTGTGCACCATAGCCTGTCTGCCAGCTCCGTGCCAAGACAAGGGCCAAGCCCGCGCTGTTGTTCATGCTTAGGACCTGCATTAGGAAGGATACCCAAGCCTGCAGGATGAAAAATCGCTGCAGCACATGTTGGCCTCGTCCCTTGATCTGGGTAGTGGTAGGAGCAAAAAACATGAGTGCGCTTGCTGTGCAATCTAGTTACCAAAGCCTAGGAGCCAAACAACGGATTAGCCTAGAGAAAAAGCTGTCCGTTTGCTTCTAAAACCTCCCAGGAGTAGCAGAAGGACTTGTCATAACTTGGATAAACCTCTCCAGAGCTACCGTGCTGCCACTTAGGATGGGAGAACCCTACAGACACAGATGACAGTCATCTGCAACACAAACACTGATTTGGAAACCCAAAATACACAGAGAGATCTCCACCCTAAACCAAGTGATATGCATGCCTGGTTTGGAATTCAAATGGGACGGGTGGGGTAGTTTTGCTGATTACTGTTTACGGCAGGAATGATAGAGGAGAGGCCGTTTAGATAGGTTGTGCTCCTTCCCAGAGCTTCCCAGCAATGCAGCCTTTTACCATTCGTCAAGTTCAAACAGTGAAAATTTCCTCATTTATAATCCTGCAGAGAATGAGCGATATAGGCAATGATCTGGAAACTTCCGTGAGACCTAAATTCACGCGTCCCTCTTCCCGTGGGCAGGACTTCAGAACTCGAGCTGACCCCTCTCTTCCTTCCTTCCTCCTTCCAGTTGGCCAGAGCCCAGACGCGGTTGTATAAACATTGTTTATTGTTGAATTCTCAACAGTGAAAGGCAACTTTCACTGCAGATAGCTTGTCTATGTTGTCCCAAGTGTTGCAGACCAGCTCCAGCATGGCGGGGGGCGAAGGAAACTATTGCTCAGCTTTTCTGCATTGGCAGAAACATTGCTCAGGGGCATTGAGGTAAGCTGGAACTGCCGAAGTCTTGCTATCTCTGTTAATCAGACATGAGATGCCTAAAATTGAGTGCTGGAGGTTAGTGAACATAGAAAACATTGGCTCTGGATTTTCACTGTGAGTATGCCAGCCAAAAATATCATTGCAGTATCCTAGGCTTGGAATCCTACCCTCGGCAAACACATTTCAGGCTTATACAGAGTGTACCACCATGCCCATGTGTTGGAGTGGCATTATGCCAGTTCTCAAGGTGGTACACCAGCTTTAATAGGTGCTAAGAAAAGACATATTTAGTAGGACAGCCTTCCTAATGCTGAAAGTACCAAATCTTCAGCCAAAAGTCCCTTTTATAGAAAGCTGCAGGCCTGTTGACACAGGATTGTGTTTGTCAGTGCTCTTATTCCCAAATAGCCAACCGGTAGTGGGCTAGGAGCGGGTAAAGGGCTTGTGCTAGAGAAAAAAAAAAAAAAAAAGAAAGAAAAAAAGAGGATGGGGGGATTAAAAAGTCAGGTGGCATACAAAATCTATTAGTAACACAAGGGGCAACAGAACATGGTTGCTCAAAATCATAGCCTTGAGGCACAGCCTGTTAATAATGGCAAATAATGACTTTTGGGCAAGATTTATCACAGCAGCTGCTAACTATCTCCCCATACACAAGTTATGCATTTGCCGTAAAATGCAGGAGACCAGCAGAGTTTTTAAACAAATACTGGCTTGAGCATGGTGTATTTTCAGTCTTTAACTGTGTGCTCGCCCCCAGGACTTCATCTAGATCCATGCTGAACATAACATTTGCCATCACTTGTGACTTGGCTCTTCAAATTGGCAAAAGCGGGCTTGCCATTTCTCAGGGGCTGATCATAATGAATGGGTCAGCTGCCTCCGTGCTGCACTCTGACGAAAAATAAAACGAAATTGGTAAGAAAAAAGCCTGCTGTTCCTACGACGCTTAAAGCTGGAGTGTTGGGAGGTGTATGGCAGTCATTGACAGAAATCCCGCATATTCTCTTTGGAAGGCTTTGGCTAGTGCTGTGCACCTGCCGGTGGAGCGGGGCAGAAGTGATGCTTACGGACAGTCGTGAGCACGTCCTCTGCCTCAGGTCCTTTCCCACATGGGAGACAGATGCACCTTCCTGCCCGCAGCAGATACTGGAAGAGTGTGGGGCCTACCCAGTGAGATGCTTCTTCCACCTATTTTCTAAATCAGGCTATGGATCCTCTGCAGCTAAAAATGTAGAAATGAGCTGTCTGGTTGAGGAGTAGAAAAGCCTTTCATGTGGAAATTCAAAAAGGGAGATAACTGAGCTTCAGGCTGACTACTAGAAGGGCAATAGCATCAAACAACATCTTCTGATCTTTTTTCAGTCTTATCACACATTCAGCATGGTAATTGAGTACACAATTTATGACATTGTCCATGTCTTATACTTAACCTAAAAATCATACATGATACTTTACAGAGAAATAAAAATGTTCCAGGATGTAAAATATGAATCGTTCTATCGGCTGTGTATGGACAGACTGGAGAAGAGGAGCCTCTTCTTATTTTTAAGTAAATCAAAACCCCAGCCAGCACTGCTTAGAACCAAAATGGATTCTTTTAAAGGTCACTCTAAAGGTCGCACAGTGACCCAACGTACTCGGACTGAATACCTTTATAGATGCAGAGAGGGATCCGTTGTAGGACTTTCCGATTGAAGAACTACACAAGAACAGGTAGAACAGGTAATTAAAAAGAAGAGTCAGAAGGGCAGACTGCACGCAGGCAGGGTGGATATTATTTAAAAAAACTGTATTAGAATCTAAGGGTATATTTCTGATTTGAAAGAACCTTTGAAAAGAGCAAAGAAGCGTGGATGAACAACAAGCGTCCTTAAGTAAATGTTGTATCTCCCAAATTTTAGATTGTGCCCAATTGAGGAAAGGAGTGAAAAACATAGATTTGTTAAGTTAAATATAAAATGAAAAAAGGACAATCAAGACAAGACTGTGAGGTGTGAAAGTTCATACATGTTTCTCAAACACCTCAGAAAGCAGGAGACCTTGCAGCATCACTTGAGGACCGACACACGAAAGGAGTACTTTCATGGAGGATGAGGTCCTGGCAGAAAAGCTTGCCGTGATCTTCTCCTCAGTGCTCGGTCGCGGGGAGCTGAGAGAGGAGCTCGCGTCAGCAGCCCCCTCCGCAGGGAGAGCCCTGCGGGAGAGGTCTCGGAGCAGTGGGATCTGCAGAAGAGGCCCTGGAGCAAAGCCGTTGAGAGCACAGAGCAAGTTGCGAGCAGCTCAGTTGCTGGAGACTAAAGCAAGGATTCGCCAAGAGCGGCAACAAATGGCTCTTTACGGTGTGAGTGAATGAGCGGGCAGTAGCACAGCAACATGACATTTAATATGGATAAATGCAAAGTAATACAGAGAGCCAACCCCAATACAAAAAATCAGCGATATGCTCTGCTCTGCTCAGGTTCTTACCGTTGCTGTAGGTAGGTTTATGGAAACGTCCGCCAAATACCCCATAGCTGTCAAACAAACCCAAACCAGTCCTCCCAAGCAGGCCCGTTCAGAATAACTAAGAAGGAAATAGCAAACTGAACACACTAAAATGCTACAGTATAAATCCCTCTGCGCCCTCACCGTCATTACAGCCAGTCTCCTAGCCAAAATTCTAGAACCTAAAGCCTAGAATAGATGTAACAGACTTAACAAAAGGTGTGAGAGGGCCACAGAGATGAGCAAAGGTTAAGAAAAGCTTGTGCACTTGGAGGGGCTAGGTGTGCTACAGGCTACAGCCTAGAAAGGAGCTGAAAGAGGGGCTTAAGAGCCAGCAAAAGCATCAATCCCAGGAGAAGCTGAACAGCTGATAAGTGTTCACTATTAGCCATAATATAAGAAACAGGAGAAATAAGTAGTTAAAATCATAGAGAAGCAAACAGAAGGAGGTAATTTTTTCACACAGCATGTTGGAATTTGTTATTCCAGGATAATGACAAAAATTTACATAGGTTCAAAAAAGATTTTGAGCAGTTCAGAGAAGAAAAACACATCAAAGCCTACAAAATCCAAAGATACGGACTCTGGTTCAGGAAGCCTTTGAGCTGCAAGCTACTGGGAGCCGGGAGGCTGCGCAGCAGGAGTGTCACTGTGTGTGCCTTGCTTGCTACTGGCCACTGGCAGAGACGAGATCCCAAACTAGATGAGCCTGAACATTAGTTACACCAGTCTTATGGGTTTTGTTTTTGTTTTTTTTTTCCCTGCAAGGGGTGAACAGCACATAGAGATTACTAAGGAGGTGAGGGCGGTGAGGCTGGGGCTCGGATGCTGAAGGGCCAGTGGCCCTGAGGGGTGGCATGTGGCGTGGCACCTGCCCTGGGTGGTGTAACAGGAGAGACGGCATTGCTCCGTAGCTGCCACAGAGATGAGAGGCTGTAGTCCTGAGTCAGGCAGCGCTACAGTCAGTGTCGGCTATGACTCATTTGAAACAACTGTATTTCTCAGGGAATCTGTGGAAAGGTTCTGTGTTAAGTCTACCATCAGATCTCGCCTCTTGGTCTGGTGGATGCTCTCCCTCACCTACCACCTGCCTGCGCTGGTGGGGATCACGTGGAGATTAGACTCATGCATCGCTGAGTGAGCCTGACAGGACGTGTAAGTTTGAGAAACTTTACTTTTCATCACTTTTCCATAAAGGTTTCAGATTTTTTTTTCACCATTCTTTTATTTTTCCCCCCCTTTTTTTTTTCTTTCTCCCCAGGGACATCTGCCTGGGATTATCAACAAACCCAAGATTTATTAAACACAGACGGAACATGAAATCCAAGTGAAAGAAACAGTTTGCATAACAAATCTCCTGAGATTTGCATTTCTCCTAAACTAAGCAAGGTAAGACATTCTCAGCTTAATTGCCAAGAAAGAAGAAAAGCCTGTGCACCGCCATGGCAATACTCTGTCTCTCATCAGCTCGGGGCTTTCTGCGAGCACGACACTGCTCTCTGGGGACGGGTACCCTCCCTTCACCCAACCGATTAAGTTACTCTAACTGCAAAGCTGACGTACCATGAAAGACAGTAAACTGTAAGGATTTCCTGTATTGTCCAAAAAACAGGCCACTGACTACATCAAATACCTTTAAGAATAATTAGCAGCCACTTTTCAAAGCCTTTGTGACACCACACCTCACAGATCAGGTCATACAATTCTATTAAGACTCTTCTTAAAATATCCTAAAAATGTTTTGGGTTTTTCTTTTTCATTTTCCGTAAACTATGAATTACTGATAGAAACACAGACCTTCTCTCAACTTCTTTAACGTTAACGTTGCTTATTGACTCAAATTTACAAAGAAATAGAGAATTTCGAGATTGGTCATGAAGGGAAAAAACCTGCTACTTCTGAGAAATACTGTTTCAGGAAACACGAGAGACGTGCATTTTCAACCCACTCCTTTAGAAAAAAACACACAGAACTGTCAGCACAATAGCCGACATCAGGTTAGATATATTCCCTGCTGTAGGAGGCAAGGACTATACCTGGTGGAGTCATCCTAAATACAAAATTGGCTTCACGGACTTCAGTGTTTGCAAGTTCAGTAGGAGCATTTAGATGTACCTAAAACTCCTTAAAAACAAAAGAAAAAAGCCCCCTTTGATTGCTGAAAATCGAGCAGATCAGCTCACTGTTCCTGACTAATCCTACATGCCCTACGAGCAAAGTAGATCGACGTGAATTTTACAAAGTTGCTTTGGCCATTCAAGAAAGTAGTTAGTTAACAAGATGAGACAACTTGAAAAATGAATGCTTTGTTTAAATGAGCTAAAAGAAAAAAAAAAAAAGAATGCTTGCTCTTAGGTGATTTATGGTAAATTTTATTTAGTATTTATTTAAAAATTATGTAATTGTCCTAGCGGTCTCAATATGCCACGGTAGCATAAATATTAATTCAGAAGCAGAACAATTTTGTAAAGAAATGGCCAACAAAAATAATCGTCAATGCTCATACTGATTTTCTCCTGGTATTTTCTCAGGAAAACACGTTTTCCCAGTAAATCTGAATGTTCTCTGCTTCGTTTTCCTTAGATCTGTGTTTAATCCATCTCCTTGTCCCAGAGTCCCCCCCAGATAAGCTACTGGTTACATGGCAGGTCTCTTCTCCGATTAAGAGACCACCCCAGCCGTGACCAGTTCTCTTCTTGGATAAGGGACCACCCCAGCCCCGGAGGGCTGCTGGCGTGTGTCCGCCCCACGGCAGGTCTGTGCCCGGTCTGGCAGCGCCGCACGGCCGCATGCTGCTGCTGGAACGGGGGTCCTTCCGTCCTTCCCTGACGCAGCCCTGGCTCCGCTCGGCAACATTGCGCTGCATCTTGAGTCGAGAAAGAAAATGATTTGTCTTGCTTTGGCAATTGTTTTGGTTATTTTGCATTACCGCTGGCATTAGGTAGGAAGTTCTGGAAGCAGACCTTTATGTATAATGTATCAGCGCCTGCTCCTGTGCCTGTTTGACACACATCCAAAACGTTCAAAACCACAGGGAGGTTACGACACAGCAGAATCCTGTTAAAGGAGGGGCAAGCATCTTGCTCATGCCCGAAGTATTATATTGTTACTGGAAACTGAATAACAATTAACCTAGCCAAAAGTCAGGTCAGACCTTGCTGCCATTGGAGACAGTTAGAAAAATTCCACTGACTTGACAGAGGGTGAAGCCCGGCACAAAGGTGAGATGAATCCACCCTTTGCATTTAGTGGATAATACTAATGACGTGGGTCAACTTAAAAAGTGGCCACTCCAAAGCCTCAGCTTATGTCGTCTGAAGCTATTTCATACTTTAACCCTATCTGCTGATGACATACAGCTGAAGGAAATTTTAGTGCAGGATTTTTAACTGGTTGACACCCCATGTTACCGTAATTAGAGGACACTCGGTCCAATCCCAACAACGGGAAGGCTTCTGTCTTTTGAGGTGCTTACCTGGGTGGTTTTACCACGACGTACCACAAACCTTTTAAAACGGATGTCTTGCTATAGGCCAGGGGATTACTGTTTCATCCTCATAAAGTAATGAAACCAGAAAAGAACAGAATTGAGACAATAACTCAGTAATAAAATATTAAAAGCTCTTTATGTTTTGTGGGAATTTGATTCAGCTTGGTTTATAGCTTTCATGAGTTTTCTATGACATTTTTCAATAATATATTACAAAATACTAACATGTTTTTTAAATAGTTAATCTTATACGTTCAGAACCGGTTTTCTGTGTTTAGAATCATATTCAGCCCCTGGACACTTTAATAACGCTTTAGGAAAGGTATGTACTGAAAAAATAGATGCAACGTTGTCATTCAAATGTAAACCTGATAAAATATTAAAATTTCTTATGAAATTTTTCCAGAAAAATGATCACTGTTTACAAGCTTTACAGTGAGAAAAGCCTTTTTCTTGAGCAAAAGATTGTTCAGTAACAACATTAAATATTGAACTATGTTGAAGTGTGTCTGTAAACAGCCTTCTTTCGGCTCAGGATGATGGAGATTTATTTGCTCCTCTGTGGAAATAGAATAATGAAATTCTATTTTAAACGAAGGACTGGAAAGACAGTAGGAGGATAAAATCTGTAACTTTCCATTATTACTTTTACGATTTGTTAAGCTCAGCGGAACTAGCGATACTGTTGCGAATAGAACATTTTTAAAATCCCCTTTGAAATCACTGAAGTGCAATAATCATTTAAAAGACACAGGAATGACAAAAACCAACACACAGCTTGCACCCCATCAAATGAAACATAGTCTTGTCTGCGTGATTTTTAACTACCTTTGTCATACCCAACATCTAAAGATGTGAAAGCCGCAGGAGGGAGAGAGCGCGGTGTGGCCTATTTTCACGCCAGCCTGTTTGCCTTCTGCCTCTAACGAGGCTGGGCCGTCAATCGGTCCTACAGCCGGCGCTCAATACCTCCATCATAACAATGCTCGTTTAAAAATAGCCTGATTGCTCACGTGATTAACGAGGTGCCTTTCATGTCGGTGGTGGCAGTGTCGCCCGGGCACTGTGCGGGCTGCCCAGTGCCAAGCTATTTTAACTATTTTTTTTCCTGACCTGTGTGAGGAACAGTGTGGCCAGCAGGACTGGGGCAGTGACCATCCCCCTGTCCTCGGCACTGGGGAGGCCCCACCTCGAGTGCTATGTCCAATTTTGGGCCCCTCACTCCAGGAAAGACCTTGAGGTGCTGGAGCGTGTCCAGAGAAGGGCAACGGAGCTGGTGAGGGGTCTGGAGCACAAGTCTTGTGAGGAGCGGCTGAGGGAGCTGGGGGCGTTCAGCCTGGAGAAAAGGAGGCTGAGGGGAGACCTTCTCGCTCTCTCCAGCTCCCAGAAAGGAGGGGTAGCTGGGGGGGTTGGTTTCTTCTCCCAGGAAGTGGCCTCAAGTTGCACCAGGGGAGGTTTAGAATGGATATTAGGAAAAATTTCTTCACCCAAAGGGTTGTCAAGCACTGGAACAGGCTGCCCAGGGCAGTGGTAGAGTCACCATCCCTGGAGGGATTTAAAAGCCAGGCAGACGTGGTGCTGAGGGACATGGGTTAGTGGTGTCTTTGGCAGCGTTGGGTTGATGGTTGGAGCCGATGATCTTAAAGGTCATTTCCAACCCAGACAATTCTGTGATTCCATGATCCTATCTCCTGCAGGAGAAGCAATCGTAGCCTTCTGCACGCCGCGGCAGTCGGAGCAGCTCGGAGGGTTACAGCTGGGGAAGCCGTGGCCGGGTCCATGCACAGGTAGGTACGCACCACCTCTTGCTGGGGACTTCTGCGCTGTCATTGCTTAGTTCACCCCAGCTGTTTAGGAAGTGTTGCTGTGAATTTACAGCCCCCAGTAAACACAATAGCGTGTCGTTTTGGACGGACTCTGGCAGCAGTTTGCTATCGTAATGCTGTTTGGTAAGCCACTGAAGCATCCCTCCGATTTCCTAAAGAGCATTTTCTGCTTAGCTTGTGGCTCTATTAATCTGTTCAAGCCAATTTTATAAAACCCAAACCATCTGTATTTGTGAAGATCATGGTTTATTTAGATTTTCTTTGTGTCTATTGTCAGTGGATGATTAAAAGTACTAGGGATTTACAGTGTAAAGTCTATATATTGGCATGTTACAGTGACCTTCTAAGTAGCGTCTCCCAGTGTTTGAGTAACAGCTGGTACAGTTAAGTCCAGCAGGAAAACAAATAGTGGCTACAAATAATGGAAATAGCTAAGCATTTTGCAGCGTATAATGGCTGCAAGTAGTGGAAATAGGAAAGCTTTTGCAGTGTTTCAGCAGATTCACTGAGCTTTTGTTTTATTCGTAATTACTGAAGTTTTCTTGTTAAATACACAGCAATGTTTAGTTAACATTTGTGTATCAAGTATGCATGCTATTTCTAGGAAAATGAAGCAGTCACTAAAGATCTGTCCCAACAAGCTTGTTGGGGGCCCCAAAGAGGACTCCTGGAGGATTTGTGTTAATATATTGTTAGCTCCCTTGGCTAAGGTTTCCTTTTTTCTCCCCCCCCCCCNTCTCCCAAAAGTAACACTAACTTAGTTTCTGTTGCATGACTTGGTAAGAAGGCATTACTTCATGTTTTTTATTATACCTACATGCACAGGTACCATACAACCGTACAACAACACAGCCCCCCCGTGTGCCCAGCCCCGCATCATCTCAGCCCCCCGTGTGCCCCAGCCCCACGTCATCTCAGCAGCCTGGGCTGGACTCATTCAGCATACCAGCTGTCCACAAACACGCATCACCTGCGAATCCAAGCCGTGATGCTTGGTTTTCCTTCCGCGTGTTCTTGTGAAACCGCTAGAAGTGAAGGATGGCCGAGGCGGGGGAAGGTGGTACCCCAGGGGTGGGTGGCTGGGCTGCGCCTGGTGGCTCTGTGCGGAGGGGAGCTGCTGTGCCGGAGCTGACATGAGGCGCAGAGCAGCCAAGAAATGCAGGGAGGCAAACTTTTCTGTGGTTACTGTTATTTCCCTGCTCTGTTTTAAGTGGCACGCTGCAGTGTTTGTAACCTGCCAACACAGTGTCACACACACTCGGGAAGCGCGAGCTGGAGGAAATGAGCTCAGCGTTCACACTTGGGTCGCTTCTGCTGAGAATGACTTTGGGATGAGCCCTTACTGCAACGTAGCCTCCTGAAATGTGGAAATTTAAGGAATTATTTTCCATCTGACACTGATGTTGACATTAGGATTTGCTTGGGTGCTGACATACATTTTCTAGGTGTATCGGCAGCACAAGACGACTGGCAGAGCTCAGAACGCTTTTTTAGCTCTTTCTCTGTTGTTCATTGTAGTGAACCTGATCGGATTACTAATAGGAGGTGGTGTTTTAACTTCTTTTAACATGCAATTGACACAGAACAGTTTGTGAAATATTTCCAAGGTCATGTAAAAAAATACAGGAGTTAATCTTGGGGGCCCTGACGTAGCAAAGAAATACAGCAAGTGCTTCATGTTAAGCACACGCTTAAATCCATTCCAGTTTAGCAAAGCACGTAAGCGTTTGGCTGAACGGTGTCCGAGCAGTTTTGGCAACCGCTTAGTTCTGAGGGCAAGGTTTTCTGTCAAGTGCATTTCCTTGGTGCCTGCTAATGGGACACAATCCTCAGCGCAAGAAACGAGCGTTGTCCTGCAGGCAGAGCGCAGTAAAGGGCTTTACACTCTGCCTCCGCTTTTCTCTGCGTGAAGGGCACGAGGTGGGTTGCTGGTTTACTTGTTAGGAAGGCGAGCTAAAACACTCAATACTCCGTACTCAGATTTCAGCATGTTGAAGGGAAACGCGTTCTTAAACTATTGCATTTGGTTCTTAAAAATTATGGAAATTGGGTCAGGTGAATCTAGGCTGCCTGTGAAAGACAGTCCCGTCCCCACCTGCCGCTGGGTGCCCGTGACGCGGATGCCGTTACTGGAGCTCATTGCCCTGGGCGTTCTTACAACCAATAGAGAGAAACAGCCACTTTCATGGTAACATTCATTTGACATTTTTCAGATGTCTGCTTCAGGATGATGAGATGAATTGTATTTCAAAAGCTCCTGTTTCTCTCTGTTGGGGATAAAAGGCTCCCAGAGTGACTAGGTCAGATGAATTTCATCCCTGTGTCCATAAAAATGGAACTGTAGAAACAAGCAGCAATGAAATGCAGAGCTGAATTTTTTATTAGGAAAAATTTCTTCACAGAAAGAGTTATCAAGCATCGGAACAGGCTGCCCAGGGCAGTGGTGGAGTCGCCATCCCTGGAGGTATCTAAAAGCCGGGCAGACGTGGTGCTGAGGGACGTGGGTTAGGGGTGGGCTTGGCAGGGCTGGGTTAACGGTTGGACTCCATGATCTTAAAGGTCTTTTCCAACCTAAATGATTCGATATTTCTAAAGTGATTGAGAAAGTAAAATCTGTTTACCTCATTAAATCTGGTACCACTATTTGAAAATCGCAGGATATGGCATGACCCTCCCATAAATGTTTTCTCATTAATAAAAAACCTAAAAGCTAATGTTTATTTTAATTATTGTAATTGTAATAATTGCAATTGGAAATAATTGACTTCAAGCGCAATGGGCCTGTAAGCTTTCTCACACTGGAGGAGTTCATAGCTCAGAGACCCCGATATCAAATGCCATTGACTCCTCGTGGGAAAAACAGAAAAATTACCTAGGAAGGGATAAGACCAATATTACTACAAAACCTAGAGTAAGTATTATATTTCAATCTGAGCTAAAAATGAAACAAAACTATATATCTGATACAAATGAATGTTGATGGTGCAATGCAGGAAAAAGGAAAGTACATTACGAAACTTATGTTCAGAGTACACAGAAAGAAGTAATTGAAAGAGACAGGGAGCAAGTGTGTTCCTTGGTAAATGAGCATTTCTGATCTCCTTCCTCTTATCTTTCACACACATTCTGAGGAAAAGATTTAAAATATCTGCTTGAGATTTGAAAGGGGTCTGGTATACACTGGGGTAGCACGAGTTCTGTGAGTAGGATTTTAAGGATATATTGAACCCAAAGTGGGAAGTTTTCCTGTTTACCGGCTTATTGTTACCTTCATTTTCCCATGGCTTACATTGGTACCTGATAAAAACAAAAAATGCTATTTATGTTTTCTGCCTGCTCAGCAGAGCCCATCTATCCTCCACCAGTGCATTGCAAGGAAGCACCCCGCTCATTCAAGCTAGTCCCGAAGCCGATAATTCTGATCCTTCCCACTAAAAGACATTTTTTTGTGCTATATGGTCTATCACTTGGCATTGAGGAGCAGAAAAAAAAATCCCTGTTGTACTTGGAGGATGTTTGAGCATTTACACTGTAATACCAAGGAGAAAAAAAAAGACACATTAACAATAACGATTTCCTGAGCAAATCTCCTCCACAGAGAACTGATTGGAGGCTAAAAATGGGCACGTGCTCAGGTATTTTTATGACTTTTATTTACCATATGAGAGAATTGAAAGCCATTGGACTGTGGGTCCAAGCAGGAAAGCAGATAAAGTATTTTCCTTTTTTCTACAGAAAAGTATATATTGGCACTATTTGGCTATATAGCAAAAGAACAGGCGGCAAGCACATGCGTGCGTTAAAGGGCTGAAATTTTTGTATTAATTGTATAGTCAGCCCAGGGGAGGCGGCTACTGGAGGATATTGCTGAGGAAGTGCTTGGAGAGATTTAGAGCAGGATTAGGCATTTGTATGAAGAGGAGCAGCTCTGACTGGCGCGCTGCTGCGGGCAGAGGAATTGGGAGGGAATCACCGTAAGCTAATCACCAGGACAGGGGAGGAAGCCCCTCGCCGCCTCCTTGGCACAGCCGCACTTCGGTGGGGGACACCGCTGAAGGGAAAAATAATCATATTAGGAAAAATTTTTACACTGAAAGGGTTGTCAAGCACTGGAACAGGCTGCCCAGGGCAGTGTTGGAGTCACCGTCCCTGGAGGGATCTAAAAGCCGGGCAGACGTAGCGCTTAGAGATAGGGTTTAGTGATGGTTTTTGTCAGTGTTGGGTTGATGGTTGGACTCGATGATCTGAAAGGTCCCTTCCAAGCTAGGTGATTCTATGATTCTGTGATCAATTCCCCGTCACTGCCCACGGCCAGACGCCTGCTCCGGCATGGGAATGCTTCCCGTTACACCTCTGGCGTATACCTGCCAGGAGTGCTGTGTCCTCATCGTTCCCGACTGCATCCCGCCTTACACTGCTTACAAAGCTTAATCTTTAATTGAGGATTGCCATCCATAATATATACTTAATCTATTTTTTTCTCAGAGAATTTTAAATAATTAATGGACCTTTGTTATTTAAAGAAGCCAGCTATAAATCATCCGAGCTGCACCTAGAGGTTTTTGATGTTAGCATTCTCCAATGAATTCCATCTCTCCGGGGCCATCTATTCTCTAAACACGATTCTGAAGAGGAATTAGGCATGTAATAGTCACGAGGAAATAAACGAGGAATCTCCATCATGGATTTGATACTAAAGCTTTACAATCCACGAAGGTTGATGTGTTCCTGGCAGAGCGCTGCTGTTCTGCTCTGTCATCAGAGCTCCTTTCATTCAGCGTGTGTACACAGGGATTTTTCCTTGGGGGGACCTGTTGATGGGAGCGCTGTCTGATGCTGCAAAACCAGCTGTGTGGATGCTGTAATGAGGCAGTAAAAGCCATTGCTGTGGTTTCAGAGGCCCGGAGACGGCCGGCAGCGCACACCTGTCTAGAGCTCACCCTTCAGGATCACGCATTGCAGGAAGGATTCGGATCCAGAGATTCCTGTGTATCACCAGCTTCACAGCATTTGGATTACAGTCCAATTACAGTCATTGAATCACAGCCACCTATTTCCTTTTCACTCTGTACTTCAGAAATAGAAATGTTCCTGAGAGTCTGTGCCAGGTTCACACTAGTTTCCAGTTACAGTTGCTGGTCTCAACTGCTGACACCTGAAGATATGGGCATGCAAAGAACCGAGACGAGTTTATGAAACTGACTACAGAAAAAAAGAATACTTTAAGGACTCCTGAAATCACACAGTTTGAGATATCCAAGTGTCACCTGAATTTCCCAGGTGATTTGGACTCAGTTTACCCCCGCCTTCTGGTCAGACCCCGGTGATGAGGCAGGGCTTGTGTGATGGCAAACTGGCCCAGAAGACCACTGAAGAAGAGGCCTTTTGAGAAAGCCTGAAGTGACTTGTGCTCCTGCCCAGAGCTCCAAAGCTGCAATAGGAGGAGTTAAAGCAAGAGAGAGGTAACTGAAGAGGAAGACCCTTGGGGAGGGGATGATGGGAGAATCCTGACTTTGCTGGCATCCAGGGGATGAGAGGTGGTGGAGCTGCTTCTGTTAAGGCATCAAAGTAGGTGACTGAAAAGCATGTGAAAAAAGCTAGATCCAGATTTGAGAACGATCTGCTGAGCTGAGGAGAAAGAATATTAAAACTGAATTTGTCTTAACATTAGAACTGCCAAATGAGCCTGGTGCCCAGGCGCTCCTTTAGAGCCGACCATTCGAGGGACACCTTGACAGGTCCTCTGAGGAAGAGGAACAGGCGGGTTCAGAGCATGGTGCTGGGGAAGACCCTGCCGAGATGTGCCAGCTATTAACTACATCATACGGAGTTTACGACCAGGAGACATTCACGTGAGTACAAAGGCTAATGCCTTCATAAGCTGTACTTTAACAGCTTGCCGTTTTCGCTCCGTGCACTGTTGTCTGGGCAGAGGTCAAATCCTCCCATCCCCAGGAAAAGCTTTCGTAGAGGCTGGGAAAAAAACTTTCTGGCTTGTGGAATCTCTCCAGAAAAAGGGATCTCCTATTTCCCTTCCCCTCGGCCCGTGGAGCAGAAAACAGGTGTAAGGTGATCTCTGACATAGGGAGGTCGGTCTGTCTGACAAGCAGTCAGTTGGAAGCTCCTCTAGGGAAGGGGTTTTTGTCAGTGGCCAATTTACCCTTTGCCGTAAAAACGCAGTAAGGGGAAAACAGTTACTGGGCCGTCATGATGGTTTTCTGTTTGTGATAGGCCAGTTTTGGTTATTTGCCAATATATTTGCTCCTGCTGCACATCCCCAGTGCTTTGCTCGCTTTTGCTGAATGGGAGACACAGGTCGCAGATGTGTGCGCTGCCACAGCTTGGAGCCCCATGCCCTCCCGCAACTGCCGCTGGGTCCCATGGACCATGCTGACCCCAGGGGCGCTCCGAGCTCCCCAATCCTGGCTCTGCTCCGGCCGGCGAGGCCAGCCCTGTTTTGGGGTGCAGCAACATATTTCCCTGTGTCATTGGCTCCACATGGCTTTATTAATGCATTGCGTTCTTAAAAGTAAACGTAGTAGAAATCAATTGTTGCCCTGTAGAGGCATAAATGGGTTTGAGAACAGCTTTCACGTAAACTATAGCTCATTAGCCTCTACTAAAGTACTATCATATTGCCAAAAGATATCAGATAGATAATAAAGGAGAGATTGGCGTGAGGTGGGCAAGGCTGGGGAGGGGAGGCGAGCCAAGCCAATTAAGGAAGGAGCAGAAATGAAGGAAGGAAGTCATTTAGAACTGAAGTGCGCCTTGCTTTTGCCCAGCAGTAACCCCGAATGTTTTGCTTCCTTAAAAAACCAGGAGGCTGAGCGATGTAAAAGCCGCTGCAGCGACCTGCGGGCAGCCTGTGCCCTTCTCTCACCACCCCCGCGGGTTTCTCTCGAAGAGCCCCAAGCCCGGGCCTGCCCACGGAGGGGGGTGCTGGGCCCGCACG
>VWZL01004604.1:21107-136255 GCA_013396915.1 Stercorarius parasiticus
GGTTTGCCACCGGCCCCCGCCGCGGAGCCCGTCCCGGGCCGTGCCCCGACCGCGCCGCCGCCCCTCGCCCCGCCGCGCCTCGGCAGGGGCTGGTGGCGAACAAAGAGCCGGGGCTGGCGACCGGGATGCCGTCGGTGGGAGGCTCTGCCGGCGCCTCCGGGAGCGGGACGGCCACCCCGTGTCATCCCCCGCCTGGTGCCCGGTGCGGATGGAGCTTGGTCACTTAGGGAGGACTGGCGATAGCTAATCGCAGTGCTCCGGCCTTATCAACCGACGGCATACGGTTCTGCAGAAGCCATGCTAACAAATTAAATATGCATAAGCAGAACAGCCTGCTTTATCTTAAGTTAATGATAAAAATTGTAGTTAATGCCCTTTTTATTTTATTGCCTTGGCCAGGTACTCTTTTTTTTCTTAGCAGGCCGTATAATAAAGCGTCAGAAAAGGGACAACCTATATCACTGTTCTGTGATTTCAGTGTATCAGCTGTTAGGATCAGGCATATTGCTTGCCTGGGTTGTATTTTTACAGGAGTGAATAATAATAATTATAAAAATGTTACATCCGGTTTTATGGGACTAAATGTGAAGGGCTATCTGTCAGTGTGTTTGTGGTATAGGAGAAACTGGTGTTAAAAAAATCTTCTGACTGTAGAAGCTGCCAGACAATTCTATTACCTATTATATTTGAGCGGCACCGAATCTAGATGACTGCACCATTTAATTCCAGTTGGAAAGGAGATTCTTTGGCTGTGGTGGGTGTTTTTATAAAGGGGGGTGGTGAGTTCTGCTTTTGGTGATGTACAAAGCTATGAAATGCTGTGTGTGTGTGGAAGTAGGGGAGAGGAGAGTGCGCTGCAAGGGCCTTGGGCGCTTCAGGTAGCAAGCAAAACATCAAGGGGAATCTTTTCCTCCCGGGGTTGTTTCCCCAAGCCTTGATGTGAGGGCAGGGCCAGCTGGCGGCCGCAGTGCTTTGGGAGCCTCTGGGCAGTGGGAATGCTACTACCTCACCGTCCCTTGGGGTGACCTGGGTGGTGGTGATCCGCCTGCTCCCGGGGTGCCAGTGCCTCTCCGTTCCCTTGGGGTGACCTGGATGGCAATGATCCGCCCGCTCCTGGGGTGCCGGTGTGGGTGGAGGACACAGCCAGGCTGGCGGGGCTGGCCATCCCAGTGCTGGCACCCCAAAACACCAGATTGGTGGCGGTTACATGCTTTGATGGATTTGAGTGCATTAGCAGGTGTCATCAGTGAGGGAAGGGAAACCTGGGAGCCATCCTGCCGTGGCCTGGGTGGGTGGTTGAGAACATAATCCTGGAGCCTGGCTGCTGCTGTTTTTGTTGCATGTGTACTCGCTGGTATCTTTTGTCCCTGCCTCCTTCCTCGACATACGCTGGTACTCGCACAGAATGTTAAAGAGGAGCGAATGCACAGAGAAATCCACTGGACGGGGGAGTGCAGCTGCAGACACTGTGACTCAGATGGACCCCTGGCTCCGGGGTGGACGGGGGCTTGGAGAGCCACGGCGAGCGCTGTGATGGTGCTTGTGTCCCCAGCTGGTACGAGGGACCCGGCCTGCTCCAGGGTGGGCACGGCAGTCCGGGTAAGGAGGGGTGTCTGTCACTCGCCTCCCCATGTAAAGCCAAGCTGTTTGCAAAAGAACCTCTTGGAAAAGCGAGCCTTTGGTCTCTCCGCGATGACCCACGGTGGTCCCACGTTGCGGGTGCAGTGGTGACTGCAGTCACCCTACCTGTGAGGAACAGCGGACCGGTTCTTTGTTCCTGTATCGCTGTAGATCGTGATGGTGCTGGACCAGCACAATGATCATCTGAAAATATGACAGGAGACCGCGGGTGGAAATAGGGTGGAAGAAAGAGGAGGAAGGGGCAGGGTGCGGAAGGGCATGGAGAACACGGGCGGTGTTTCAATACGCCGACAGCCTGAACCGCTGTCGAGCCTGCGGTGAACACATGGGCAAAGGAAAGCAGGGAAGGAGGGGAATCTCCCAGGGAAGGCGGCCGTATGTGAGCTCCATTGCAGGCACATCTCAAGAGTGGTTGCAAAAGGCAGGTACGTTTACAGTTTGATTGCGCACTGGCTTTTGTGGATAATGACTTCCCGTTAGCATTGGCTCGGGCTTGACTCGTCTCTTTGTTTTGAAAAGCAAAATCTCTTTGCTACTCTTGAGAGGCCAAATCATGTATGTGGGCATATTTAGGCTATTAATTTTTCTTTGTTCCCACCTCGGTTTAAAACACAGTTTGCAGTTCTGTTGCATACTTTTGTGTTTTAAGTAGGGCTTTAAGGAGGCCTCGTGTAGGCCTACCTGTCCTAGCACAATTGCTGATCGGGAAAAGTAGTTATTTAAATGTAAGCTAGACTTGCTTAATGGCTTCCCATAAAAATAGCAATCTCTCTGACAAATAATTAAGCATAGGCTTAACTTCTACTTGCTCAGTAGATGTATGTGTCAGTAGACCTACTTCTTGTCTTAAATTAAGCATATGCTTAAGCGTTTGCAGAGTTTGTGCCTACATTAATGGCTGTAAATAGCTGTAATTCTCGGTGGATACCTTCAATATGGACATCTGTTCTTATTTTGTTCAAATACTGTGATAGGCGTTAAGACACTCGGTAGTTCAGGGACTTACTGAGTCACAGATGACAAACCAACCGTTGCATTTAGCCACTGACAGACTGCATTTTTCTTCAAATGTTGTTTTCAGAAACCTGCCTCTTTGTAAATATGAGCTATAAAAAAAAGTTTAATCTATTAGTTAAAATTAGCTGTGAATCAAATTCACTTCCTATGAATTTTTCACCGTGAGGGCGACTTTAGCCCTGGCGCAGGTTGCCTGGAGAGGCAGTAGAGTCTCCATCCTTGGAGCCATTTAGGAACCATCTGGACATGGTCCTGGGCAACCGGCTCTCGCTGGAGAAGGGGGTTGGCCAGATGACAGTCTGTCAACCAGCCTGTGATTCCGTGAAATCATATTTACATAGTCTACTGGAAGCTTAGGTGCTCTCATGCAATCTTTAAATGGCAATATATTTAAAAACTTACACCCCTGAGTAGCTGCAAATGTGTGTGGACATAGAGCACTCCTGACAGAAGCTGCGTGCCCATTGCACACGTTGGGTTTTGAGGTGGCTGTTTGTTAATTGTTCCTGCTGTAGCAGTGACGGGTCTTCAGCGCTGGCCTCGGCAGCGGGAATGGGAGCACCGGCGCAAGGGACGGGAGTGATTTCCTCCAGTGTGTGTTTGGTTAGGGCATCCCTGAACAGCTGAATACATCAGGACCCTTGATTTTTAGGAATTACTGGAGTAATCTCATAAACTTAAATCTACTTTTTAGTCATCTTTACTTTTTTCCCCGCAAGAAGAAAGGCAGTAATATGTCCCTTAGAGAAGTGCACCTCTCGTTCGTTTCAGTTGAGGTTTCTGGAGAGTCGTGGAATTGAACGTGGGCCAAGCAAAACGGAAGTTGCCCCAAGTATTCCCTTCATCCTTCTCAGTGTGCTTGGGCAGAAGAAAAACGTGCAGCTTCTTGTATCTCATTTGGTTGAACAAATAACGTGTCTTCAGAAAAAGATCCTTGAAGGTAGAGTATCTCTTTATATTTCAAAATATAGGCAAAAAAGGGGTTTGTATGTGAAACTGCTCTCTCCAATTCCAGCATTTTTTTCTTCCCAAGTTCTATTCAACTTCCATGACTTGCGATTGAATAAACTGAAATTACAAGCTTCCTACTGAGATGACATTTTGTCATGCATTAGAAATTGTCAAAAAGGAGCTTATGTTCATGAAAATATCCTGATGCGTGAGATATAATTACATATGCCTTAAAATAAATAGCTTTGGATGTAGGCACTGCAGCTTAACCTTTTTTTCTCATCTTAGTTCTTGTGTAGTGTACTGGGCAAAGCATTGTGTGTGAGAAATGAATCCTGAAGGATTTCAAGACCTCGGGAGCCTCCACGGCACACTGCTTTTAATGAGACGCGCTTTTGGTAAATGGAAGCAAAACCAGTTTTTGGGTATGATGGAAATGGTGCCTGCGGATGGGATGAATTCCTGTGAAGCGTAGGCTTATTTATACTTTATCTAACATCAGCGTGAAGAACCAAAATAAGATTTGCCACAGTGATGTCGTGGCGAAGTACAGCTTGGGCCGTGAGGTGACGAGGAATACGGCTGCAATAGAGGGGGTAAATTGCCTCTTTTTGTGCAGACTGTTTCGAAAGGAGGCCTGTGGACAGGTGGCTTGTGTGTCCTGTGTTTTCCTGTTCCTGGTGGGTTTGCTCCTCTGGAATTGTCTCCCTTGAGGGTGTCTCATTCCCTGTACTCGAATGTGGTGTTAATGAAGTTCATCTGTGTGTGTTCTGGTGCGGTCCATGAGATGGGCTACGAAGGCCTCAGAAGGAATACGTTATCACACTGCTTGCCGAGACACTTGATGTGTTACTGAGGAAAAAGGCTTTCATTTTTCCTCCCCCACTTGAGTAGATGACAGAGCAGTGACGTAGTGGAGTTCAGTGTTGGGTTTCTCTACTTTGCATTTTAAGCAAACCGTAAGTCTGTGAAATAAGCCTGATGGTGAGTTGTTGGGGGGAAGTGGTTGCAATTAGTTTCGAGGTAATGTTTCTGATAACGTTGCCTCCATGGTGAAGCTGTCTCTGGCTGCTCGCCGTGCTTCTGCATTGCTGCTGTACAGCCGAAGTTTTTCGGAGCCTGGAGCAGCAGCACTGGAAGAACCTTGGGTGGATGGATGGCCGCCTTTCAGAGGTCGTGGTCATCGCTGCGGGTGCCGTGCTGTGCTGAGGAGCAGTTGGTAGGCAGTGGGGGTTCCTTGTGGAGGCTACAAGGAGGGCAAGGGGCCGAGCAGTGCAGGGCCAGCCTGCCTGGTGCAGCATCCGCCCCAGCTCCGCTCCGCTGCTGCCCACGGGAGCCAGAAGGCTCTTGTGCAGGAAAAACTGGAGCTCCTGAGAAGAGACACCTTTTGTGAACAGCGCTATGAACGCACTCTTTAAACAGAGGTCTGTTGTTTCTGCTGTGAGTACTCTGGCTATGTAAAAGCATAACTCATCGGAGTGTGAGCAGGGGCCTCCCTTGGTCACAGCAGTGACACAGTGTCCTAGTAATAAGCAATTCAGAATAGTAACTTTTTTATTGACTTTTTAAATGGGAAAAAAAAAATCTGGATTGGTTTTATAGATTCTAAGTGCATTGGCTTCCCAGGGATAGCACGTAAAACTTTAAATGACGATTAAAAAGTCCAGATAAGGAAGCATTTCATAAATGAAAGGGCCTGCATATCTACTTGTTGTGGCATAATAACAAAATTAATAGGCTGTGGTTCTCAGTAGGTCAATAGATTTTTATAAAAGCTTGCATTTTAAACCTGCTTTTAATGAGTTATCAGCATATTTTGGCCACTATTACTGACACTGAGTAAACTCTAGTTTTAATGTAAAATTAACGTAAAGACATTTAAGGTGGTTTATACTAAAATGTGGGTCTGAGGGAGTGAAGAAATTTGAGTTTTATATGTACGCCGATTCAGAGAGCTCTGTCTGTCCTCCGCCCCCGCTCTCTGGTAGAGCGAGTGGGTGTTTTACGGTCTGGCGAGGGATGCTGCTGCTGCAGGGGGTTCGGCCTCCCCAGTCCTTGCCGCCCAGACACTGCCCGCGGGGAAGGGACCATAACCATCTCCCTGGGTTCATATTTTCAAGATCCGTGTTGTGGGCTGGCCATCGGAGGGCGCTGTGTAGTGGTAAATGTAAACTCAAGGTTATCCTCTGTTTGTGCACAGATTCCATTTTCCTGGGAAGTAAACATGGACTGTGAGCCCCTCAGCTGCTGAGCAAAGCCCTTCTGCCGCCACAGCAGCCTTCGCAGCCGCGGGGACACCGCTTTCGCGGGAGTTACGCTCAATGGATCTCTGGTGCTGTGTTTTGTTTTGAAAATATAACCAGGCATGATAGGAGTGCCAAATGAGCTTACCTTTCAGAAGGGAATAAAATGAATATCTTAAGATGTTACGGGAAGAAAGAGTGCACCACTGCAGCTTCTAGGTTGGAGTTGCGTCTTCAGACAATGAGAGGGTCAACAGGTTATAATATTTATCCTTTCTAACCCAAATACAGCTCATTATGCAAGGTGCACTATCTCCAGAGGTGCTGTGAGATCCGGAGGCCACGTCGGGGGTTGTGGGACTGGGTGCTGTTATCTTTATCCGTGGCATGCCTGTGGGTGATGCTGCGCGGAGCCGAAGAAGGCATCTGCTGCGGGGCTCTGCAGCCGCTGGGCGCCGGTGTTGCAAGGGCTGCCGTGGGTGCAGCCGGTTTGGCAGCTGGCTGATTTCAGCTGAATCAGGCTAAACCAACAGCCTCTCAGTCCCGGGGGATTATATGGGGCCAAGACCTCCTGCTTAATTAAACTCAGTGGCATATAAACTGGGACTTTCCTGAGAGAGTGGGAAACCTCCAGGCCTCTTCATAGCAGCGAGGGACAGATTGTCTACTGGCTTTGGTCAATAAAAAGTTGTGGGTGCAAAATCAACGTGCGGTAGTAGCTTGGTTTAGTTACAGTTTTGTAAATTTTGGTGTCGGTGAACAGAGAAAATCTCTCTGTTATAAATGTCTTCATCTTTTGCTTTCATTGCTACTTCCTCTTAAATGTTTGTTTTAATTGTGTTGAATAAGAGAATTTTACTGTAGCAGTAGAAGAAATGCTACTAGGCAGCTCTGTCCCCTTTTAGAAAGAAATGAAGTGTAATCTTGTAAACACTGTTATTTTCGGTAAGCTGGGTAAGAATGCAGTGGCAGGTTGGGTGACTTCTCAGACTTGAAAGGAATGTGGTTTTACTGCTGGCACACTCAGCTCAGCTCAGGACTTGAGCTGTTGCCATTTCATTATTACAACCTGCCAGGGCTTTTACCTTCAGCCAGGGCTGGAGCTGGAGCTTTCAGAAGTGTTTAACCTGCTGCCATGCCGGCTTTTTCCAGCATGGGGTTCTTAAACTGCTCCCTTCCCCTGCTCCCTCCGTCTCTTCCTCTCCCCTCCCATAAAGAAGGAAGAAAACCAAAACCTTAGGAAAGAGATTGTTTTCTGCAAAGAAGCACCAATTTACTAGTAATTCACTTTAAAATAAGAGATGTGGTTAAATTACACAGGCCTGCAAGCTAACTGTAGTTAAAATAGTTTAAAAAAAAACAAACCCAAAACAACAAACCACCAAACCAACCCAAAGCCCAATGAAACACATCCAAAAACTTGATTCTTGAAATGTGTTATGAAATGTCTGTCTTCCAGATAATGTCTTGACTGGCAGCAAACTCAGCGTGTACATTTGTAATTGCTCATTTTTTCCTCCCTCTTGTTCTTTTAACCTTAATTCCTGTGCACTGGCAGGATGTAGATATTTGTCAGAATCCTGATTTCTAGGAGTTAGGAACCTTGCCTGTAACAAAAGAAATAGCTACGCTTCTGAGAACACTGGCAGGATATGAGGAATAATTCCATGAATGAGATGTTGTTTGCAATTAAGCTATAGTACCTTATTTTTGTCCCCAGCTGCATGGATTAGTGTTGTTTTATTGGTGTCATGCTAACTCAAGACAGGTTTTTTTTTTTTAATGTAGTTTCTCTGCTGGAAAAGAGCAGAATTGTTCAGAATGGTACACAATCATGCCGTCCTCTCCTTTGGCAGTTCCCCGTCTCGAATAATCCTGGCTTGAGGAGGGAAGTACACTAACATAATCTGTGCTTTTCTGTGTGTGTTTTTAATTGAAAGCAGTTCAAAGTCTCACTCTTAAGCATCTTGATGTCGATGATCACACTGTGTTGATGGCAGGATTTTGGAGAGATAGGAGTGATGAGTAACTCTCAGCAGAAGGTGTCCTGGGATGACATCCTCATCGACTGTCCATCTGGTAACTGGTGTGGCGGGGAAAAGCTCCGCTTTTGGCCTCTTCCTGGTGAGACTGGGCGCGAGGTCCTGAGCACGCTGCTCCGTGAGCCGTGGTGGGTGTCCATGCGCATGTCAGGCGCTCATCCCTCTGCTCTTCTGTTCCTCTGCGGGGCGAGTTGTGGTTGTGTTTAAGGTCTTCGGAGGATGAAGAAGCATTTTATTTGCCAAGAATGAAGTTCTCTGGAAGACAAACTAACAGCAAGGAAGAAGCTTTTTGGGATATGTTGAAGGGAGGAGAACCAAAGGAATTTTTTTGGTTTTGTGCTCTGCTTGCAGTCCTCCTCCTCTATCTGTTTATCCAGTTCCTCTGATGAGAGAGAGAATGTCAGGTCTCCTCCACGCCATGGAGTAACTTACGTAAACTGTCATCAACTTCTGAAATAAGTCAACAAAAGTATTTAACTTTTTAATCATTGAGAAATTACAATAGAGACATTGCTGCACAATCTCAGTATTTTATTTTTTTTCTGCTGAACACTAGCCAGGCTTCGTTTTTTCCTAGCTTTTGGTATGCCTATGTGATTTCTACTGCTAAATGAAAGCAGATACGTTTCACTCAAACTTTCTTGTCTGTTTGAACAAACTTAATAAATGACCATTTATTTTCTCCAAAAAAATTTCTTGGCTGATATTTTCACCACTCCTCCTTATGGCCAGCGAGTGATAAGGCATTCTGGCCAGCGTGTAATGGAAACCGCAGTCTTGCAGTCATCAGATCCTGATTCTGCTGTGTCCAAAAAGAAATAATAGTAATAAAAAGTCTGAATGAAAAAGGATTGACTTTCTATTATAAACAGATTGCCTTGCTTTCTTGGTTTTGAATTCAGAGGTACAGATCTGGTCTCTGAAAGGTCCTTGAGCCTGAGGTCCCTGGAAGCTGGGAGGTAATACCATTTTGTTGTTGCCAGGTTTTTGCCTGTATCTTATTTTCTTTAGTGTTTGCTTTCAGTCGGTATAGAAAGGCGTTTGCTGGCCCAGTTGTACCTTTGACTGGTGTATCTACACTTGTGAGTTACAGGGACCTGCTGGGTAAACTCGGTCCGCTCCAGAGCAGACGTGCTCCCCGGGTGCTGCCACCCAGTTGTCCATGAAGTGGAGTGGGATCCGCTTGGCAGTTTTAGGTGGGGATCACTGGAAAGCTGCTGTCGTTGCCCAGATGTTGAGAAAGCCTCGAAGCTTTGGGGGGTGGGGGGGTGGCGTTGCACCTCTTGCAAGGGTTTCGATGTGTGGCCTTTAGGGTCAGGGAGATCATCATCTCCAATCTCGGCTGGCATTGTGTGTCTAGTAGATCACGGAGCATCACTCAGATGTGCTACTAAATACCGAATTATTTCTAAAGCTTTTCAGTCCTCACACAATTGTCAAATGGCAAAGTCTGAAGGTGTTAGAGAGCTAATTCCCCGTTGTGGCGTGGGAGTAGTGGAGGGGAGGTGGCCGGGTGGTCCCAGCATGCTAGCTCTGGGCCAAGTGGAGGAAGATGAAGTCTCCACAGGTTCTGGTGTGGAAGAGGAGTGTCAGGTTTTTGCGGTGGGAAGGAGGCGGCCAGGCTGAGGCTCATTGGTGATGGAGACAGCCCAGGCATCTGGAAATGAGGCTGAAAAGAGGTCCTTTAGCCCAGTTTATTAAAATGAACTGAAACCTGGATTTCTGGGTTGGCTGTAGTGCCGTGGCTCCCTCGTTACCCTGATTCCCTACTCCTGGGGAGGCTGGGGCAGGCACAGCTGAGTGGGCTAAGGGCCTTCAGCTGATGGTCATCTGCTGCCACCTGTGAGTCATTACCTGTGGGCAGTGCCCGTGTGCCACCCCTGTTTGGCAGAGGGACTGGAGGCTGCTGCTGTTAGGTGGTGGCTTCTGGAGCAGCCAATATGGATCTAGTGGATTTGCACTGCTGAAAGGGAGGTCCTGCTTTCTCCTGTACATCTTGGGACCTTCAGTGAACCAGTACAAAGGGCTACTTTGCAGGCAGCTGCCCGTTCCTTTGCTGGGCTGTTGAATTGCAGTAGCTGCTGCAGAGGTGATGAGACTTAGAGGTAAGGGGCAGGAGCTGCTGGGGTGGGGGTGGAGGGGGTGTATGAAGAAGGGAGGGCAGGACATCTGCTATTTGGTGGCTGTGAGCTTTCAAGGTGGCTGTCCGGGTCTCATGAATCCAAAGCTTTGGCTGGAATCCTGAACCTCATGAAATCCGTGGTGAGTTTGTCTAAAGGCAGCTCATCGGTAGCCTTCTGGAAATGTTAAATGGACGAACTCCCTAGCAAACAAGTGGAGGAAATAAAGGTTTCTTGAGTTTGCCTGTGATGATGTTTGTGGTGACGGGAGTGGTGAGAGGGACACATGGTATGTGGACAAAACCACACGTCTGTCCTTTCTGCATGTGCTAATTTAGCCTTATTAACAAAGCAACAGAATCGCTGCTGTGGAAAGAGCAAGCGGCAATGTACTTGCTTAACCTCTGTTCTCAGTAAGATGATGTTGTATGTATTATAAAATATTGGCTTAGCCCTTCGTTATAACTGTTGAGCCAAAAGAACTTGAAAATACTCTGTTTCGGCCAAGTCTTGCTTTAGTGAACTAAACGACAGCTGCAGATGGTGTGGAATACTTAAATGGCATATATGCAATTTCATTTTATAGCTGTGGTAATGTTGTAATTGTTTAAAGTCTCGGTATTACTAGGCTCTCCTCCCTGGCTTTGTGTGTGTTTTTTTCCCCTGTCTTTTTTAAAATGCAATCTTAGTGCTAATGTTGACATGCAAACGGGTCAGTAGATAGACACCTGAGGAGCTGGTAAGCCCCTACGCTGGCTGAGAAGTGGGTTCGGGAGGACAGAGTCCAGGCTGGGAAGCTGCGTGCCCGAGGAGGTGTGTGCTGTGGTGGGGGAGCTGCTTCACTCCTTATGTTACCTGTCCTCGGGCAGGACTGTCTGTTGCTCCCTGTAACTCTCTAACACTCAAAGTACTAAGTATCTAGAGCTTTTGGGGTGGTTTTTGCAGTTATTTGTAATTTTTCTTATTGGAATGCCAAAAATTAAGTGTTGTGTTTGTATTTTTAAGAAGTACGTCAGTACTGTACATTGCATTGTACTGAGTAGGGAATTTTCCCATTTTTAATGGCTGCAAAGATATTTAAACGCGTCACAGTCTAGGCATTGTGGAGGTGCAGTTACTTATCTAAACTTGTGGAAACTTCTTTGAATCTCATCAAGTTACTGACTGAACGGAAGTTACTGACTCTCCTTATGGTTAGGATACGTTTGCCACCTATGACAAAAATGGTTGCCCTTCAGATGCGATTTATTTTTTGGTGTATGAAAGGAACTAAATTAACATCTTGTTGCGGCCTGAGTGGGGAGGCTGGATGGCTTTGCCTTCCTCTTCCCCTTCCTTAGCTCCAGCTGTGATCCCTCCCTGCCCTTTGTGCTGGCACTCTCGTGATAGGCGAATTGATACGGGTTAACCAGAAAGGATTAGAAATAAGTCACAGTCTAGGACAGGTTTGCTTTCTGCTGTCCCGGTGAGTTGAGTTTGCCTGTGATGCAGTCATACAGTCCTGCGGTTGTCTCAGGCAAGCAGTGGGGGTGTGTGGTTGGATGGGCGGGAGAAAGACCTGTATTTTCACCCTTGCTATCTGTTTTGGTTTGGTTCCATCTGGTCAAGTCTTGTCACTTAATGTTTTGTTCCTCATTTCCAGTGTCTATAGAAAAAAGTTAACTCCTGGAGGTCAGGTAGGACATAACAAACACAGTGCTAAAAGTTCACGTGCAAGTTCAGCCAGGATTTTGGGTGAAAGATGCCTGCTCCTGCAGCCTTGGCCTGAGGAGGCACTTCTCATTTCCGTTTCGTGTGCAAAGGAGCTTTGCGGTTTCGTTGTCCCTTGCAGGGTAGGCTGGTCTCAACCATGCTGTGACACACCTCTGTCCTGACAATGTCCTTCACGGTGACTCACCGGTACTTGCCGTTTGAGCAGAGGCTTATTAGACAGCACAGTAAGTAGGATGAGTCATGTTTCCTGTCTTCTCCGTTGGTAGTACCTCCCTGCCTCTGAACCTCATGGTCTTACCCAGCAGGAGGGCTTGCTTCTGCTGTATTGTCATCTCCTCTGCTAGATCTTCTGCTAGTTCTCACCCGCAGTTCTGGTGCTAATCGTCTCTAAGAGTAATGGTTGATTAGAGACTCATAGGAGATGAGTCCAAGAGCATTCTTCTTAAAAACTAGACATTTCTAGGGTATTAGCAGCCTGAGACTACCACAGGTGTTTCTCCTTCCTCACAAGCTTCTTTGTGGTTGTAACCATAACCGGCTATTTAACTAACACTAGTCTTTGCTGTGTTGTCGCTTCACTGAAGTCGTGATGAGGAAGAGTTACAACGTACACTTTGGGTAGCAATTCTTTTTCAACTTATCGAAGAAATACACTCTGTTAACTTCATGGGGTGCTACCTTTAGTAAGCCCAGAACGTTTTACCTGCCGTGTATCTCTTTGTGCGTCCGTTCCTCAGTTTGCAGTACTGTTCAGCACTGGGGCAGAGTGGTTGAGGAGTCGCTTTTGAAGACCCAACTGGACGGAGCCCCAGGCCAGCTGGTCTGAAGTCGGTGTTGACCCTGTGGCCACAGGAGTTTGACTGGAGACGTCCCTTCCAATCCAAATTACTCAATGACACTGATGTCTCCAGGCCTGCTGAAGTACTGTAACAGATGTATAGTTTCTCAGAGCATGTTTTTTCCACTTCCCAGAGTTTATTGTATTCTAGGTTTGTCATGTACCTTGGTTTATCCTGCTGATTAGGAGGTGGCTTTGAGCTGACTGACTGACTGATGATTTTTTGAGTGCTTTCTGACTGTAACAGGTGTCAAAGCCACCTTTAAAATAGCATCTCCTTTGGCCAGTGACCGTTTGCTCAAGGAATCAGTGGAAGGTTTTGTTTGATTTGTTGGGCTTCCTCGTCGGGCTGGCTGTGTACCTGCGCGAGCGAGCTGGTGGGGTACCAGTGACGTGTCCAGACTCCAGGTGGATGCTTGTTAGTGACCTGGGCAGAAACAGAAACGGGCATAACCTGGCCACCAGGAAGGCTGGGCTAAAGGTTTGAAAACCAGACGTAAACGTGGGGGCCAGTAGTGTTTCAAAACAGCCTTTAATAGAAATAATGGGCAGTTAACTTGAATGGATTTCTCTCTTTTTTTAAGGTAACACTACATATGTTTTTTCCATATTTTTTTTTCCTTTACTAAGTGGATTACCCTGATGGTGCTGTCCTGTTGCCTCTTTTATCCAGAAGGCATCTTCTCATTCTGTGGTCTAATTAGCATGATAGAGAAGCTCTTCCACCTTCCTCCCCTGATTTGAGGATGTAATTTCATTTGCACCTAATGCAATGGAGGGCCCGGCTCCCCCCACGGGGTGGTGGCTCTGCCCATCTGGGACCCCGGTAAGGGGAGAGGTGGGAGCGGCAGGGAGGGCCCGGCAGAGCTCCTGTCCTGCTGATGCTGGGCTAGCCAGGCCCGGCCGCGGTCAGAGCTGCCATTTCCAGGGACGTCCTGCAGTTGAACCAGAGGTCGTGTGACGTGAAGCTGCACAGTCAGGTTCTGGTTTTGTCTTACTAGTTTATATTGTAGTTTAAAAGTCAAATGTTGTAAAAGAGGCTGCTGCTAAGCGGTTACGAGCTGGGTGTGGATTCCCTGCGAGGTCATTAGTCACCGTAGGCCTGCACGCTCTTAATGCGAGGTCCTGGGAGAGAGAGCCTGTGGGAGCCATCAGAGCCACGGGGCCTTCTTAACTAGCAGTCTCAAAGTCCTCGGAGTTCAGATGGTAAAGTTTGTGTCTTAATGTGTTTTCAAGTCTTGTGGAGATCTTCTGGTATCATGTGCCTACCTATGTTGCTTTTTCCGTAGAATATTGTCCAAACTTTGTGTTGGAACTGGTGCATATTTTAAAGCATTTCAGTCATTGTCTTTTGATTGACTGACACTGTTATTAAAGAAATGCCTCTGACGCTTGCATTAATTAATTTAGCAAAATTTTTTATTGTTCTCTCATCCTGCTGACATTATGAAAATTTCCCTTTAATCTGTTGTGCTACTGTCAAGAGGGCTGATTTTTTTGTTTTAGATCTGGTCAGTTCAGTTCTGAACTGTTGGTAGCTGCGTTCGTTCTTCCTCATTTCGCTCCAGTGAGGGATGATCTGAGGTAGCTCGGCGGAGGTGACCGTAACCCGTGTGAGTGTGTGCTGTGCTTCACAGCTCCCAACGAGCTGGCCCACCTACTGTGGGAGGGATGGAGGTTTTCTTTCAGGTTCCTAAAGCTTGCACAAGAAGCAAAGCCATCGACCCGCGTGAGAGGGGGCTCAGGGGCGAAGGGAGAGCCGCAGCCTGGGACTGGTGGGGGGTCTTGCAGAGCTCCGAGACCCCCTGGGGCTCCAGGCTGCACATGCCGGGACTGCAGCGTTTGGAGAAGGGACTGAGGGCCCTCAAATGGGTGTCACTCGTCAGGCTGGAGCACACATGCCGATAGTGTTTGATAACGCAGGAATGCACTACGGCAGCACTCTGTGTCATTGCTAGCGTTGCCGTGGAAACCTGAATTTTAGCACCATCTGGTTTCGGTGTGTTTGGCGCTCGACATCCTGATGTTTATCAGAGAGGCAGGGCTGCAGCCCATGTCCGCCAGCCTGGGGTTGCACGCCGGGCCCGGCAGACATCGTGGCTGGCGCTGCGGGGTGCCTGGTGTGCCATGGCTCCCCTCGGGAGGTCAGACCCTCTGCAGGTGTGTCCCGGGCTGGCCTTGCTGTCCAAGGCGCCTTCTGCTGGCTCATGTCCTGGGGTGGGCTGGGCCCGCCGTGGGCTGCGCTGGCCCCGAGGCCTGGACATGGCCCTCAGCTGGGCCGCAGCAGGGCAGAGCTCACTGGGAGCCCCATCCCTCGCCTGAGCCCCCTCTGTGGCTGTGCAGAAGACAGACTGTGGGGCAAGAACCTGTTCTCAGGAACGTGTGCTGTGGTTTGGTTGTGCTAAGGGTGGTATCTCTGAAAATGCAGGACCTCCGTGTGGAAAAAGCCGTCCACAGCTCTTATCCGACTTCCTGAGTTTTTCTAGCTCTGGCGTTCACGTAAGTCATGTGTTTGCCTAGCAACAGCTTTTTTCATTTTGAGGCTCTTTCTGTTTTTCTTCCTGCCGGGTATGGCGGTCTCGTCTCCCTGCCTGTGACGGGGGCGGTGGTGCTCTCCTGCCCTGTGCCTCTGGTGTTGGTGCCCGGCACCGGGCGGGGACCGGCGGCCGGGGCACTGCGGTGCCTGGGGATGGGTGCAGTGCTTGACCTTTGGATTTAGCATCTGATCTCTGGTTGCAATCTCTGCTCTTTATGTCATCTTAGATAAAGGTGGTGTGCATCACGCTTTTCAGAAGAGATTTAAGACCTTCTCCACTGTTAAGCTGGCCATTAATGTTGTGTAAGCGCGTAGTCTAACGTAGCTTAGACTGAAACTTAATTCCTGCTTTACTGACACTAAAGAGATTTTCTTTTTGGACAAGAGTCTCCCAGTCAAATGTGAAGACATGGTTATTGGTAAGTGGAAGCAGAGAATGATCCGCACTACGTGATCACCTTAGAAAAGCTTTTTCACAGAGAGATTTCCCTCCCCTGTAATAGTCCACAAAGGCTTGAAATACCTGAAAGGTGCGTCAAAGGCAGGAGGTGTATGAGAGCACAGGACAGGGGGTGTATTGATTTACTGTTATCTTTTACAATTTTCTGACCTGGCTTGCGGGTTTTAGGGAAGGCTGGATGAGGAAAGAATAGCATGGCCATACTGCTATTTGAGACCTAAAAATGTTGAGAGGAGATAGCGCTTTACTGCTGATGGATGCAGAAATGTTTAGATATTCCCCTCAGAAAGTAGTAGCAAATTAAGTAGTAGGCTTTGCATGCCAGTGAAACAGTCTGCTGGGTTGGCCAGCACTCTTAAAGAATATTAAACAAAAATTACCTTTTTGCATTCAAGCAATGACTTGGGAAAGTGTGCTTGTGAGACTCTCCCATTTGTTTCAGCTGACTTACAATTGAGTGGTCGGTCTTCTGGCTGTGCTGCTGCTGGGATGGAGTGTGGTCTAGTTGGAAAATTGCTGAGCTAAAAAGCTGCTGTGCTTCTTCCTCCGAGATGATCAAAATGAAACCAGACAAAGTTGTTGCAAAAGGCTGAAGGCTTAGTGATTAATGTTAACTTCTTGCTCTCATTACTGCCTTGCATCTTTGGCAACCTACCTATTGTGCTGTGACTTTTTTCTGTTTTAGTCATCTTCCCATCCCTTGGTGTTAGTCGTTACCTGGGAGGAACTTGTACTTTTCCTCTAGTGCTGCTTTCTGCCGCCTGCTCATTCCGTCATTCCCTGCAGCATCACTCCAAGGTCACCAGTTTAACTAGATAACAAAGCTTTGTGTTTCGCTTTGGTTTATTTTTTTCCTTGCTATGAAAATGCTTAGGAATAGAGAATAAATACCTCTGAGTGACAGCTGCTTCACAGAGCTGTTCTTTGGCAGTCTTTCTCCCGGCCAGTGATTTTCAGATTTCACCTGGTAGCGAAGCCTCCCTTGGTGAAATGGGCTGTGGTTTGTGCCGCACAAGGAACTGTCTTTTCCCTGCCCAGGGCCGGGTCTGTTCCCGTTATCCCAGCAGCCTGTGTTGGAAAGCAAGCCCACGTTCAGCAGATACTGGGTAGTCTGGACACAGGCTGGCTCCTTGGGTTGGGAATCGCTGCCGTGGACCTGCAGACCACCACCAGAGAAGATGGCTCTGCTGAAGCCTAGTTCTCTGATGATGGGGGGGGTTAAGCAAACTTCCCCTGCAGGCGAAAAGCCTGAGACTGGTTACCAGAATAACCACTGCCTCTTCTGAGCGGCCACCTACCCCAGGCCCCGCTGTCACTGTCACCAGGCGGCCGTGCCTCCCAAACCAACAGGGGTTAGGCTAAAAAGTACACAACCCCACCCTCCTTTTTTTGATTGCTTGTGAGTAATCATTGAGGAGGCGATTTGGAAAGGTGTAATTGTAGCAGAACATAGCTGGAACTAAGTTTTCCTCCCCCAAATACTCCTCGCCCCAAAGTGGGAGGGCAGCCCCTGTGCAATGTCCTCATCCCCTGCAGCCAAACAGCTCCGTCTGTTTGCAATCACAGAATTAGCTTGTAGAGTGCTTTAATTACATGCCTTTAAAAACACTACTGAAAAAAATGCTATTTTAAAAACACCACATGAAACCCCCTGAACTCAAACACCATTTTTTTTCTCAGAAACTTAAAAATGCAACATTGGATTGAGGGTTGCAGATTTTTGAACAAGCGAGGCTCACCCATTCACAAAACACTTATTTCGCATTCAGCAAACCTTTCAAACCATTTTCTTCCCCTTCTGTGTACAGTAGGAATGTGTGCACTACAGCTTCCAACCAAGAAGCAGAAGGATAAGTTACGGCAGCGTAGGGTCACGTTGAATTGATTAATCCGACTTGACCCCTTCCCTTCCATCAGCTGTAGCGACCGAGAGCAGCAAAGTCAGTCAGCTCAGTGAATTGAACTGGCACAAAAGGAATCTCTTGTTGGGTTGTATTTCCGTCAAATCGTCCTTCTGGCCAGGCTGACTCCGTGTCTGTCAGAGCAGGGAAGGCATTGCGAGCGTGTGGTGGTGGCGGGGACAGGCGCTCCTTGGGGGTGACTGCACTTGGGCTTCATCCAATGTAGTACAGTTTGGTCACTCAGAGTCCACTGCGTATGAGTCTCTTTTTTCTGTTTTTGATGTGTTAAAGCTTCCTTTTTGCTTGTAAACTGTTGATATCTGTGTAGGTTAGCTTAGGGATCTGAAAGTCTATTTGATGTCTTGGGCAAAGTATATTGAGCTTAAGTCAGTTTGTTTTGAGGAGACGTGTCTTCACCGATCCCTCTATATTGCTTTAGCAGATTCATCCGTGGGACTTCCGTGGTTGAATACAAAGGGTAAAATGCTGCATCTTCGCTTGTTTTGTGCAAAACACAAATTCAGCTAAATTTCTTCATGATGCTTTGTGGAGGCTTTATGAAAAAGCCAAAAGTTTGACAAAATGTTCAGATACTTTCCTTAACTGAATTTTCTTGGCAATTACTTGTGAGTTGTACATGCTGTTTTTTTGAGATCTTGCATGCGGAGAGAATGTGTTTTTAAGTTTTAAGCACTCCCTAATGTTCCCCATGGCACTTGGGAGTAGAGGGGAGCCTGGAAGACTTTGTAAACAGACTTGGACTTAGTAGTGCAGTTCCTGTATGTTGGACTCGTTCTCCCCGCAAGTCCTCTGTTGGAACTGGTGAGAATGCTGTTGCTTTTGAGATGATTCTTGTTGTCTGGGTGGTATTCAGCTGGGAATGGGTAGTATAGCAATTCTGGGAAGTTGGGAATATTTTTTTTTCTTTCCTTTTTGCACCAAACTTTCTGCTTGCCAAATAACCGTCAGCACAGCCACCCTCATTCTTATTTAGTGTTTGGTGATTTAACAAAGTCCGTCTAAAGTCTTGACAAACAGAATGGCTTGCCCAGGTACTGCGCACTAGTACTGCCGGAGCGGTGTTTGCGGAAAATTTTTCTTTGTAATCTTTCGTGATGGCATCTCTGAACATCCTACAGCTTTATTCCTGTACTGATGGCTCCGGTTCTAATCTAGGGCCGTGGCAGTGTGTTTTTGTGGGTACCTTCTGCTTTTCCTAAGTTTTGGGGTTCCTTTGGGCAACAAATTAATGCTGCTTTTAGTTAGGTTTGAACAAGTGTGGCGGTGGAGGGAAGAGATACAGGAGGGATGGCTTTATTTTGTTTGCTTTGCAGCACTGTTGGTGCCTGTCAACTTCACTTGACTTTTTTTGATGACCGATTTAGCACTTTTCTTAGTGTCATAAGTTCCTTACTGGCAGTTGCGTTTTCTGGAGCTGTTACCTGATCTTCTGGGCAGATTTTGCTATGTTCAATATAAATGACTGCAAATTGTGTATAGGCCAACTAATACTACATAAAAGGTTTAAGGCTATATATTGTTTTGAAACTCCTAATCTGTACAAAAGTTATGCCTGTTAAAGGAGGCAATTCTGTGTGCAGCTGGATTTTGGTATTACTGCAGCAGCTCTTAGCTGTTTTTCTCCCGTCGCTGTCTGTGGCCACAGTAATAATATAGAAGCAAAACTGGACTTTTCTGTAGGTTGTCTTTGTTATTTCTGAAAGGGGACGTAACTTCATTTAAACCTGCCTGGAGGAAACTGACTTTGTTCTTCAGACTTCATCTGTTAATTTGTATTATCCCAAGAGTTTTTCGCTGCTGTACTTCATTCACCATAATATTCATTTGTTGTCTTGGGGGAAAAAACAAATAAATCCTGTCCTTGATTCTTGATGTTCCTGACTGAGCTCTGTAAAGGTAAAAGACTCGGTGGTGTTAGCAGCGCACCCTTCGATGTGTTAGCTCCCCATCCTGCCTGTCCCTGACCCCGTATGGCTTTGCTGACACCAGGGAAGATGAGGTGGAAGCTGTTCAATTGCCTTGTAGTTTGGCGAAGGAATTTGGAATTGCTGTGCCCTCTGCTCCCTTCTTTTTCTGTTTCTTCCAAGAACACGCATCTGCGCTTCTCTGGGACGAGGTCCTGCTCGGAGATGATGAATGACTGACCTTATTGCTGATCTTCTGCAATACATTGATTCTGAATGTGGCTTTTGTTCAGTGCATTGAGCCACATTTTACATCCAGAATGCCTGGCAGAACACAAAGTCCGTCCTTTGTTTTGGATAATGAGTGTTGAATATTTTAATGAGTGTTTCTTAGTCTAGTCAGTGTCAAGTACCATTTTGGGAACAAGTGACTGAGCTAACCTCTGAGCTTTGTCCAGCAACAATCCATTTATTTATGGGATTTCACAAATTCTTAAGGAGTTCCCTATGAGCAATTAATACAATTAAAAAAAAAATCAAAAAACCAAACCCAAAGCAAACAACGCACCAAACCTCCCAAGACCACAAAAAGCCCAAGCCTTCTACCCTCAGTATGTGTGCAGATATTATTTATATAAAACAAACAAAAAAGTTCTCAGTACCACTGTATTTTTCCCCCTTTTTTTATATGGGTCTCTTTCACAATGTGAAAAAGATGAGCATATTTCATTACGGGAAAAGTAATGCCCTGGGTGTTACCAGCATTTCTGTGGTACAAGGGCAGCTCCCTGGCTCGCTGCTCTGCACACTGAAAATAAGCCGTGGATCTAAATGCTGCTAACCCACGCTAAAGATCATATGGACAAACGAACACTGACACAGCTCTGCAGTTGCGTAACTTAATTTTTAAAAACTACAGTAAACCATTTTTTAACTGTTTAACAAGTGTTTTTCCTCCAAGCAGAAGTAACGGATTTTTTACCCCATCCTGTTTTGCTAGTGATGAACTTGCTGTAATTGATTATTTTGACTGTTTCTATTAACACAGGTGCGCCTTTGGCATTTTTGAGCAGCGATTGTATGTCTTTAATGAAAAGAAAGATAGCAACTACTTTTCTTCCTTCTGAAAAGCATCTTGAATGCCTGTATGCATAGGAAATAACTTCTTTGGGTAAATTACTTAAATTTAGTCTCCTGCATTGGTCATGTTCTTGTTAATAATTTTTTTTAACTGCAGCTGTTTTTCACAATACTTTAACTTTTGTTCATGTCTTTGGCTGTTCATAATGTATCCTTGTACGTCGGAGGACACACTGGAGAAGGAAAAAGTTGAACTGCATGGCGGGATGTGCTGTCCTTCCAGCCAGAAGGGTCTGTGTCTGCTCACTGCTTAACTTCCCAAATCTAATCAGTCTAAGCCCCAATTAGAAACTGCATGGGTTTCTCAGTCTTTCGTGATTCACCGTAGTTTTCAACTTTAAGAGCTTGTTAGCCCTAGAGTATACGCTTAAATGACAAATACTGCTTGCAAGCAAAAAAAGTCAAGTCTTTGTCGAAGGGCTGCTGTGTTTTTAAAGAGTAGGAAAGAAAAGGGGAGAAAGCGGTGGAACAGCGAGTGCAGTATGTTGGGAACGGCGAGAGCACGACCGGGATAAAAAGCTTGAGCACTAGACATCGATGGCGAGAGTGGATCCCTTCTCCATCAGCTTGGCTTGGGCACTGGTTTGGGTGGTGGGATTTTCCTCCCCTCATCTGGGCAGAGACTGGGACAGGAGTGGTTCATCCCTCAAACCTAGAAATCCTTGGGGAGCAGAGCTTGTGGTCGGGTTTGCCCTAGGGGAAAAGAGGTACTGCTGGAGGATATGACTTGATGTTTTTTTTTTTTAAAAAAAGAAACCCGATCAAGATGGAGAAGAGAGGCCAAAGGAGTGAACTGCTGGGCTGACTGACAGCAGCGCTCATTGAAATGTTAATGTCTCCGGCAGAGTTTCTTCACCAGGGAAGACTGGAAACTCGTACAGTAGCATTAATTATTAACTCCAGTTCAGAGCTGGAAGATCTAATTTCATTTCTGGTTGGATAATAGAATGATTCATGCAAGAAAACAAATTGTGTCAGAAAATGGAGTCTTTCTCTGAAAATTGACGTTCCTGACTTCTGCTCTGAGCTGAAGCCTACTGCAGTTGAGCTATTACAAGAGTTAAAAAAAAAAAAAAAAAAAAAAAGTAACAACTAAGGAGAAGTTTGCATCCCTGGGGATGCAGTGAGATGCAGGAGAGATGCATGGCTCATGGGTCTGCCAGGGACGGCGGGCAGCGGGCAAACCAGCGGATGGTGTGAAACACAGGGGAGATACAGAGCCAGAGGCCAAAGACAGACCCCAGACCTTCCCACTGAAAGTCTGATGGGAATTCAGCCTGTATTTTTCACCTTTTCATAGAATCATAGAGTTGTCTAGGTTGGAAGGAACCTTTCAGGTCATGGAGTCCAACCATCAACCTAACTCTGACAAAAAACACCCCTAACCCATGTCCCTCAGCACCGCGTCTGCCCGGCTTTTAAATCCCTCCAGGGACAGTGACTCCACCACTGCCCTGGGCAGCCTGTTCCAGTGCTTGACAACCCTTTGGGTGAAGAAACTTTTCCTAATACCCAACCTAAACCTCCCCTGGCGCAACTTGAGGCCGTTTCCTTTTGTCCTGTTGCCTGTTCCTTGGGAGTAGAGACCAACCGCCCCTGGCTACCCCCTCCTTTCAAGGAGTTGTAGAGAGCGATAATGCGAAATGTTTTACATTCACTTGATTTAGTATAGTGTTTTCATTTAGCTGGGTAAATCTGGAGAACATTTCGTATACTCTCGTCACAGAACACCAGAGAAATTGGTGAAGCTGTCCAAAACGCGTGAATCCAGTGCCTGATCAAGTTGTGGGATTATAGCCTGTATTTCATTCTTTTTACTGTGACAGGCTTGCTATGAACCAAGTTTCAAATAAGGTCTTTTTGTAGTAAATTAATACACTGAGCACCGAAATTGTGGATGAAGGTTTAGGACCAGCGATGTTCACTAATCTTTCTAAAATTGCTTTCAGACACGTCTTTTGGATTTCTTAGCACTTCATATTGCTTTTTAACAGCTTTGCCTATTTTTTTCCTTCCCAGCTCAAACCAGGATGAATAGGAATACAACACATTATACCTAACAATTTCCCATCACGTTAGTTAAGCAGTAGTCTTCTATGGTACTGTTCTCTTAGTATGCTTGAAGTTACCGCTGCTGAATGAATTGCGATGAATTACAGTAAATTCAATAATCCAGGATTAGTACTTCAGGATTGGAAGGTGTAATTACTGATGTTACAAGCATACTTGATCTCTGGTTTGAAACAGAAGAAAAAACCAAACTATTTAAAAAAAAAAAAAAGCCTTGGAACTTGCTTTACATTTTGCTCTTTTCCAAATTTTGTTCAGTTTTCAAGAGCTTTTTTCCCTCCTCTTGCTGCGAACTGTGTGGATTCAGTCAAGCTCCTGTATTATCTCTGCGGTATTTTGTTTGTGCGTCTCTACAAAATCTTTTGAAGAGTGTTGTTTTATGCATTGCAGTGAACCAAGATGAAGTAGGTCTTGCCCTCTGCTAAAGCGGTGTTAGGTCTTCAGAGCCCCAGACCCTGAGAGTGCCTACGACCCATTCCCATTCTGAAAACGGGCTTGATGCTGCAGCACCTCAGCCTCACCAGTATTGTAAGAGGCTCTCCTTGTAGAGGTAGTTAAGGTGCTGAGAGGCTCACTGGCGGGTTCCGTGTCAGTTCGTGTAGTTTTCCTGCTACCAAGGCTTTTTCAGCATTTTTTTTTTATCTTAATGAAATGGTTCGTCCCGTTCCTCGCCGGCCCTGCGGCCGCTCTCCAGCTGCGACAGCCAGTGCTGCCCTTTGGGTCGCTGGCTCTGTGCTCCTGAGCAGAGGATGGAGCTTGTCCGGGTCGGCAGTGACCCCCGGTCCCCCATTACTCCTGGCTTACGTTTTTGAGTGCCTCTTCTCTGGTTAAACAGTGCATCCGCGATAAAGCTGACTGTTTATGGTCTAAAATCATTAAATATCTAACAACAGTATAGATTGTGGTTACATAAACATGCTTGTATGATCAGCTGGCAACTAACTGGGCTACTGAAATGAAGTACAATTAAACCTCCCCCATTTGATACTGGATCTTCTTTTGGTACGTTTTGTGTGCATAATCAGAAATGGTGAAAAGTTTATTAGATAACTGAAATGTACATGTCTTCAAAAAAAATATAAATAAATCCATCACCACCCTTGTGAATGTACATTTTCTATGCATAAAACCAAGATGCTAAGTTCTTGGGTTATCTGCAGCCACTTCCTCGGTTTTTCACTATGGAAGTGTGAATATCGGTCTATGACATGACAACAGTCAACGCTGGCTTTTTTTAATCACAGCTGTCAATGTCCTCAGAGATTAAAGAAAGCAGATAACAGAATTTTTATAAAACTTGCTTTAGACAAAGGGTGTCTAGAGTATCCTGTGTGCACGGGGAACAGTTGCTTCACTGAAACATAAATATCTTGACGTCTGGTCTATCAGAATATGCGTGTGAAAATCGCGCGTATGTGAAAATGGAAGTACCTCCTTGGAGAGTGGTTGGAGCGGGGAAATCCTGCTGACTTACCTCTCGCCTGGTTTGCAGCAAACGGGCTGGATCCTGACTCGGTGTGCAGTTAACAGCCCGTCACTTGGGCCCTGGTGGGAAAGTTGTTATCCAGGGCTTAATTTCAAGCTATCCCATGAAATGATAGAAGTTTTAAAGTTGCATTTCGAAGCGTGCAAAACGGCAGGGATAAAATACTGGCTGATAATGAGCATAACGTGAGGTAAAATAGCATCATTTTCTTCCGAGGTTTGTTGGCTTTTTCTGCTCGGCGATTGAATAGCCCATTCTTAAGAACTTCTAAAATTAACTGTTGGCCATTGCAGAGGCTCTTAAGGAAGGTCTTTGAAATGCGTTAGTCTGAGCTTTAGTCCCACTTTTCTTGACACGTTTGGCTCTCCAGCACTGGTGTTACTCGCGGGTGAGTTTCTGAGGAACTGCTGTTGTTTCCTCACTCCGTGGCCTGAAGGAAACGCGCGCCTCCCTCCAGCCCAGCCCCAGCCCTGCCTCCCACCGCGGTGCTGCCTCCAAAGCTGCTCGGGACAGTGCTCCTCGTTAGCTCGGCGCTGTTAACTGCTGGTCAGGATGAGCAGCTGAAGTGAGGCTGCAGGTGCCGGTCTGCACTGTCAATCAAACTAATACTGCTGCTGAATTTGGGGGGGTGTGTGTGTGCATTGGTTGTATCGCCTTTACAGAAACCTAGGTGAGTTCCAGTTTTATTCTACTAAACATCTTCCTCCTCTTCCAGAAGAGGAATAACTGATCCATCAGAAAGTGGTTTTTTTTCCTCTGTGAGGGAAGAGCGTCTTTCAGAGATCCTCCTCTCATACTGCTGTTCCACTGTGAAAAACTACATATAAACCTTTTGGTTTGAGCTGTTGAAATACAGGATCATGATCTTCAGACCCAGTGAGTGAAAAACAAACAAACAAACAAAAAACCCTACAAACCAAACCAAAACCCACCTCTGCGACTAACAAAACTAACTCATTTCATAAGCACATGAATGATCTTCTCTTGACTGGTAAAATAATATTCCCCTTTCTGAACTTATTTTATCGTTGTCAGGTTTGTCTTGCAAACAAAGTGCACAAGTCTTAAGTCTAGTCAAATGCCGAAAATAATTAAAGTCTTGGTCACAGAAACCAAGATACCCATGTGTAAACATAGAAATGTGTGTAACCCTTGGATTTTTGTATATATGATGATTTATTCCTATATGTGTGGGCAACTCCCATCTCTTGCAGCTGATGAGTGCTGTGTCCATGCGTGGTTGCAGGCAGCAGTCGCCGCCCGTGTGTGTGCTAGGGAGTTGGTGGCTGCGCTGTTACCACTGGCCACAGGCAGACGGGGCTGGGGATGGTCCCTGTGCCCTGTTCAGAGGTTGTTCGGGAGTCAGTGCCCGAGCCGGGGCTGTGCCGGGGATGGTCCCGCGGGGCAGGGACGGTTCCTGGGGCTGCTTGCTCTGTGGGTGCAGACATGGCACTGTAACGCAGACTTCTCACCCACGGGAGGGTGGCTGGTAGATGGGCGTGTGCCTACCCCAACCTGGAAATTGGAAGTGAAAGGAGTATTGAAATCATGCTGGTTCTGGTTAATCTTAGGACCTGATGGCTTGTGATGGTGCGGAGCGGCTCAGGGCATCCCCCCGGCTTGGCCCTGCCCTGCCGGCAGGGTGTTCATAACAATCCCTCTGGCTGGCCTTATTTAAAATACTCCCACGACGCACTGGGAGTTTCTGTTGTGGTGCATCCCAAGACAGTCATTCCAATGTCTAATAGCCAATTACAGAAGAATCATGCTGAGGTGTTTGGGGTTTTTTTCTGGACATAAAGGCAGTGATATTTGCAAAGGCTGAAACAGACCTTGTCTTACTGCGTGGTTTTCCTTCCACAGTTTGCGATAAATAATTCTTCCCAAATTCACCAATCTGCTGACCTTCAGTGTGGTTTTAATCCTCGAAACAGTAGCAGCAGTAGCCATGTGATGATACTGTGACTATTCAAATCCAGTTTAAACAAGTAGCAATAGAGTTACCAGGAAGCACTTTGGTCCTGGTGCTGTTCTGGGTGATGCTGAGAGCTTTTGCGAACCAGGAGCATCAAGAAGTGCGGGTCCAGGGTAGCGTTCCTAGCAGCAGCGAGAGCCGTCCCTGTCCACAGCAGCTTACCCTGCGTGCAAGCGTAAGTGCCCTTTGGCCAGCAGCCCCCGTGGATCTCCTCAGAGCCTTGCACGTGTCACTGCCTACAAATAAAACCTGAGCTTAATGTTTTCCTACCTGCCTGGTGCTTAGCCACAGCTGTTTTAAGCCTGTTCTCCTACCTGCCTGGTTCCTAACCACAGCTCTTTTCAAGCTGGTTTTCTGGGAATTATGTTTTTATCTGTTTCCAAGTAATTTGTAGTACTATTATTATTTAAATTTGAAAACACTGCCTTCTCTTTTGTGCCCCAGTCTAATTTGCTGTTTATCAGCAAACTTTGAGATGGAGGAGGTAGGAGCTGGGAGGAGAGGCTGATACACCAGAGGGCTGTGCTGCCGTGCAGGGGGCTCTGGACAGGCTGGGGAAACGGGCTAGCAGGAGTCTCCTGGGGTTCAGCACAGGGAAATGCACGTCCTGCACCTGGGCAGGAGTAGCCCAGGAACAGCCCATGCTCCAGGAGGGGATGGGCCTGACATAGGAAAAATTAAGAGGATTGTATTAAGTGTAATTCAAATTTTTCACTTTAAAAAAGTTTGAATTTTAACAGCCTCATGGATATCATCATCTCAAAACCACCGCTTCAATATGTTTAGCTTAAAAAAATAAAAAATGTATAAAAACTTAGTTGTATCGGATGTTGGCTTAGTGAAAGGTAAAAACTTAATTGTCATGCTAGAAAAGGTGCTTTGAAAACAAGGCTGTTGCATCCTTCTGTGACTCCTTACTGCAGGCTCTTAATTGGGAATTCAGTCCATTTTTCGTTATTGGGCAAAATTGGTAGACATTCACTGGGGAATTGGATTTTTTGTGTTTCTCTTTAGCTAGTAAGTTTTGAAGTACTGCTCTCTTCCGTGTGCTGGAAAGTAATAGATCTGTCCGGACATTGACCCGAGGATAACGAATATCTGCAATTAAACCAGCTGGCCTGGCCTTGTTTCACTCTCTGGTTGGCAAAGCTTTTACGAGTGTCAGGGACAGCGTAGTGAAATCATCCTACATGTAAAAACATTGTTCCTTTGTTTTATGGTATTTCATACTCGAAGGGCTGTTTTGGTATGCCAGTTAGATGTTTGTTTAAATAAAAGCTTGAGGTTTTAATGAATCAGTTGAGTTTCTGTATCCTCTAAGGGAAGGAAAAGAACTTACTGTCAGATTTTCCTTTATGAATTTTCTGTTTAAACTTGCAGTAAATTTTCAGTTTGGATGCAGATGATCTTGGTGCTGGTCTCTGCGGCAACTTCAGGGGTGGGTGGGTTTTTGGTTTGGTTTCTTTTCTTTTTAAAACTAAGTCAATACAGGAGAGTTACTTTCAGGTCGCAGGCTTCGGCGAATGCACCAGTAACTCCTCGCCAAAGCTTTGTTCATATTTTTAATAGCAATGCGTACCAAATGCTTTTCCTGTTTCTTTGCTCACACCAGAGATTGTGTACCCCTCTTGGCTTGTCCAGGGAAAAGCAGATTGAGGGGGTCCTTCAGAAAGAGAATTTCCTATACCATAAATCTGTGACGTATACGGATGATTCGGCAAACATACCCTCCTTTCTCATGCTGCGCTGGTTTTTTTCTTTCCTTGGAGATACCTGCCACAAAATGGTGCTAAATTAAGCAGACGTGAGTGATCATTGTGCTTTTTATGGCAAACTTGTTGCTATTGTGAGCTTCTCAGGGGTAGTCCTTCCTGTCCCATGAATGAGAAGAGCAGGTATTTAGACCAGTGTCGGCCTATTTAGGTGGAAGAGCCAAGAAGATGGAAATCCAGGTAACCACTGAGTCTGAGTGCAGAACAGGAGAAGGCAAAGGGACCCCAGTGAGTAGTTGCAGCCCCTTGGTGTGGGTCGTGTCTCCTCCCCAGCCTGCGCTTGGGAGCTCGAAGCGGTCCCAGGGAGCGAGTCCAATGAATCCAACCTGGCTTACTGCGACCGTCACGCTCTCTGCTGTCAGCTGGAGGGCGGAGATGGTAACCTCTGCCAGGGTTAAAAAATGGGAAGGCGGCTGTTGGATAAGAATTGTTTTCTTTACTGGCACAGCTGGATGCGGAAGACATCTCTGCACAGCCTGCAGGAGGCCACTGGGGAGTCTAGTGAATTAGGTTGTGCAGAAAACAACGTGTCGGTTAGATGAATTCCTTTAGTGAGTGATATAAATAGGTCTAAATGTTAAGTAAGGAGAATAAAGTCTTGTGCAGCACAGCAAGTCCATTAATTTAAAGTTCTTTTTCATTCTCTTAGGTATTTCTACAGAGCACAGGTGACCTGGTTCAACATACTTGCTAAAATTGCTCAAGTGTATCTAGCTGCATGGAGTTCAACTGATTTTTATAAAAATAGAGCACAATTCACTTGGAACACTTACTTTTTTTAAACATGCAGTGAAAATACCTTATAAGCAGATTTTCGTGAGGTTAGTACGGTGATTGGAGCCTGTTTCTTAATAGTGTGCTTTCAAGGTTGGAGTTTTGGGGTTCCTAACCCCATCGCTGATACACGCATACCTTTGATCTCCACGCACCACTCCTGAGGTGTGTGTTTTTAACTTGCTCACTTCGGTGTTGTCTGCCGTTTTGCCCCCATGCGAGAGCAGCATCGGGGTATGTCCCTTGAAGACAAACTCCTGCCTTTCTGAAATTTTGCCTGGTGTTTTTCCCCCCCAACTATATTAGCCTAAGGGAGGAAAACATGAATATGGTGCTTCTTCCTAGAGGCCCTAAGTCCTAGAAGTACGACTGGAACCATTATTGTAAAACATTTGATGGTTTTTTGTTGTATGAGATTAAGATTCCCACAGTTCTCCGAACCCTGCAGTTCTTTTAATGGTTACTGGTGTTTGCTTCATCTGTTGATGTGGTTGGTGTGTTAGTAAGATATTTTAGTAAAACATAATTCAATAAATATTGTAGCACTGTGGGATAATCAGAGCCTTTTAAGCATAGACTGAGCTGGCCTGTGGCTACACGTGAGGAGCTTGGCTACATACGACCATCCCGTGAACTCAAACCCCTCGTCCTTTCTGCCAGCCCTGCAGAACCCCCCACAGAAGGACTGTGCTGCTGCCTCCAGCTCTGGCACAGGGCGCTGACGGGCGCACACCTTCGTCTAGTGTGAAAACGAGCAGGTCCCCTCAGCTCGGGGCATCGTCGCGTGTAGACAAGAAGCCAGGTTCTGGTCGGCAGCAGAGTTCTGGTTTCCTCAGAAGGTGAGTTTGCCGGGATTTGCTGCCGTGCTGTGCAGGAAGCCCTCGCTGCAGCGAGTGCAAACTGACCAACTCCCTGTAGCCAGGAGGGTCCTTCTGATCCAAATTACATGGCCGCCTTTCTTCCAGAAGCTTCTAGGTTTAGTTGCTCTGGTTTTGAGATCTGCTTTAGACAAAATAATGTGTTTTTTCTAAATACATTGCATCATGCAACAAGAGTTGGTAATTCTGCAGGGAAGAAAAGGCACAATTTGTTTTATTCTCAGGCTTCAAAAGGGGGAGTGTGATCAGCGCTTCAAAGGAGGAAGGTCTGAGCTGGGTTCTCAGGTTGCTTGTGGTGAAGCTACCTGAAACGAGGTTTTAATTTCCGTGCTTGAGCTAGATAAGTAGGTGCTTGTAACCTAGTCACCTTTGCTCTGTGTTTGTTTTCCTGTGCTGAACTTTGCAGAGGAGAGTGGAGATGTCGTTCATACCCTGGTGCCCGTTCTTGTTTTCATTGCAGAACGGAGATTTTATCGGAGACTGTTTGCAAAATTGCCACTGACAAATTTCAAGATTATTAAGATATTACAAGAATTGTACTGAGACTTATCACGTACTGTTGCTATGGCCTTCAGAAAAATCACTGTGATGTCCCCAGAGGCTGAGCTGTTCACTTTTGGACGCCTCTCTTCTCCCCACGTCTCCAGAAGAAAACCAGCTTCTCCCTGCTCCGACTGCCTGTGCTGTCGGCAGATAGCGAGGGCAGTGGTTTATGTTGACTGGCTTCCTTGCTTGGCTTATGGCCTTCCTTCCAAACTGTGGTTGCTTTTCTGTTGTTTTGTTGTTTTTCCTTTAACGATTCGCAGAGATTTTAACCTGAAAGCAGAGCGTCGGGTCGCTGGAGTTTGGTGGGCAGAGCCCGGGGCTCCTTCTGGTGGATCACAGGGGCTGGCAGTGGCAGTGGGGTGAGCCCCTGGTGTCAGGGACAGCTCGGCCGGGCACTTCTCCCCTCCGCAGCCGGAGTTGCCCTCGGCTGGCTCGGGGCGTGGGTTCCTGCTCCCAGGCTGCCCTCGCCTTGTTGGTGTTGGCAGGTGCCTGTCTGTCAGAGGAGAGGGTAATGTGCCGGGGCAGTACGCGGTGAGATGTGGGAGAGCTTCCTCGAGTACGTTTCTTTTCACTCGGCCGTAATGTGGGTTGGTTTAATCCACCAACAAAGCAAAGTAGGAATCAGCACAGCTCTTCAGCAGTCCGGCTTGTCTCCTGCCTTCTCAATTGCTAAAAGATTTAGGAGTGCCTAATGTTGTTAGGCTTGCACTAGACAACATTTTTGCTCTTTTTTTTAAGAAGATGACAAATATTCTATTTTGTTTTGAAACTGCAAATGCCGGTTCGTTTTTCACAATACTGGGGAGAATTACAGAGCAGTTTGTCCGGGTGACTGTATGTTTTTATTATGTCTGGCACAGCAGGGGCTCTGTGTGTGTTTTTTCATTTGGGATAACAAAAGTTCCAGCAGTTAAAACATTGGGTTAAAGATTTGTTGTCTTTTCCACCCTGATGTGTTTTGCAACCAAAACATCGAGTTAAAGATCTGTTGTCTTTTCTGTTTTGTTATGTTTTGCAAACTTTCAGGTATAATAAAATAGCGATGAGGTGCTCAGGGGATGAAAGCGGGTTCACAGAGTCCCTGGGTGCAGGTAACTTTCCAGCGTGATCTGGTTTCCCTCCTTCCAGCTAGTGGAAATTTACCTCGCTGATGCCTATCTTGGTTTGAAATCAAAAATGTCTCTACACAGGGAGAAGAAAAAAAAACAACCCCAAAACAAAACCAAAGCAACACTCCCCCGCCGCGGTTCAGGTTAAGCTGTCTCCAGGTGAAACCCTAGATTTGCCGTCCTTTCCCCTGGTTGCCTTGGAGAGGGACACTGATTGCTTCCGTCCCTAAGCCTGCGCGGTGGCCGGTGGGGCGGCGGTGCCTCGCGGCGCTGCCGGGGACGGGCTGGCGCCCAAGCAGCCGGGCAGTGCGGGGTGAGTTGGGCTTTGGTGGCGGCGGGACCCGCGGGCGGCGGGGCGGCTGGGTGCTGGCCGCTGGGGACCCTCACCCGGGTGCGGCGAAGGCTGGCTGGGGTGCGGCGCAACTCGGAAAATATATAAGGGGATTTGTCCATCTTGAGGAGTTCGACCTTTTAAAAGGTAGTTGTGGAAGAACATGTTGAATGTTTAATCTTCTCTGGTCTGCGTGGCATCTGGTCAAATACTGGTTTGCATTGATCCAAACGTTGTGCCTTTCACACTTGTCTGTTCATTTAAAAAAAGCTAAGTTTCTAATTTTATACCCATGTTGATTGTTATTTCAGTGCTACCCTCTTAATGCGTACTCTAAATGTATCGTGAGATTTTCTGTTCTATAGGAAGTTGACGTCTACAGCTTTCCTTCTTGCACCGGACTCTGGATTGCTGTGACTTTCTTTTCATGTGTCTGTTTAGAACATACAGATGTATATTCTGATACTTGTTCAGGTTGGTTTTTATAGCCCGGCTGTTTTTCTTTTATCAGCTGTGGACTGTGTCACCTCTCCTGGGTCGTCCCTCGGAGGGGTGGCGTTACATCCTCTCCAGCAGGGAAGAAGCGCACAGCTCAGGGCACTGACTTTTCTCTGTTGCTGCCATAGCTCTTCCCTAAACTTCCCAGCTCCAGGATATTTTATTAATCCAAGGGCAGGAGGACTTCTTAAATTTTATTTATGTGAATACTTTATTAGGTTTTAGAAATGACTTTGCTTTTCAGAGCACCTGGAGAAAGTAAAAGTGTTGTTCACTTAAAAATGAATTAAAAAATGTGAATCACGCACATGAATATACAAACAAAAGTCTCCTAAATCTGTAAACACATCAGCATTCTCTTATCTGTTTTCTGAGGTGATTTGGGGTCTGTTGATTGTCGGTGAAGCCTGGTCTTTGCTGCATGATTGGCTTTTGGTTTCATAGCTCGGTTCTACCTAAATCAGCCATGTCTTCTGAAATGGCAATGTGAATTACAGAAGAGAAACAGAATCCGTATAAAGGTTATCCTTCAGCAAAGAAGAGAACTATGTAACCTCTGACATTTTTCGGGGAGGCAAGAATACATAAACTTCATGTTAATCATTGGACAAAGCAGAAGTAGGTATGAATGTGGTTAGTGATGGAACTCGCCATTAATGCCTAACCGAGCCCTTTATGGCACCCCTGCTGCCGTGGGTGAGGTAGGCTCAGGTTAGCGGGGCGAGGACGAAAGAGTATAGGCAGTAAATAGCTTTGACAAGCGAGGCTTCATAAATGTTAGCGTTTTACTGCTTAACTGCTAACAGGCAGCCAACAGCCGCCTCCCCGATGTGCACGCACAGCTTTGCATTTCTAGCAGCAGCGTTGTGAAATTTGTGTAATCCAAGTACTCCGAAGGGCATAGTTTTCTTAAATTCTGAGACATGTTCTGTGCTGTAGTCGCAAAAACCGGATGGAGGGCGGAATGTCGTTTCAGCGCCAGGTGTCAGGGGAGCGCGCCCCATCCACTGGAGTGGGAGCCACGGGCTGCTCAGCTGCAGCTCTTGGAGGGACAAGGCAGTGGCAGCGCTTGGCTTCCTAAGGAGACCCTTCCGGGCTTAGGGTGCTACAGGCAAGGTTTTAAAATGACAGAAAAAATTCCTCTGTGGGGCGAGCTTAACTTGTTTTTCAAAGAGTGCATTTCAAAAAGAAGCTTATGATATATTCTTTTCAAAATGAATGGAACTGAGTGGAATACAAAAATTGCAGTTAGATGTGTCCATCTCATCTAGCCTGCCGGTTGCCAGTGGCCCAGAGCTGGAGGCAGCACTGCAGGGGGGTCTCCCCAGAGCGGAGCAGAGGGGCAGAACCCTCCCCCCCCACCCCGGCCTGCTGCCCACGCTGCTGGGGATGCAGCCCAGGGGGCGGGGGGGTTTCTGGGCTGCCAGCGCACATTGCTGAGGCGTGTTGAGCTTCTTATCCACCAACACCCCCGAGTCCTCCTCAGGGCTGCTCTCCAGCCATTCTCCACCCAGCCTGGATTTGTGCTGGGGATGGCCCCGAGCCAGCTGCAGGACCTTGCACTTGGCCTGGCAGAACTTCCTAAGGTTTGCACAGGCCCACCTCTCCAGCCTGTCCAGATCCCTCTGGATGGCGTCCCTTCCCTCCAGCATGTCAACCGCACCACACAGCTTGGTGTTGTCAGCAAGCTTGCTGAGGGTGCACTCAGTTCCCCTGTCTATGTCACCGACGGAGATGTTAAACAGCGCTGGTCCCAGTACTGACCCCTGAGGAACACCACTCGTCAGTGGTCTCCACTTGGATGTTGAGCCGTTGACCTCAATCCTTTGAGTGCAGTCATCCATCCAGTTCCTTGTCCATTGAGTGGTCCATCCATCAAATCCATGTCTCTCCAATTTAGAGACCAGGATGTCATGCGGGACAGTGTCAAAGGCTTTGCAGAAGTCCAGGTAGATGACGTTGGTTGTTCTCCCCGTATCTTATGCCACCAGTGCTGTGGCACCATCGTAGAAGGCCACCACATTTGTCAGGCATGACTTGCCCTTGGTGAAGCGATGTTGACTGTCACCAATCACCTCCTTATTTTCCGTGTGCCTTAGCAGAGATTCTAGGAGGATCTGCTCCATGATCTTGCCGGGCACAGAGGTGAGACTGACCAGTCTCTAGTTCCCTGGGTCTTCCTGTTTTTCCCTTTTTGAAAATGGAGGTTACGTTTCCCCTTTTCCAGTCAGTGGGAACTTCACCGGACTGCCATGACTTCTCAAATATGATGGAAAGTGGCTTAGCAACTTCATCTGCCAGCTTCCTTGGGACCCATGGATGGATTTCATCAGGTCCCATGGGCTTGTGTACCTTCAGGTTCCTTAGATGGTCTTGTACTTGATCTTCCCCTGCAGTGGGCGGTGTGTCTTGCAGAACATGAATTAGGGATCCTCCTGTACTTGGACTTCATACTGCTCTGTAATTTATATTTTTAAAATGTGGGGGGTTTTTTATGCAATTAATACACAGAGGTGATTTTAATGCAGAAATAAGATGCCACTCTGGCAAAGCTGATGTTGGACTTTGTGGGAGGAAATCTGAGTATCACTGCTAATGTAGTAACTGCCAGAAATCCCTCTTTACTTAGTATTACAACTTCTTATCCTCCAGTTCTCATACAGTAAGGTCAGAATAGTCTGCGTTTCTGTCTTTTTTTTTTCTGTGGTGTCTTCTCTTAACGAAGGAATTTTCTTGATCACAATTTGCGAGTTCATTGCCTTTTGTCTATTTAGACCCCTCTAGAAGACCAAGCATGTTGTATTGACGTTAACAGATTGAGAAAAGTTAATGTATGAAAAAAGAAGTCAATATCCACTAACATAGCACTATTGAATTTTCACATAATGTTTTGTTCACCTATGCGGTAAGCTTTAGGCTCTTTCGGGAAAGAATCCTGTTTTCTTAATTAGAAACTGCTTTGGACAGCATGAAGTGCTGCTGGAAAGAATACCAACAAACAGATTTTCAGCAAGGATTTAAATGCTCAAGCATTTGTTTTAATGCCGCACAGTTACTAGGGCAGGCTGTGTGTCAGGATGAAACTCGCCCTGCAGACAGGTTCAATCAGACTTTTGTTTTTCTTTCTCTGAAGTAATGTGTTTGTGACTCTCTCCAGAGGAATGGTATTAGACCGGACAGGCACGGCTTTGCTTCTGGGGGGTTTCTGACCTTCCTAATAATCTCCAAAATCTCAGATACAGCTGACAAACTGTCTCTTGCCTTTAGCTAGCTAAAGCAAATAGAGTAGGTGTAGCGTGGTCATGCCAGGATAAACTTGTGGGAAAACGGTATTGTTTTCTGAGCAAGCTTCAAGGAACGGAGTCTCAAGTTACTGTAATTGAATCTTGTATCTTGCAGGTCTGGAAGGCTTATCAGAGCAGAAAAGGGTATAACTGATACAGGTGACTGCAGAACCTGTTTCTGTAGGATCCTTTCCAGATTTAATTTTGGTGGCCTCTTTGTGTAGCAAAAATTAACTGGTCAAACGGTGAAAAACATCAAGTAAAAAATACCATTTATACCAATGTTCCTCAGGAGCTTAATGCAATGAAGTGACAAACTGAGCGTCGGGTTGGTGTCTTAGCGATAGGCGTCCTCAGAAATTGCCATGTGTCATTGACAGGTGTTTTTGAGCTCTGTATATACCAAGGTGGTGAGGCAGGTTTAGAAAATGTGATTTTAAGGATTTATTTTTAATCTTGCACCCTTTTTACTGCAGACATTTCTCTGATCAAGAGATATTAGCATTATTGGACAAAAATTTTCCCTTGTGGTTGAAGAGACAGCTTTAGAATCTAAGAATGAATTTCCGTGGAGTATGGATCTTTGAGGATTTGAAATGGCCCTGCGCAGCAAATTATCATCTCCTTTTATTACTATTGTTGTTAAATTATTATGACTATGACATTATTGCTATTACATACTCTTATTGTGCCTTTATGTAACGCTTTAACAGCTCTGACGGGAGGTGGATGCTTTTCATGTTTGGATTTGGGATATTCTTTAGCAGATAAGGTGGACACCTCCTTCCAAGAGGTTTTTCTTTTCAAAATCTTACCTAGGAGAGACTCCTGCTGTCTAAAGGCTGGGAGTTCATTCACAGATTAACCTCTTGCCAACTGTTGATCTTCAAAATGAATTACAGAACAAACATTAAACCCGTTTTTCTTTTCTGTTAACAGGAGGAGTCTCGTATCCTCAGGGTAAAGGTGGTTTCTGGCATTGATCTAGCGAAAAAAGACATCTTCGGCGCCAGGTGGGTGTTCAGCGTTGACTGTTTTATGGGTTTAAACAGAACAAACTTTGCTAGCAGAGTGAGGATGTTTTATAATTGATGGTGAGAGAGGCTGTTACTCGATTACAGCCGATGCAACTTACGGACTGTGTTGGCAAGAGCCATTGCTCACGGCGGTGGCTGTTGATGCCCTTGCCCACCACAGGAGGCCATTCCCGAGTTCACTGTCTGCCTTGGCTCTCCGAGTGTCTGAGGAGCAGCTCGACTTTGGCACTATTTGGCATTACTTAAAACGACTCCCAGCTATCTCCCCATGTGCCCCACATAAGGCAAGAAGGACAAAGCCAGCGCTACCCTCTCTCTTACATTGAGGAAGCTCTGCTTTCCCTGGGGGCTTCCAGTGCCGCCCTCTCAGGTGCCAGGCATTGAAGCCTCACTCGGTGGCCAGGCTGTGAATTGTCTTGGTCTCGGACCAAGGTGCCACTGTTGCAGTTCCTGAGGATGGGACCTTAGAATCGTAGAATATCTCAGGTTGGAGGGAACCCATAAGGATCATCGAGAGAAAGGCAATAAAAGCATTTTCTCCTGTCCAGCCTGTGCCGGGAGAAGGCGAGCAGTAAGAACGCGTGTAGCAAAGGCTTCTGCGAGAACTGTGCTGGCTTGGTGCTTTCCTGTTAGGCTATGGCAAGTCCAGGTTTTAATTCCAGTTGAGCCTTGAACCACTTTGAGTTTCAAACTGGGGACTTGACAGGGAAAACAGAAGGTTTTGGAGCGCATAAGGCAGTCTTCATGTGATTGCTTCCCTGTTCGCCTGTGTAGCAAAAGATGGGGCAAACAGGCCATAGTTTGCACTGGTCTTTGGCCGAAATAACAATTGTCAAACAAGAAAGCTGGTTTTAAATGGTCTAATGGAAAGATACAGATACAGTCACTTTGTATGTTCTCAAGTCTTTTGTTTTGAAAGAATTAGTCACAGATGTAGGAATAGCTTTCCCCCAAGTCTGGGCTTGCTGTGCAATGACTTAAAGAATCAAATCAGGTGGTTATTGGGGGAGAAGCCGGTTCTGAAGCCAAAACGAACAGAAAATCCTTAATTTTTTTTCCAAAGATTAATTCAAGTTTGACATTCTTGCTCTCTCAAGCCTAAGTGTGAGGAAATGCTTTACTGTAAATGCTCCAATCTACTTAGAATTTTTTTATCGTTTTGAAATCAGTGGTATCCAATTTAGCTGTTATTGAAATGACTAATTGCTTCATGTATAAACGAGCCTCCCTGTGGATTTTCCTGTATTTCTTTAAAGATGCTTACAAATTGTTCATTAGCTTGCACATCTAGCTTGAAACTATATGAAAGCAGCAATTAAAAGTTTAATCAACTATGATTTTTTTTGGTGAAATTTGCAACAAACGTTCCTTTGGTAGCTGTGTGCAGAATATGGTAAGACAAAGTTTTTTTTTATTTTCTTTGCCCAAATTTGCTGTTTTGAAGAACAGCTTTTGATGCTGCCGTAAGCAGCAAAAGCGGCAGCTTGTATGTAGACGTAGTTGGACAGGTAACGCTTGCTGAGGAGCTCCCGGGTAGTACCGTTACTGGTGTTGCTGGGTCGCGCTGGAGCAGTACTGCTGCTTGCTCACGACATTAGCATCTACCTCAGGCTCCGGCAGTTGGCGCTGAGATGCTGCACTGCCGAAATAAAAGAGAGGAGGAGCAAATTCCAGAGAAGAGATGGGGCTGAGGCACAGAGAAAACAAGATTTCTATTGCAAATACTGATCCTAGAATTGCCGTGTTTATGTGCTAACTTTGCTTTTTCTAGCTCTTGTTTAATTTGGCTTTTTCATAAGATTACAGTTGTATGGTTTACTCGATATATTTAATTGGCTGGATTTAGTTTCTGCATTATTTCCAGAGCCCTATAAATTTTACCACTTCTTTTGAAACAAGCAAAGCTAGTGGTTGGAATATTGAATCTGCTCATTAAGAGGAACTTTATTGAAGTGTGTGGCAAATTCACAGAAGTAATCTGAGACAAGTGAGAATCTTTCTAGTGTTCATTTGATTCGTTAAAGGACACATTGGAGACTTTACAGCTGAATCCCCGCCATCGTTGTATCTCCTTTGGCCATACTTCTCATAGAACTTCTGTAAATATTTAAGATGTCGTGTTCAAAAGAACTCCTAAAATTTGCTTAGGAATTGATAAGTTGTAAAAATAGCTTTAACTTTATGCATTTTGAAAGATAAAAGGTAAGTGACATTTAACTGAGTTCTGTGGATGTGTCCCTTAAGTAAATTGGTCTCAAGTCGGTAGGATTTCCATAAAACCAGAGAGTTAAAAGCATATTCCCAAGTTATGTTTTTAACTTTGTTTTAAACAGCTCCTTAGTAAAAGTTGAGACTGACAGCATCATATATTAAAAACTTAGTGAAATGCTTAAATTGCTGTGTCGGCAAGCTTTCAGAAAGTTTTCTTTTTTGGCTAGAGTTCCAATTTAATTTTTCTGTTTGTTTTGGGGGCCCTGCATACCTTGCTGAGTTATTAATGTTTCATGCTGCTCGAACCTTTAGTGTGATTTAAGTTGCTAGAGACAGTATCGTTCTAACAAAGCTGTTGAGTATCAAACATAGTGCTGCGTAGTGAGTGTCCCAGCAACAGCTCTGTTGAGGATCAGTATGGAGGAGGTGATTAAATTCTCATTTGGGGCGATGGAGGAGAAACATGTAATGTTTGACCAAAGCAAGAGGATAAGGAAAATTTATGCGTGTTAATACTGTAACATAGTTTTTTACTGTGCAGTGTATGTTCAGGTTCCCTAAAAAATAGCAATAACTAATCCTGCCTATGTGTGTTTTCTTTTCCTGGTGTGGATGTAGACCCTGACACTGTCCCATAAATAATTCCATGAGATCAAAAATCTCTTTCAAGTGGATTTTTGTGACGGTGTAACTTCTAGCACACAGAGTAATACCTGATGTGAACGCGAATGTGGCTGCCAGGTGCCATGTGGTAACCAAGACCCTTGTCATCAGACGCAGTGACCGAGTGGGCTGTGCTGGGACCTTCTTGGGAGGTGCAGGACACCCCTTGGTAGGTGCAGGGCACCCAGTGGTGCCACCCAGTGGTGCGGCTGGGGAAGGAGGAGCAGCCAAATCCTGGACGTCCTCTCCATGCTTGTGACAGACAGGTCTCTCCCAGCGGCTGGTCTCCTCTTAAATCTCCCTGCTTCCCCCATTCCTCTTCTTACCCGCAGCAGCTGGTTCTGTTCTGCCTGCCCCGAACTCCCCTTTCTGCCCGTGGGAGGTGGCTGCCCAGTGTCCCCGAGGCTGCGGGGCTGGGGCTGGGGCTGGGTGTCCCTGGCTGCCAGGGCGATGCTCCCGTCCCTCTGCCAAGGGGACACGCAGATGGAGCAGCAGTGGGCACCTGTCCCTCTGCGCCGGAGGTGCTGGGACGGCGGGGAATGCTGCCGGGAAGCGCTGGGGTGAAGCTGTGAGGCAGCTCCGCACAGGCTCTGTCTTTGGAAGCAGGTAAATAGGCTGTGCTCTGAACAACAAACACTTGAGAGCTGAGGAGAATGCCCTGGGACTCAGCCCGCTGCGGATTTGGACAGGGTTGACTTACGGGGTTGTGTTGTGCGTTTGCTGCGGTTGTAGCAACGAGAAAAGAAGGCGTCAGCACCCAAAGACACAACAGCATGGCCTGAGGATTTTAACACACTCAGTATCCTGCACACTATGAAACATTAGCCTTTCTGCATGTCGTTCCTAACCAGCACTTCTGAATTATGGACAAATGCTTTTTGTGTGTGTGTCTCTCTCTTCAGAAATCAAGTGAAGTGTTGAGGACAAATTCCTGGTCTTTGTAATGTCCTTTTTAGGAGAAAGAAGGTCAAGTGAACTGAACTGCTAAGTATTTTAGATAGTTGCACACTTTAGAATGAGTTAATCTAAAGTCATTTGAAAACATGTTAGAATTGCAAAGTTGTGGCCCCAGCAGCTGCTGTGCCTCTTGGTGGTGGAGTCGTGCCGGGCTCAGTGCTGGGGCAGAATGGCACGTTACCATGTCACTGTGAAAGATTAACTACAAGGCATACATTGTGTTTGGCATCGCAGTGGGTTTTCCTTACTGCTTTTAATCAACTTTACCATTATAAAACACTGCCTGTAGGCTTGCAAATGCTGAAAGCCATTTCTTGCCTGATTAAATCCAGGGAAGGTCTCCTACCAGTGTCGAGCATGAGTGAAACTAGCATTTTCCTTCTGAATACTGTAACAATAAAGAAAACTCAGTGCTTTTGATTTTGCTTTTTTGAAGTTCTTTGAGGCTTATGAAATAATTTCAATAGTAACTAATGATATGTGAGTTCAGAAACGTATAGAGTTATGATTACGGTGACACAAAGTATACGAGAATGTAGAATGAGATAGAAGCTATGAGCAACGTGAGGTGATGGTTAAATGGGATGAAGCTCATCTGCATAGTTTCAGTTGAGGTGGACGTAAGTGGCTGGTCGGTTTAGGTGTAAGTGGGTTTTATAACCTTTTTTATGTTCTGCCCTGTAAAATTGCAAGCCTTTGATATATACTGGTGGCTAACATCTTTACATATTACTGAAGTCTAAGTAGAAGGGCGTCTCTAGTGACCACTGGTCTGTTTGCTGAGCGTGGTCTGCCTCAGCAGACAAGTTCGTGCCTTTCCCTGAAGGTATGTCCCATGTGGACCTGGGTTTTTGATTGTTGGGGTTTTTTCCACTTCTAAAAAACCATAAATAAGTAGAATCCAGCACTTCTGAAAGTAGCACTGGGATGGCCATTGGGTTATTTGGCACAGTGCTGACACACTTCTTATAAATACGGTTTCTGCATGTACAGACAAATGCACTCACAAGTAGTAAAGGTGAGTGCATATGTATAAACAAGAAGAAAATGTCTTCTGGTTATTATGGGTTGTGTGAAATAAGACCTTATGGTGTGGGTGTTTTTAGTTAAACTAATAGTTTTGGAAAGAAAGAAGGGATTGTGTGTATACTGTAAATGGGTATAGCTGATGGAATTTCTTAGTTGCTACTTTTGCCTTCTAAATCATGAAGTAAGTGGAAATCGTGGCTGTCTGGAAGTTGAAAAAGGCAAAGTGCTTTTCAGTTAAAATTATGTCTGTTTTTCATTAACAGGAAGCTACGCGTCTAATGACATGATAGCTTCTTGTGGGTTGCCTCCGGGTTTATTGCTTCTACCTGCTCTCTTCTGGAAAGCCGGCAGCCAAGGCGCAAGCGGCTTTTCTGCTGTGCTTTCCTGCCTCTGGGATGAGTGGTGCAGCGGGAGTGGGGGTGGTGCGGGTCATGCAGGCTCCTGGCGGCATTTGGAATCCTACTGTCTGGCCCTGGGGAGAACAAGGCTACTCGAAATGGGGTTGATTCTTTAATTCGTATGTATGCTGTGAATTGGCAATGGAAGGAGAGCACATGTGACCGTGAATATGCCTTGCAGATGACAAAGATAGCAGATGTTTATCTTTTAGCTATTCTTTTAAGTTCACTGTTGCTGTTTCTAGCCCAATTCGAATTATGGTACATGCTGTTTTAACTAGCGGAAAAATTCTGGTGACAGCTATACCCCTGGCACTATCCCTCCTAGCGAGTGTGCTACCTTGGAACTGGGTTTTAAAAACAGCCTGTTCTCCTCGTGCTGGTATCTCCTTTGTCCAGCACAGACACATTAATTGAAGTGAATGTCTCTCAAAAATTAACCAAACAATTTTTTTAGTTTGGCTGATAGCGAAGTGCCTCTGCGGTGCCCTGCAATCCAGTGCTGTCCCAGCACGCGGGAACGCTGACGCTGCTGCCTGTCTCCTGCACAGCTCAGCAAGGAAGGGGCTTTAGCCAGAACTTCTGTTTCCTTTAAAATTATTTACTGTATGTAAAAACAGACAAAACTCAAACTCTTAATTGATTTTTTTGTGGTGGGCCTAATGAAATGGATTTTAACATCAGCCATCAGTCAAAAATCTTTCTTGCCCGGTCAAATGTTACATTAGCTAGATTCATAGAAGTAATTCCTGGGGAAATGCTTCAGTAGTGCAAAATGGCCAATACGCCAGCGTGAAAATCCTGCCTGTGTACTGTCTCAGGGAGCTCCTGGAGGTGGAGCAAAGCTAGGGAGTTCTGCATCCCAAACCTCTCAAATGACCAAATTCAACAAAGCCAGTTGACTAGATGGCAGTTGCTCAAGTAGGAGAGAGTTCATACTCTGTTTCTTTTTCCTTTTTCTCGTTGGGGAAAAAAAGTACGGAAAACCACTTTCCTGCTGGTTTAAGGCTTTGAGAAACGGAATATTCAAAGCAATCCAAACGTTGCACATTTTGAGTTCTGTGCAATGCCACTGATGAGTAAGAGGGTTTACTCTTCCGCAGAGCGGTCTGCTTGCTCCCTGCCGCTGCTTTCTGCACCCCGGACCTATGGAATTTTCTCATTTGCCGGGCAGTTGCTGTGTTCCGAGGGAGCACTGGGAAATCCATGTTGAATTTCACTAGAAAATCTTGATGTGTTATGGTGCTTCAACAAAAATAACAATCAAATAAGACTTCTAATTCTTGCAGACTTGAATGAGTGCTCTAGTAGGCATTGGGATGAAGCCACAATGAGTTCCTATCACTGCTGTCTTTACTTTTCTTTAAATGATGAATGATTCAACACATGGCAGTTAGTTATAGCTTTGCATTGGAGGGGGGACGTTTGCTGGACATTTGCAATGAAAAAGTGAAAGTTTTTCTAGTGTAGTAGAAATGAACGTGTTATTGACAGAGCAGGGGGAAGGGAAAGAAACCAATTGAGAACTTCATTAAATCTAAACCAAGCTGTACTTTGGAAGGCAAAAGAGGGGGGGGAAAGCTCAGAGGCTGACAGTAAAATGGTGAGGATGTCCTCAAGAAAGCAGGATCTAGCATCTGCTCTAACTTCACTAGCACACGCAGCTTCTGCTTTACCTAGCAAATTAGTATGCTTAAATAAAAGCTGCAAGGCAATTGGAGCAGCCTTGGGAAATGTTGAAATGAACTCATTCAGTGTTGTGTTTAAAGGTGTGCGTGTCTGCCTGGAAAGGAGGAGAAATGGTCCACACACAGGCAGAGGTGGCTGTTTTCTGAAAGGAGAAGTTGTCAGTGGTAGCACATCCTCAGTACATGCAATATATAACCTCTAATTGCAAGAGCCAGGGCTGTCTCATTCCATCTCACTCCTACTGTTCGTAAGTCCCCTTGTAATTTCTTGTCTTGTTAAGCTTCTCCTGAGAGATTTGCAAGATACGTGCTGAAATAATTGTGGTATCAGGTAGTCTTGGGGCAGACCTTTCACGTGTTCTGCAGTTTTCCTCAAGGCATTCTCGATGGTGGTGTGGAGGAAAGGTAAAGGCACTCCAGCCTGTGTATTTTTAAGCAACAGAAAGCCCAAGTCACTGTCTGCCTGCTCCAGTGGCTGGTTTCATCCCTTACTCTGTCCTGGGGTGACTGGGTGACACCTGGTCTCGCTGGCCAGGCACAAGGGGACAGGGACCCGCGACCTGGTGAGACGCGGTGGGTGATGGCCGAGTGCACCGGCAGCTCCGCGCACCTCGTCTCAGGCAATGGGCACAGAAGGTGTTTGGGGCTCTACTTCAGGAAAGCACTTTTAGGGACAGTGAAACAAAAATGTACGACTAGTGGATGGTAGAGGGTGGAGATGTCAGGAGAGATTAAAGCCTGCTCAGAAGAAATATGTTGGATAACAGATATTTTTATTTATGAAACATTAATGTTGATTTTGTCTCATACAGGTGAGGGAAGTGATGGATTATTAGGCTGCCAGGTGTGGGCGTAAGGCATATCAGTATATTCATTAAATTGGTGCGGTGGCTCCTGCAGGGTGGGAGTGTGGTGGCTCCCAGTGATGGTGCCATCAGCTCCACGTCGCTCTGGGGAGCTGGCACCAGAGGGCACCAGAGAATTTCCTCAGCGAGGTACTGCGGGCTGGTACTTTTAATGGCTTTTATGGAAGTTAGGCTTTCATGGTTTTCACCAAAATGATCAGGGCTTTATCCATTTATACATCCGTTCTTCAGGATGCAGTGGGTATATATTTCAGTTGCTGTAAACAGAGAAATATTGCTTATTCGAGTATGTGGTCTAGCTAATGAGTAAGAGGACTTAGTAATAATTCCTGAAGTTTATAATGTCACAGTGAAGAATAATTTGCATCAGATAATTGTTCACTGAAAAGTTTCTGTGTACAGATACAAAAATGTAAAATATTTCTCATTGTTTGAAAAAGGAAATGCCTATTCAGCCACTCATCTTTTTTTCTACCAGCCTGCTGTCTCCTGTGATCCATTAGTTCACCTCAATCTGATATCCTTAAAAGAAAAAAAGGAGGGGGGCATGTGGACAAAATCTTCTAAGGAAAACCTTAGAATAGATCTTAAATATTTGAGGCAGAACTTCTGTCTTTTCTTCCTCTTCTGCTGATCACACTAAATCATTAAGCAGAATGGATTGAAATGTTCAGCAGCTTCTACTTTTTATATATTTTAATTTTTCCTCTTAAACTTAGTAATGTCTCATATCTTATAGTTGAAAGATTGTCCATATCTGACAGTTTCCCAGGATGCACTGTATATTGATTTCTACTTCACCTGAACTAATCAACAGTCCCAGCATAATTGTATTGTTTCTCTTCTGACAAATGAATATGAACCTTGCTAGGAGTAGCTCAACAGTGTGAGCCTGTAAGAACATTTTCATCTTCATCTCACAGCTGTGGAAAGCGTTCAACAGCCACAGGTGGTGTTTTATTACAAGAGTACAGCTGCTTACCCATCGTTTGCAAGTGCTGTCTGTAGACTTGGAGAAGCTTTCTTTTGTGGAGGTCTTCTTTTGTGTGTGAAGTATTTCTTTCTGTCCAAAATTTTCAGGCCTGGGATTGTGCCTATGCATTTAAGGATGTCAGGCAGGTTAGATTTCAAATGGCTCTTATTCTATTTTCAGTCTTTATTTAATGAGAATTAGCAACACTGCTCGTACGGAGGTACGCTTAGACCTTCTGGACAGGGGGATGGTTGGGGATTCCCCCCTTCCGTGCTGCTCTGCTTGATCCTGCCAACTGACCTTCCTGGGTGCTTGCTCTGAAGCAGGAACGCCCAGCTGAGGGCTCTCTGACTCTTTATTTCCCATCCTCTCCTTCTCCAAGGTTGTCTTCCCTCCACTTCCCTCAGATGCGAAGGAGCCCCTAAGAAACAGAGAGCTGGATGAAGTTTCATAGGAAGGCAGCAAGCAGGCCACGAGCCTAGGGTCCTGGCTAGGAAGTGGCATTGCTGCTGAATAGCTTATTTTTTTTGCATATAGAGCTATGGATTCAGTATATTCCTACCAGCTGGTGAAAGAGAAAAATCTGTTTCTGGGCATGTCTGTTTCCTGGACCTTTCCCTTTTCTCATACTCATTTTCCCACCTGCAATTACAAATTCAGCCATGTCTGTGCTGATAACATGTGAGTCTGAACATTGGTGCAGGTCATGCCTCTCTTGTGTGAGATACATGCCGTGATTGTGGTTTGGATCTCCTGTGGATATCTAGCCTTCAGCTCCCTTGAGCGCTGTGCTGCCTCACGTCTCTCTGTTCACAGCAGCATCGTGCCTGTTCCATGCCTGCATCGCTTGGGACTGTGTGTCCAGTCTGTGAAGTCTGCGGATCTCTTCAGTATAAATTGATAAGTTGGAGCCCTCCTTGCCTCTCACCATCACACATCTCAGTTACTTCCACAGCCTGTTTCTCTTGCTTGGGCTGGTATGCATTGATTTTTTGGTGCAGAGGGACCAATTTCCCGTACCTCGCTGCTTTGACTGTGTCACCCTACTTTCTTTGAAACTCCTGCTTTCAGTTGCCTGAGGTGTTGTTAGCTACTGTCAGCGATTGCTTCATGAGGTCTGGCTCTCTAAACGATGCATTAATTTTTAAACAAGATTTTGCTTACTGTACTTCAGCTGTGTGGGTCATCATAAAACTCCATTTTGGCGGTGAAGCTTGCAAATGCCTAGCTAATAGCCAAAGCCGCCAGTGCTGATATATAGCACGGAATCATAGAACACCAGGTTGGAAGGGACCTCAAGGATGATCTGGTTCAACCTTTCTTGGCAGTATCCCATCACGCTGTCTGGTGCTGTTTGTTGTTTCCTTGTACTCACCCATCTGTTTCTGTTGGATCTCATCTCATGCTTGGGTTGTCCCCTCTTAGGGTCATGGACCATTTATCTGTTCTGTATTTGTCCAGTACAAGGAGGTTTTGCACATTTAAAGACACCACAGCGATTGTTTTTGCTTTTACAGAAATTACAATTGAACCAATAATTTATGTAAGTGAAAAACAAACCCGGTTTTGAATGTCTCCTTGAGTGACAATAAGGTGTGGTGGCTTGTCATGGATGGTCAGAGGCAAACTGGAGCACTGGGAGCCATGGGCAGATGAGGGAGGTGTGAGGGAGCCCAGGGTGGTGGTTTGCACCATGCTGGTGCCTGCCAGCACGGAGCGCTGGCATGGATGTCCCCAGGAGGGGACAGCTGGGGCAGCAGCAAACCCCAGTGGTGGCCAAGGTGGTGTGAGGGCTCTTGTGCCGCCCCAGACAGTACTCTTTTCTTGCAGCTTTGCCTTTTCTCCCAGCTGCTTACTTGCCCCTCTTAGAGTTGTCCAAATCTTCACCTAGCTAGTAAAAATAAATACATAAATAAAATCATAATTTGTGGTTAAGAACATGCTCCAAGTTTTATGGAAGTTAAGACCAGTGAAATAGGGAATACAAGTGCTGCAAACAATGGGTTTTGCCCTGAGAAAACTTGGAAGAACATTTTGCATGTCTTGGTAGCACAACAGTTATTTTTTTATTGATGTAAGATGTGAGGAGATGCTGACATAACCATGTCAAAACCGAGGAAGTTGCCAGAAGCATTTCTCCTCAAACCTAGCCCTTGCCGCAGCTGTTGGGTGTTGCCATTGAATTGGAGCAACCAGTGTGCCTGTGTGGTCAGTACCACCAATAAGGAGTTCAAAACAGTAATTACTGATGAGCAACACATGTTGATGCCATTAAACAGTGATTATTGTCACTTTGAAGAGGGCTGGCTCTTGCAACATCAGGTGCAGACTCATGGCAGTTTAAGCTGACCTAAGTAGCGGCTGCTGCAGTGCTGGTTCCCGCTTGCTGTGTGTGGATCTTCATGCTCATGGAAGGGCGAGCAGGACTGCACGTCGGTTCAGGGAGGTGGTTTGGTTGAAAATGAACATGTGATGAAAGCCACTTGGTAGCTCACGGATGTGGCACGTCACCTGGCTTCGATGGGAAGATGGGAAAGACAGGAGGACCACAGCTGCCTGGTGTTGGAGACCGTCTCCGTCAGCTGCCCATGGTAACTGGTGTAGCGATAGCTGTGGCTGAAGAGGTGAGCTGACCCTGGTTAATGGGACCAGTGTCTCTTGAGGCGTTTTCTTCAAACGGTCAGTTCAGGACAGTCTGCGATGTCCCCATGCAGGTGCTGTTCTGTCTTGAAGTGCCCTGCATGCGGCGAGGGGGGCGAATGCCGGGTCAGGAGGGCAGGACTGGGGGCAGCCAGCCCCGAGGCAGTGGTGTGGCTGGAGGCTGTGGCTGTGGTAAAGACTGGGAGCTGCTGAGGTGGAGATCTATAGAAAGCGATGGGCCGCATGAACCATTGCAGTGTGGGCAAACAAGGGGAGAAGAAAGTAGAGAGGAATGCAGACGCTTCCAAAAATAACTGCTTTAGCACTGGCGTTTTTTTCCCAACTTCTCTGTGAGTAACTGGAGCAGGTATAACTTGGTGGTTAGGTTTTGTTCAATGTTTTTGGTTTCTTTTTTTCCAATTTTGCTGCTGGCCAATATAGTTTCTATTGCTGTAAGTCCTTCTGATGTGCATTAAAAACCAACGGATTCTACATGCATTTGTCATTGTCGGTGAACTAAAGAGCTGAGCTGTTTCCCTCCTTGCTTCCCCTGATGGAAATCCTGATGCAGGTTTAGTATTTGCAGAGGATAGATTTCAGTCAAGATGAGTTTACCCAGAAAGTTTCAGTTATCCCAGTTACTCTTTGTGTGCATAAAAAGCAGGATATAAATGCATCTCAGCCTGTCCTAACTTGTGAGTTCCATTTTTGAAATAATTTCAAAAATAATACCTCAAGGAGCTTGAATATAGGGGTATGCCGTTGTTTGATGCCTGCCAATGCTACCTGAGAGAAGGAAAAGCATCCACCCAGCTACCCGTGTCCATGTTTTAGGACGTAGTAAGTGGTGGATTAGCCCTGTAAATAGACTTTTTTTTGATGTAAACTTAACCAGCGTGCTGCAACTACTCACTTCTCCATTTCTGTCTCAAGACTCCCGTGTTGGGGTGCACAACCAGCCCTTCGCTTGCCCCCTTCGCAGGGAGGGTGGAGCGTGCGGGTACACAGATGGGCAGGGATGCCGGTGGTGACAGAACTGTCCTCTTCCTCAAAGACAAGAGCCCTCCTGAAGAACAGGTCACTGCCCCAGGGGCCTGGTAGGACCAGACTTGCTGCTGGGCCAAGACTGCTGCCTTGAGTGAGTTTGTGGATCCAGACTTCCATTAGCCCAAGAAACCATGCTCTGTTTCATCACGTTGGCAAGCCTGCACGGGTGTTGCTTGCGTGACTGCGCAGCTGCCGCTCCATTGTGCTTTAAAGCGTCCTTGGGTTTTTTTTTTCCCCTAGGGCAATCATGTATTATTACTCCATAAATACTGTTCCATTACTGGGGAGAGGAAAGTGATGTGCACTCTCAGCCCAAAGCTTTGTTTTGGGCACATTGCCAAGAACCAGTCCGTCATTCTGTATTCTCAGGGGTTCGCTATGGGATCATCGTCGGGTGAATTAGGGACTGGGTGGCAGACCTAACTTCTGGTTCCCTTTATTAGTAGACTTATTAGAATAGCAAAGAGTGTGGAAGTGTATGTCTGCATGTAGCCCTGGGCAGCCCATTCCAGTGTTTGACCACCCTCACAGTAAAAAAGTGACTTCTTGTTTTCACGTGGAATTGTCCAACTTCCTCATCTTCATCCCATCCCATCAGGTATTTTTATACACACGGATAAGGTCCCCTTGAGCCATCTCTTCCCCAGGTGAACAGTCCCAGATCTCTCTCTGTCCTTGTATGATAGATGTTCCAGTCCCTTCATCATCTTTGTGGCCCTTTGTTGGGCTCTCTCGTCAGAGGTATTTCTATAGTGACTGTAAGTTTGATTGTGTTACAGCTGGCTTAGAGTGACAGGGATTCGTTCTCCTTTTTCTGCCTCTTCTGCCTTTGGATGGTCACTTGTAGCTTTTGTTGGTGCCATTAAAATGCTGCTCAGTCACTTATTTCTCTACCCAATGCCCATTATTAACACAGCAAACTGTTTGACTTTTAACATGCTGTGTTGCATGTGAATGTTTTATAAATTTATACAAATTTAATAAATATCAATGGAGAGTAGAAATATAATTAAGAATGGGGCTTATTCAGGAGTCCTGTATTTGAGAGATAATGTTGACCTATGTGACCAGGTGTGGAAAACTAGCTATTTTAAAAGATCACTTCTCAATTTTAGCAGTTAGTTGTATGTCCAAGGAGATTTGTAAATATTTGCTGAGTTGGGACTCTGTAGACCAATGTGAAACTGTCTAGTGGGGAAATCGCTGCTCTTCACCCTGCACTTTGCTGTCTTCCCTGGTACCTCCTTTGCCAGAAGGAGCATTTTGCTAAGATGGAAAGCGTGGTGGTGAATCTCATCAAAACCTCATTGTAACGATGAGTAATTGCACACAAGAACAAAGCTGAACTCCCCCTCTTAGCGGTTTTTGATTACTGTTCTTGAAGCTGTTCTCTTTGGTAATTCATGTCTGCAGCCTGCCTTTGCCTTATTTGAAAGCAGCTGCTTTCTCTCTTACAGATGTAGCTGCAGAGCTTTGACAGCCAACCACTAACCCCTGTACACACAAGCTTTTCTTAAAGCCATTTTAATAAATGCATTCTTATGACAAATAACCATCTTTATAACTAAGAACTTAATCGTAGGTGAAGACTCGTGGCAGGTTTCCTATCATCTCTTAAAATAAGGAAGAATTTTCTTGGCTTGATTTGTTTTTTCCTCCTGTTTCGGCATACAAAATGTTGCTGTTAAGTGTGTTTCTGTTACTAAAGGTGATAATTCTGTTACTAAAGGTGCCCTGTGTGTTCAAGATTTCCCTTGGTTCATCCTAGAACTGCCTTCCTGATGCAGACGTGGAGAATGGGTGTTTTGAGTGCTGTTGGTGTGATTCCAGCTGAAGAGGGTTACCTGTCCTGGCATTACTTCCGTCCCCTGGGGAGGGCTCTTGCCCCTGCGGACCCGCCAGCGGGGCAGGCTGTGGGTGGTTGCCGCCCGGCCTTCGCCAAAGCCTGCCCGCTGCCGGCAGGGCGGGAGCTGGGATGGGAGCCGGGACGGGAGCGGGCAGTAAGCAGGGAGGCATTGGGATGGCTGCTCCCAGCCGGGAGGTGACAGTGACTGATGGGGACAGGCTGTGGGTGGGATCTCTTCAGTCGCAGCTGGATGGAGACATCTGATGAAAGCCATGCCTTTCCTCAGCATCCCAAAGCATGGTCCTGTTGGCACATCTAATGGCATGAGTTCACTTAACCCTGTAAATTTTGTATGTATTTATGGATGTGGTTGCAATAAGGGTGAATACCTAATACCTAAAATCCTGTTGTGAGATGGAGAGGAAATGGATTTTCCCATTTATGGCTTTGTGTGTGTAAGTGCTGTCTTCAGGAGGTGGACCTGAAGGGCCTGCTCCAGTCTGTACCACTGGTTCTGAGCAAGATGGTGGTGGGATCATGCCTCCCTCAGAAGCCACATTTTTCAGGTGTCAAATGGTGGAGAAGCCCATTTTTTGTTGAGTTTAGGTGTCTGAGTCAGCTCACAATGTTGTCTGATGTGTCAGAGCTGACACAAACTATAGTTCATGTCTGTGTGGCCTGGAGTACAGAAATAACTTGCATCTGCCTGCAAAAATGACATTAATATAGTCATAAAGTGCTGTGGAACGCTAAGTACTCTTCAAAAACTGTATTTTAAGTGTGTGGGCACATTGGGTGTCCGTATCCAGGTGCTGGGGGGACCTCTGTGAGGGGGAGCCCGGGCTGCCCCGTGCCGGACAGGGCTGGTCCTGGCCGGTTCCAGCCGGTTCTGCAGCCGCCCTCACGCCGGGCACAGCCCAGGCACCTCTGGAACAGCCGATGTAAGACAGGGCAAAAACACTGGACGGGAGTGAGGGAAGAAGTGTGAGAAACAGACCTGCAAACATCAAGGTCAGGGAAGCAGTACAGAAAACTACTGTGTGGGGGTTTGGTTTTGGTTTTTTTTTTTTCTTTGCAGTGCCTGGGATAGCTAATTGTAAAACATGGAAAAACGCCAGCCCTTGGTTTCCACGGGTGTGAGGCAGGCAGGATTAATGCTTGTGAAATAGTCCCTGGAAATCAGAGCCTGAGAAAAGTCTATGAGGAAACTAATCACACAGTCCTCAAAACAAGGCTAAACACCAAATAAAATAAACTGGGACGAATAAAAAATGTGGGCACAGGTTGCATGCAAAGGTGCAGAAGCTGCAGCTGTGGGAAGCAAAAGCCTGTTTGACCATCCTTGTGCAGATTCACAGTGCTTTGTGAACATAATAACTTGTCTAATACGGTTTTTGGTGCATTTTTATACTAAAAGGCAGAGGGTTGTGGTTACAGCAGCAGGCCCCAGAGCTGTGGTTTGCCGGCAGCGGTGGCGTGTGGACGTGAGGGAGCAGCCAGGCCCAGGGCACCTGGCAATGCCACGCAGGGGAGCTGGAGACCAAATCAGTCATTTGCATCAGGAATTTCTATTTTATATTGATAGCGTCAGCTACCAGCTGCCAGATGCCACCGCTGTGTTCAGTTCGGGCCCTGCACCGTGCTGGAAATGTGGCCTCCTGTGGAGGGCTGGAGTCGGCTGCTGGGGCTGGGGGAGACTGGAAGGGAGAGGCAGGTCTGAGAAAAGGACAATCCTAATTGAAATATTGCTAGGCTGGGTTATACTTATACTAAACAACTCTCGCTTGTTTAGTAGGAATTCCTTTTTAATTAAGTGGACTTCCTGTGGCACCCGTAAATGTTAGTTTCTGGGAACTTTCGGCAACTTACGGTTCCTGTCCACTCTACATGTAGAACGGCAGTTTAATTAAACTTCAGTCTCAGAAACTGTCTTGTAGATAGCAAATGCGTGCTGTCTTGAAGCTGTAGCCCTGTCTGCACCAGAGATTTTTAAAAAAAAAAAAAAAAAATCTTTCTTCAGATCCAGGTTAAGTTCTGTTCAAAAGTATACATCTGTATTTCTGGGAGAAAGCCTTTTGGAAGGGGCTGCTCAGACAAGTTGAGACTTTCCTCGTACAGTTGCGTGAAGAGTAAGGTAGCATTTCTCAGGAGTAATAAATGAAACTTTGTTTCTGGGCAATAAGCACGTGATGTGCATCTCCTTTTCTGGTGGGTGGAGACTTTTATGTAGTTGTGTTGCCACGTCCTTGAGTAGCATTAGCCAAAGACTGGCTTTGGCTTGCCAAGGGTAGTGGCTAAGAGAGCACGCTGACCCTGGAGATCACAACCTTTTCAATTTTCGCGTAGGAAAGAAAATAATGAAATGGGATATTTCAAGGAGAAACAATGGAGTTAGATGTTTATATATCAGCCACGACGGGGAAAGGCAGATTGAACAATGTTTGTGTTGTGTAACAGTTTTGGCCTTCTACCTACTAATGGCTTTAAAGGTTTGCAGCCTGTAGTAGTGCACGTGCCATTTGGATGTTTATGTGGCAGATGTGAATGAGGTTGGCCGGCACCTGCAAAGGATGCGGGCGCATGTCATTGCCCAACCTGTAGGATGTTGATCACTGCTAGTCATTGGAAACAATAGAGGCCAGTTGCCTTCTATTAGATGTTTGCATAACTTGCATTTTTCATTCAACTGTTGACACAGTAATCGCTGGGGAATTTAATTCATTAAACCCAACCCTTGTTGCCAAGTTCCCCTCCTGTTGTAGAGGTCAATGGTTCAAGTCTCTTAATGGTAGTACTTTTGTACAGAACTTACTATCTTCTGTACTTGGGATAAATAGCATGAAACTTTTCCTTCCGCTGCTTCCCTTGAAATTTAAACATGATAGAAATGTAATTTATGTTATGAATTTTTAGTTTATGTCTCCATCTATGTCCTCTGTGGCTGTGGAAGTCAAGACTTTAAAAGATGTTGTTATGTGCTACACAATGTAAAAAATTAATTCTTCATTCTTTGCTGTATTCTTCTGTCATTTGTCCTAGTATTCAGCATGCTACGCTTGATCATCCCTGACTTACTGGTAATTTGTCTCCATTGATTGTTTTGAATGTTTTACCTGGTTTCACATGCTAATGATTCAGCTTATACCATGCTCCTGTAGAATAATAATGTATTTTGTTTAACACCAAGGAATGGCGTGTTCAGTCTGATTAACAGTTTCAGGACTGTTTATCTTTTCATTGAGACTATCCTACATGGAGGACCATGCTGTGGAAGGAAAATAATTGCTTTTTTTGTTTGTTTTCTTAATTGAAAATATGTTTGGTGTGTCAGCTGGGAGTGGGTTGAAGGGGAGAGTGATGGATCAGTCTAAGCACAGAGGACTTGTGAGAGCACCGTTCGCTGTTGTGTAAATTCACCCGTGTTAAGGCTGGCTGTTTGGTGCTGGAAGTGTGCCCATAAATGAGACAGCAGGAGGACTCACCATAGTGATGTCATGATGCGCGTGACAAAGAACAGGCGTGAGAAGATGTTCTGATATACCTGATGCAGCCCCGAAGAGCTGAAGATACTGAGGTGAGGGTGGAAGTTACTGAATGGTGGTTTAGTTCCTTTATTTTGCCTACGTTTTGTGCTTGACTCGATTATATACAAAATTTCTGCGGCTGGTTATGACAAGATGTCACTTGCAAGTTGGTACTGCTAAAATACACATTTCTGGTTAGAAATTTACATTGAATTTTGAGACAATCAGCATGTGGTGTTTTTTGCTGAAATGGCTGAAGATCCAGTCTTCACTTACTGGAAATAGGGGTAACATCACTGGCTTTAGTGATACGTTTGCTTACATCAACTTACACTTCTTCAGTTTATTTTGGTAACACAGAGGATAACACAATGTGAAGTACAGTTGTTTCTTTTGCAGGGTACTTGCTGTTGCATTTGGCACGGTGTATGCGGTTTCAGAGAGACAGATTTAAAGACTTCCACTGGGATAACTTACAACACTGAAGTTAGAGTTATTTGGGATCTACCATGTAAATTTCTAATGATAAATTGTAATAGGTGAGGAGGTCTTCATTTACCTGTTTCGTGTGACCTTATCATCCATAAGAATTACAGTTTTGCAAAGGTAGATATTTATGTAAGAGAGACTATCAGACCTCTCTCTCTTACCAGTTTCTGTTGCTTTTAAGGTAGATGTTCATAGGGATCTCAGCTGTCCTGGAAAGCACTAGTCAGACTGTGAGCTCAAGCACAGCATGTTGCTTGTCCCTTAGGTCCGTTCTAGCACTGGGGGTTATGGTAGCTGAGCTGCCTGTAAATCTCGACCTTGTGAGCACAGATGCATTTAGGAGGGAAGCTGGCAAACATGTCTGTCCAGTAGTAACCACATGACACCGCTTTGCACTTTGAGACATTCTAGGATGTGTGGCAGTCCATACCACTTTTACTTTTCTGGTCTGGTTGCTGTTTCCCATTCCCATTAACACAGAGCGTGCTTCGGAGCGTTTCAAAATTACTTTCTTTAGTAGCAAATTTCATGGTGTTTCCACCTGCACAGAACAGAAGATGTTCTTTCTGAAAGACATAAATGAGGCTCACCAACAGCAGCTGTGGGCTGCACTGAAATCCGACTGGTAGAAGTAGCATCCCTGGGATAAGTGATTTACAGTGCTGTGTTTTCTTTTTCTTGTTTCTTGGTGCTCTTTAACCTATCATAGTGTTTTCCAGGCTATGGGGTGGGTTTGAGTGGTGCTGAAAAAGAGAGGAGGAATTGCTGTGAAACCCGTTTGCTCTTGGTAAAGATTTCACATGGGAAGGGGATGAAATAGCTAGATAAATAACCTTCCTTCCTGCCTGTGAGGGTATTATTGGCTTTCCTAATGTGTGTTGCAGAATCAGGATCACTGAGTATATTTAGATAAAAGATAGCGAGATCTTTATTTTGCACTGAAAAACCTCAGTTTAGCAGGCTGTCCTGAGTTAATTTCCTTGTAAATCTGAATTCAGTATTTTTTAATCTGAGGTTGTTGGAAGTCTGGCCTTCACAGTGACCTCTACTGGCTAATTCAACCTGTGTTAGTAATAAGATAATGTGCTTCTCAGAAGTTTGAGTTTTACCTCAGTAACTAAAGATTAACATCAGCCTTCAGGCAAGAGGATTCCAAAGTTTTTGATGTACTTAGCTGAGTACTCTTGTTATGCATGTGATCAGCTTTGTCCCTTTTGAACCCAGCTAATTCCCTAACCACAGTGAATTCCACAGACTAATTATACATTTCCTTTGCTTTCTGCCTTTTACTTTCGTCAAATATCGTTCTGCTTCCATGTCAGGATTCATGCATCTGCCAGCAGCAGCTGAGGACACAGGGGACTCCTGTGGCTGATGGATGGGCTAACAGCCTCGGTGGTGAGCCAGGCTTTCTGGGGATGAGACGGCAATTTACACCTGCTAAATCACTACTGCCAGAGTCTTGCTCATACTGCTCCTTCCTTTGCTGAGCAGAAAACCTGGCAAAAATAGCTAACAGTCATCTTCAGTTTGGTCCTGTGAAATGGCTCACCTTGTCCCGTCTAGACACAAAGAGGGTGGCAGCAGTGGGACTCTTCGGGGCAGTAGGGTGAGACCCCAGCAGCTCTGTCCTAGAGCCTTGATGAGACCTGTACATCACATGGCAGAGACAAGTCCTATTGTTCTCTGCCTTAGCTGCTCATTCCACCTTCACCAACTCTTCCACCGGCCAGCACAAGCATTTACGAGGCTTTGCAGTGAACTGGATAAAGGACATACGTAGTCTGGGTTTATGACAGCCTGGACTGAAGGAAGGCAGGCTTAACCCAAGTTTAACCCAAGTTCGTTTCCCCCTCTGTTTCATCTGTGTTGTGTGAGGTATGTGTTTGGTGACAGAACGGAGGATAGCACAGGGACAGGAGCAAGTGGTGGGGTGAGCCAGCTTCTAGCAGCGCTGCTCAGTTAGATCATTTAAAGTGTCTCTGAGATTGTGGCTTCTCTCATCCCTTTGTGTCAAGCTGGATAAGCCTGTTCCTGAACACAACCAGTGTGTGTGGTATTCATTGGTAGGGATGCTGCCTGGAGTTCCTGTGTGGAACTTCTCTGTTCCAAAAAGTCAGGTGTCATTGAATTTTCTTTTTTTTTTTTTTTTTTTTTTGTGCTGGATTTTAGAACTTGTTAAGATATTTTGGGAGTGTGAAGCAGCATGGGAAGAATTCAGATCTAGGGCTGATGTATGCAGATTCTCTGTTACAGCGTTCATTTACCTTTTCCTTACAATCACAAAAAATGTCCTCAAGGAAAATGAAAAAATACATATGTTTACACTTACATCTCTCTTAAAATCAAAAAGATATTACTTTTTTTTTTTTAAGATGTGTTTAGAAAACCGGACTTTTCTTTATGCTCTGGGAGTTTTTCAATACAGAAAAATGCAAAAGGAACCTGGTCTTCTTACTCTATTAGAACCCAGCATTTTAAAGGAACAACCTAGGAAGGTGGAGACACTGTAGGTGGAGTTTGATAGATAATTTTTAACTCCCTCTTTCACCCACAGGCACTTCTTTGCAGCTGTCTGTGATGTGAGTCATTATCTCTAGCAGCTCTTTGAATAAAGCCTTGCTAAATGGCTTGTAGTGCCAGATGAGGTGTGAGCCTTTCCTTGGAAAATAAAAAAACTAGAAGGAAAATGTGAGGCCTGTAAAATGGCTCTGGGATTTAGTATGGAGAGGTGAGATTTTAGGATGCTTAGACACAACAGATTGCAAGTGTGGCTTTTCAGTGGAGGATAAGGTAAGGTTTTCTTTTCTTCTTCAAAGCAGATGTTCCTTTATTCTAGTACGGTTAGTCACTTCATGCTCTGCTTTAGTCACAGTACACGAGACTTGTATGACAGTGAGAGCAAAATCTCATTTCTTTTTTAGAAAACTCGTAATGGATTTTATGTGGTACAGACAGGAAGATGCACCCCAGAAGGCTCACACTAAAATAAAAAACAGTGAGCAAATGCAGACGATATGCTCTGAGGCATTCCTTGTAGTTTATTTCTGTATGTTTTCATTGTGCTTCTCCCTTCTTACAGTTGCAGGAATGGGGAAATTTGTCAGGGAAAATGGTTATTGGGATAAAAATGATAGTGACTCTAAAAGATATTTTGCCTTATAACATTGTTTTTACTACTCTTCATACAACTTTGTTAGAAGCACCCCATTGTTATTCTAACCTTATTTAATGGTGCGTATCTTGGTCGTTGTTCCATCATCTCTTTCATTTAAAAGTCACCAAACAAAACTGGGGTTTTTAAAAACTATTGATCAGTTTTTAAGCTGCATGCACACGCAGAGTTTAAATGATTCTGGAAAACATTTTAAAGTTCAAGGAACCTCCTCTTGACAAGTGTAATGTGCTTCAGCCCTGATGTTAATTGCTGTTCATGGGGCTCCCATAATTTTATGGAGATTCATTGAGATGAACACTTCTGAATTTGTAAATTATGGCATATTGGCTGTAAAAGTGCATCTATAATAGTACATATAGACCACACCCTGCAGATTTACCCTAGTGTCCTATTGGAGTAAATTAATTCATACGAAGCGCTGAGCTGCCGTAAGTAGAGCTAATTCAGACACCTTTACACGTCTACCTCTGTACAGCATAGCTGTATCTGTAGGTTCTTGTATCAAATGGTGTGCATGGTTGTTAGCGCTAAAAAGTTTTATATGGCAAATGTTCTGAAATATCGAGCCCTTTCTCGAGAAAGCTGTTTCAGATCGTGCCCCCATGCCAGTTTAAAAGAGCAGGTCTGGAGAAACATGCAGCACCTTCAGATATGTCCTGGCTGGGCTCTTCACCTCCCTAGCAGGTATGTCTTACAGCTGGGGAGATGCTGCTTGTAAGGCACAAATCTCAGTGTGAAATGAAGCCTAGAGTTTGCTTTGTCTTGAGTAACTGTGAGGATTTTTTTTGTGCATCTGACCAAATTGTGCTAGGGCTGGTATTTCTAATCTTTACAATATCCTGGTGAGAACAAATATTACCCGCTTTAAGACTGGGGTAACATAAATATGTTATTAAAAAAAAAATAAATCTGATGAGTGAGCTCTGGCAGGTTTAATTGCCCTGGTGTCCCTTTCCCTGGACCTGTACATTTTACTTCTCTTGTATTTAATCTGTCATGCCTGGAAAGTGGCAGGCTGGTGTGTTTGTGTTGTTCCAGTTAAGGAAGGGATAAGCACTGGTAAACTGCAGAGCTTCCTCAGATTTCAGTGCAATAGCGTAAGACAGTACCAATTTCAAATGCATTCTGCTTATTCCCCTTCTTTCAAATTTCGCAGAGGTTAAAATACTGGAATTCTGTCTGTCCTGGTCTGCCTCAGTTACGGTTAACCATGACTGGTGAACGCCAAGGTTTGCAGTGGTTGCAGGGACTGCTCTCTGCAACAGCAGAGAGAGGCTTAGGGCTGCAGGCAGGTGGAATGGTGCTTGCTTCCTCCTTTCTGCAAAGTGATGTAAATGAGGCTTTTGACAAGTCTCAGAGTTTGAAACTAAACTGCAGAAACAGATTAGTCATCTTGCATATAGGTTGTTAGAACTGGATATGAAGGAGTCACAGCCATGGAATAGAGTACTTCAGTTGGAAGGGACCTACAAGGATCATCTAGTCCAACTGCCTGACCGCTTCAGGGCTGACCAAAACTTAAAGCATGTTATTAAGGGCATTGTCCAAATGCCGCTTCAACACTGCCAGGCGTGGGGCATGGACCACCTCTCCAGGAAGCCTGTTCCAGGGTTTGACCACCCTCTCAGTTAAAGAAATGCTTCCTCATGTGCAACCTGAGCCCCCCTGGTGCAGTTTTGAACAGTTCCAAGTTGTCCTGTCCCTGGGTCCCAGGGAGAGGAGCTCAGCACCTCCCTCTCCACATCCTCTCCTCAGAAAGCTGCAGAGAGCCGTGAGGTGGCTCCTCAGCCTCCTTCTCTCCAAACCAGACAAACCCAGAGTCCTCAGCCTTCCCGGATCCGTGGGAAGAGGATGACGTGAGGCCTACAAGGTCATCAAGGTACTTGACATAAATCTGAGGTTGGTCATTTTGGGGAATATTAAAACATTCAACTTTGTTACTTAGGCATAGAGGGAAGCATGTGCCTTCCAGGGCTCAAGAAGGATTTTATTATATCCCCTGTCACTGGGCACTAAAGAGAGTGCAGGTAGGTTTGATGGGTAAGTGGGCGGGAAAAGGTGTTGGGTGAAAACTGGCCATTAACCACGTAGAGGTCTCCTCAAGACCATGGAAAGAAGTGAATTTGGATGTTGCTTCAAGAAAAAGCCTTCTCTGCCTTTGTGTTTGAGGGCATTAGTATTTCTCTAGACAGAATTACATGAGCTGTTGAGTTGCTTTCATGTGTGTAGAACAGAGGCAGGAAAGGGACAACACACAGGGAATGCGCCTGCGTTTCTTACAGAAGCAAAATTATCATCTCGTGCAAGACATGTTTCCTTTGAAATAAGGCTGTTTTGAAATGTGAAGATTGCCTTCATGTGACAAGCTTGGCATGCACACACTTGCATAATAAGTGATACTAAATTTTATACTTGGGGAGGTGGTTTCAGCTTTTAAAATAAAAATAGAGCAGTGTAGGGCTTAGTAGTTTCATTGTTCTTTCACATATGCTTGTGCTCTCCACCCCCTTCTCTTGTGCCTTAAAATAAATAAATAATACATTGGGGCACTGGCAAAAGATGTTTTGAGACTTACTTTCAAAGCTGTTTCAAGAATATATTGCAAACGCATTTCCAGACTCCAGTGAACAAATAGGAAACTATTCATGGGCCACAGTTTCACAGTACTCTGGAAATCACATACTTTTTAAAGTATGCTGATCTGTTTGGTTGTTGGTTTGTTTTTTTTTTTTAATGGCTGTTGCTCTGCCAAACTCTCAGTAACTTGTGATTATGATTAACGTAACTTTTCTTATTAACGTAATTTTCTTAGGATTCCAGTTTATTCTCCAAAGAACTGTTATCACCTTCAAAGTTCTGCTAATCTGAGCAGGCATTGACATTCTCTTTAGGTTTAGGCAGATCATGTCAGGGTAGATGAGATTATTGGTTTTAATCATTTTGGGATTTTGTAAAGAGGAATATTATAGATAGGTGTTCAAGAAATCAACGCCCATTCATCTCCAGTCGCAAATATGATAATGGCTGGGCTCGTTTTTCTTTACAAAAACCTGACTTAGTCCTTTGAGTGCCTAATAATACAAACTGAATATATCCACTGACTTCTGATATTAGTGGGTGATGACAGAGTCAAGTACAAGAAATTTAAAGCGTTAAAAACTGTAACCTTCCAGACTATGACTATAGCTGTGCCTGTCTCCTTCACTGCACCTGGAGGTTTCTGGCCCCTCCCTCTTTAAGTTGTTGCATTTTATTATGAATGCACCTGAAGTTGGCTTTTTTTTGGTGTGATTTCTGCAGCACTATCTGTAAAATAGGAGCCCTGTAGCAGGTAAAAGAAACTTTTACTTACACCACCACCCCCCCCGCCCCCGATCTTCATTATAAAAATAGCCTCTCTTTCATCAAAAAATACCTTCACAGACGAAGAGGGTATTATAACATTGCTCTTTGTTCCACTAAGTGTAGGTTTATTATGTCCTACTGTTACAGTTGGTTTGTCTCTTTAGTGGACAGCCTGTTGGTCACAGTGACCTTGCTTACATTGTGTGGCTGAGTCAGTCTCTCCCCTCTCTTTGCTGGTGGCGCTGGTGTTGTANGTAGTCTGATCTGTTTGGTTGTTGGTTTGTTTTTTTTTTTTAATTTTCAGAGCTTTTAAGTCATCAGTTCTTTGTGTTGTCCTGCAGAAGAACTAGTGCTGGAAGCTTGCCTTTTCAAGCTGAGGTTCAAATGAAAGATGGTGATTATATATCCACAATTGCTTGAGTTTAAGAAAATACCGAATACTGAGAGTTGGCAAAACCATGGCAAATAGATAATTTTGAATGTCTGAGGGATTTCAGAAGGTCAGTAAAAGGATTTCTTAAGACATCTGATTTTTTTTTTTTTAATGGCTGTTGCTCTGCCAAACTCTCAGTAACTTGTGATTATGATTAACGTAACTTTTCTTATTAACGTAATTTTCTTAGGATTCCAGTTTATTCTCCAAAGAACTGTTATCACCTTCAAAGTTCTGCTAATCTGAGCAGGCATTGACATTCTCTTTAGGTTTAGGCAGATCATGTCAGGGTAGATGAGATTATTGGTTTTAATCATTTTGGGATTTTGTAAAGAGGAATATTATAGATAGGTGTTCAAGAAATCAACGCCCATTCATCTCCAGTCGCAAATATGATAATGGCTGGGCTCGTTTTTCTTTACAAAAACCTGACTTAGTCCTTTGAGTGCCTAATAATACAAACTGAATATATCCACTGACTTCTGATATTAGTGGGTGATGACAGAGTCAAGTACAAGAAATTTAAAGCGTTAAAAACTGTAACCTTCCAGACTATGACTATAGCTGTGCCTGTCTCCTTCACTGCACCTGGAGGTTTCTGGCCCCTCCCTCTTTAAGTTGTTGCATTTTATTATGAATGCACCTGAAGTTGGCTTTTTTTTGGTGTGATTTCTGCAGCACTATCTGTAAAATAGGAGCCCTGTAGCAGGTAAAAGAAACTTTTACTTACACCACCACCCCCCCCGCCCCCGATCTTCATTATAAAAATAGCCTCTCTTTCATCAAAAAATACCTTCACAGACGAAGAGGGTATTATAACATTGCTCTTTGTTCCACTAAGTGTAGGTTTATTATGTCCTACTGTTACAGTTGGTTTGTCTCTTTAGTGGACAGCCTGTTGGTCACAGTGACCTTGCTTACATTGTGTGGCTGAGTCAGTCTCTCCCCTCTCTTTGCTGGTGGCGCTGGTGTTGTAATCCTCCCACTTGAAAGCTGGCCAGTGTAAAGTCGGGTACCGGGCTGGCTATGAACAACTGCCATCTGTACTGTCCCCAGGCTCCAGACTTAGGTTCATTCTCTATGTCCACTTTCTGTTACTACAGTAATTCTACTAGAACACCTGTGTAAATTTTCACTTGGCTATTAACTACGTTAACAGCTTTCAACAGCTTTCTAGAAGGCTGTGATTTTTGTCAATTTCTTCGGTTGCAGGTTTCATTAAGATTGCATTTTAACACTGGTACTGGTGTTCATACAGATCAAGTTCTCTACTTGTAGTTTTCTACTTTATTATTTTGCTACATTTCTTCATTTAGTATTTTACCCTCTTCCCAAGGCAATAAAGCTTCTTCTCAAAGCTTCTTCAAAGCAAACCTCTACACTGAGTTTTCCAAGCAATTTGCAAAACTGTTCGTTCAAACGTATGTCGGATGTACGATATCCTCTACATGAACTAAAGGGCTTAATTCTGCTCATCCAGTGTCATGCTCTTAAGCTTACCTGGCATTCCGTTTTAAAACCTGATGCAAATCAGCAGTGATTCAAGTCAGAGACTGACGCTCATAAGGAACTCTGAAACGGGTTGCTTTATTTTCAACTTGTTTTTAGAGCACAATGAAAGTATTCATACATCACTTGTAATTGTGGTTACCAGGAGTGCCATATGTTGGTTTTTTTAATAATGCTTTCTTCAAGAATGAATCTGCCTTATAAAAGTCAAGACGACGATACTTCAGTTTAATCCCTTGCCTCTCCTCCTTTTAATCCATCAATTTCAGGGTGAAAGTATCTGGCAGGTACAACTTCAAACTCATGAGAATCTGCTTTCTGTGCTCTGAAGTCCCCTCTAACTCCGTTGGTTTGTTGCTTTTTCTGAGGACTCTCAGCAGGTGTCTCATTTATCATTGTGTCTTCTGTGATCTGGATCATCAGGATTTCCTTTCTTTAACACTTCTACGAATACTGCTGTTAGACAGGAATCTGGTATTTCCTCTTGTCTTCCTGTATATTTCTTTCCAATTTGCTGGTAATTTTTACAGTGATTTTTTTTCTTAACAGATCAGATGCTGTATTTTGTTTTTCTGCAAATTTTTCGCGATTTTGCTGATCTTCATGTTGTTGTCTAGTAAATCTTCCATGTCAGTAGCAGTTTTCCCTTGCAAAGATGCCATGTTCATCTAGAATACTTGATTTTAGATAGGACTTCAGGCTGCAGTTAGCCGTTGTGAAGTTCTTTCAGTGCTTCTGCTACTACTTTGACGTTTAGTGTCGGTCCTCTGGGATACCTTTTATATATTTTGTTTTGCTACTGTAGTTACACTCTTAATTGTGGGTCTGTTTCTTTCATTCTTTTCCCATTCTTTTATTTCCTTACCAGTTTGCTCAATGCTTTTACCATGTCTGCTCTCCAAGAAGCCTCAGCTAGTCTGTTTGTCTTTGTGGTTTGTTTAGTTTTTCCTAGTAAATGTATTGCTTTGAGGAACTTCTGTTTTATTACTTACTGACAGACATGTATGAGATGAGATTTCTTAATAATCAGAAGGAAGGGATCAGCACCATTCTGCAGGTATTAGCCTGTATCTCAATGTTAGGCACACATTATTTTAACTTATTGAGACCTGGTATGGCTGTGTGTATTCTGAATTTTGCTTGGCAGATCTGTTCTGATTGGCGACTGTCTTGTAACAGGCACTTTATATATAGGGATAACCATTGCTAATTGCTTTTCATATGCCCTTTAGGTAAAACGCCTGAGATTCGGTTTGAGTAGATTGTACAGTCTCTCCATGAGAAACACAGGCAGGCTGACTGTATTTATATATTTCAGAGGCATTCTAAAGTCCCGAACCTTTCATCTTTATTTCTTGTATTCTTGTTGTTCTTTCTCGGAGTCTAAAAAGACAGGTTAGACGTGGTGGTTTGTGTGTGTTTGTGTTTGGTTCTGGTTTGTGTTTGGTTCTGGTTTGTGTTTGGTTCTGGTTTGTGTTTGGTTCTGGTTTGTGTTTGGTTCTGGTTTGTGTTTGGTTCTGGTTTGTGTTTGGTTCTGGTTTGTGTTTGGTTCTGGTTTGTGTTTTCTAGCTAAATCAACATCTGAGAGCAAGTGTTCTAGTGATGGATCCATGTGATTGTGTTTTCATGACTAGAGTAGCTGAATATTTTGCTTAGATTTTAATAGCAGTTACTTCTCTAAAATAGGGACATGGCGTTTGCAGTCGCAGGCCCTTGAAGGTGCAGTGAATTCACTTTGTTAGAAGGCTCCTGCTCTCATGTATGTTTTCATTAAGGAGATGTTGGTCTCCTGTGTCTCTGCCCAGAGATAAGTTTTGAATGGCCTGAAGAAGTTCTGCAGGTAATGCTAGAATTCAGGAGGATGAGCCTTCATTTGTGATCAACAGGAGAAGTTAAAAATGGCACGGCACCAGGGTATAAGAGGAATATTCCAAAGAAACTGTAAAAACAAAACCAAATGAACAAAGCCCAACCTTAATTACTGTAAACTTGACCTTTTCTTTGACAATACTTCTCATAAAAAGGTCTTCGAGCTTATGAAGTCTTAAGTTTAAAGTGTCAGAGTATGTTCCTAGTATAAAAAAGTGATTACTTATTGTACAGTAAAGTCTTTAATGGCTCCTTCTCTTCAGAAAGATTATGTTCTTTAACATCGACACCTTCTGGCTATGAGGTGTTTTGTTCTTCAAGCACAATCTTGTAGTTTTTGGAAGTTTTGTTTAGCTATTTTCTTGTAAGAATCAATGATGTGTTTTATGGGAAGGAAGTGAAATCCTTGTGGCAATGTAACATGTAATTTAGCAGTATTTTGAAAAAGACGTGGTTAGAGAAAAGTTGTAGTAAATATTCACTTCACCTTGGTGCCATTTACCAAGTTTGTCCAGGATAACAGCTAGAAGTAATGGAGAGGCTCGCTCTCTGCATTGCCTCTGTTCTGGAGCTGCAGGGAAGGCAGTCTGCTCAGGTGGGAGCGTTCCCGTCACCTGAGGATCACGGGTGCTGGGATGCTGTGGGTGTCGGAGGGCATGGGCACCACCTGGCTGGAGTGCCAGCTCTGGAGCCAGTGAATTTGGCACCAGCCCTGCTGGGCAGAGCCGGTTTTTGCAGAGCCACCTTGGAGCATCTGCTTTCTTCTCAGCATTTTCTTTTTCAGTGGGTTTATTAGCTGAGTCACAACCCCATTCACATGTTTGGAAATAGCTCAGTTCAGCATTGTGCTGAGCTGAACTCTGGAGGGCTTAGATACTGCAGTAGAAAGACACCTGAGTCATCCCATGTTTCAATTTTTTTTTTTTAAGATCTGCTGATTTAAACAAATTTCTTTTGCTATATTTCAATTTAATTTAGACATTAGCTTCACTGAAATTAGATGAGGTGGAACCTTGTCCCCAGTGGACTTGGCTGAAACCTGTAAGCTATAACAAACTGTCTTGTTTTCATTAAGACCTTCCTTTGAATTGACTAATGTAAAAACACAGCTTTCTCCAAACAAAAACGTAGTTCAAGAGGATTGACGGAAATGCTTCCTTGAGCATTTGGCCTCTGTAATATCTTTTAAACTAAGAACTAGTGTGTATGGTGCTTGAAAATAAGTTTCAATCTGTGTTTTATCTGGATGCAGAAGATTCCCAGATTCATGATTTTGGAAGTATGTCTGATTTCAGCCCTTGCCATGCCTCAGTGTGATTACCATGATACTGCATCCTAATGAAGAAAAATTAGATGATTTCCTGTAAACTTTAGCCGAGTTAGAATTATGTGGTGAGAGAAGCAACCTAATAGACTTCAGCGATATTTCTTAATTACAGATAATTCCAAGTGGAGAAGAAAACTGTTACAGATTGTGTTCCGTTCTGTGGTATCTGATACTCTTGTCTGCTTGTCTTCTGATGGCATGAACAAAAGTGTGTGTGGTGATTATTCTTCAGATAACTAAATTCTTCTAGGAAACTTTGGCCTGGAAGCTACAGTCAGTGAATGAGATGCTGTCTCTGCCACTCTCGCTAAATGAGTTTGTCGCTCTGGTCCTAATCACATGAAGGTTGACCGCTCTCTAGTACAGATCATGAGTTCAAAGCACAGAAAAAATTACCAACTGTCAGGTTTGTTTAGGCAGCTGCAGCTTGCAGAGTTATGAATGAAATGCTGAATTTAGCAGTATATAAAGCAGATAATGTGACTTAAACAACTTTTTCTATCAGCTGTCATCGAATCACATCAGTCACAGCTTCTGGATAAGAAACTGTAGTGGTAAATTTCAGGTCTTGTTTCTTTTCCTCTTGTTTCCTTATGTTCTATTTAACAATTTTCTTCTGTTTTTTTAAATGCTCATTGCAATTCGAAAAGCTAAAAAGAAAAACAAAAAACCGAGCTGGCAGTGCATTTCATGTGGCTTAAAGATGTCCTTAACAAGTGCTGTTTTCTATTTATTTGCAATGTTCAATTTGTTGACAGAGTAAGTCAGATGGTAGACTTTAGAAAACATTAAGATTACATTGTGACTGTAGAAAAGCGTGTGTGTGAGATCCATGAACATGCCTAAATGCTTCTGTGAATTTAAATGTTAGCAGTCAATCTTAGTTTCTTGATGTTGTGCAGTGTTGGGGTTAAGACTTTCGTTTCACAGCCCTATAAGATTCTTAATTTTGCCTTTTAATTCTCCTTCCATGCAAACTTCTTTCTTCACGTTGGCTTATGGCAGAAAGGCTCTGTTTGATTCCTCACCCACAGTACAAACTGCAGGCTTCAAGGAATATCTGGTTTCTACCACTTCTTGTAATAGGCTATTTTGTCAGTAAATGTTAGGCAGCACAGTACACTAAGCAATTCAAAGCAGTATCAGCATTTCTTTTTAATCACAATGATGCTTTGTTTTCTTCTAAACCTCAGTGCTTAATGCGGAATTTAATTGCAGTTTAAGTAGATGCATTCACGTGCATCTACTGATACAAATAATCAATCCAACATGATGTGTTGTTTATTCTTACTTTATTTTCACCCTGCTGTGGTATTTTATTTTCCAAGTAAATTGGAATACTACAGATGTGGTATTCTTCTACTGGTACTGGGAAAGATCTAGCGGACTGTCATCTCATACTGGTGTCAGGGAGCCTTCCTCCACATCACCCCTTACTGGTAGCTACTGTCTCCCTGCTGGAAGAAATTGGAAAGCACAGGTTTGGAGGCTAGAAACCTGCAGCACAGCAACAGGGATAAGCAGCTGGAGTTAGGGTGAAAGCAGTGGCATGGTTTATATCTGAAAGGTGTCTGACATAGGGAGCTGTACGTACTCTGGAATATCTTGACTTCCTTCTCCTTCTGAAAAGAGGAAGCAGGGACAGAGGGGAGGGTGAGATCCGAGGCCAGGGTTGTCCATGCTGGCTGGTTCTGGCTCAGTGGGCAAGGCTGTCCTGAAGTGCAGATAAACTGTCATGGAAAATATCTCTAGTGATGGTTCTGCTTACTACTCTGTAGAGCTCAAGGTAGCGGTTATAATACCCCATAGCTGCAAATCTAGTGTTCGCTCTGCTTCATTGACCTTGGAAACCGGATTTGAATGGAGGCTGAAGCATTTGTGCAAACCTTTATGATAGTGTTTGATCTTCAGCGACCTGGCAATGAGAAGGGCCTGAAAAGCTGAAGCGCAGGGTCAGTGTGCTCCTTCAGTATGGAAGGGTATCTATTTGGTATGGAAGGCGGGAACATCTGCTTCATTAAGATTATCCAAGATGCTGGTGAGGGGCTCAGTGCCAGTGGCAGGAGTGGGGCTGCTGGTCAGTCTGGGTGCTGGCTGTTGGGGGGCAGAGTGAGTGTATCTCCCTCAGACCTGGTGTGCGTGGGAGAGGACATGTGGTGTTCACAAGCATACCCCAAGTTGGACTAGCCAGTGAACAGCAGGAGCCCCTGGGTCCGGGCAATGGTACCAGATGGGGAGAGGATTCGGGGGGCACCCAGGAGTGTGGCTTTCCTGGGAGACAAGTGTATGAGCATGTCTGTCTGCAGTGAGCGCCACAGTGCACCAGCTGGTGAGGAGGAGACCCATGGCGTGGGCAGGAGAGCTCAGGACCTGGGCAGGGCTATCGGATGGACAGAAGGGCCATACTGGTATCACCACTGATACCATGCAGCTTGGTTTTGTGGTTCAATAAAATTGGAACCACTTCTTCAAGATAATTCCTGTTCCCTTTCCTGTCAACCTCAAGTGGTTAGTTACAGTGAGTCTCTTCTAAAACCCATAGCTCGAATTTTTTTCTTGACTCGTTTTAATGGACTGCCATGTGCGTGCTCATGAGCAGAAGTTGTATGCAGGCAAGTGTTTTTGGCCATAGCAATGGGACAAAGCTGCAAGTTAAATAATCTTTAATGTTATGGTCAGTATTTAATTGAGCGTATTCAAACACATATCTTAAATGTTTCAGTAGCTTACTACAGTTCCTAGGTTTCACTGAAAACACTTTCACTGGAAGTGTTTAGAGCCGTTATTATCCAATTAAGTGGCATATATATACTGAAATTATATTTGGCTGTAAAACTATATTCCTATTAAATATGGCATCTTCTTTTGCAGTGACCCGTACGTGAAACTTTCCTTGTATGTAGCAGACGAGAACAGAGAACTTGCTCTTGTGCAGACAAAAACTATTAAAAAGGTATGTGTATACTCTCTTTTAATTCCATTGTTTTGGAAATATTAGGAATACTGGACAAGAATTCTATAACATAATACAACACTTATTTAAATTGTTGCATGCATGTATATTTACTGAATAATGTGGGGTTTTTTCAAACCAAAATAAGTGCATGCATTTTCAGTGTGCATGATCTGTTGATAGGATCTAATATGTTGTATACTGTTCTCTAAAGCTTGGCTTATCAAATCTCATTACATCATTCACTGTTTCTTTTATGAAAGTCATATTTTAATGAAAGACATAGCTGAAATAAAGAACTAAGAAATTCTGCTTTAATTATCATTTATTTGACTTTTAGCAAAAATGATCATTCTTTCATGTTGCCCTTCAAAATTTCCATTTTCAAAATATTCTCCTAATATGGGAATTTAAAATAGCCAAATAACAGAAGATACGTTGTAAGAAAAGCCTGGAAATGCACTGGAAATGTTTTTGTTTTCATTTCCAATTGGAACCAGAACTAAATTTTATTTGGTTTAAGTTCATTCCACCCCAAACCAAAATTCCACCAGGGAATATTTGTCATTATCAAGGCCCTAAGATTTTAGAAGGATGGTTTCTTTTATTTTCTATTTTTGAACATTTTCTGGTAGTGATGGCAGAGAGGAAAAAAACTCACAACCCATATGAAAAGTAAGGGAAAAATAATGAGTTGTCATTTTTATGAAGGTATTTAGAATCCACAATGATTCAATTGAAATCATTATTGCAAAACTGAGTCGTGAGGAAAATTTTGTTATTGAAAACACAAAATAGCATGATGCTGTTCTAAAATCAGAACATTAGGTGTCATGAGAAACTCAATGTGAAATCTTGGAAGTGTGGAAGTTTCAAGCAGATCTTTTCACAGGACTCAGGGCATGTTTGATGTAGGAAAGTAAAAATAATTTTAAAAGATGTTGATCACATCCAGAGCTTTATTCAATTTCTGATTTCTTTTTTTAAATCAATTCAATATTTTAATTAATTTCTTAATTATTATTAGAATAACATTGCCCTTATTTGAAAAGATGTTGCTGCTATAAAAGCATGATTGCTAAAGACATGGTGTATTTGGCTCCTACACATTTGAGATGTAATGGCTGCAGTGCAAAAAGTTGAAATGAGAGCATTAGATTGGAAATTGAAGGAATAGATTGGAAATTAAGGTTGAAATGAGAGCATTAGATTGGCAAGAAATTACTGCTGATCTGAAGTGATACTTACCTGCTTTGGATCCATGTGAAAGGAGAATGATAAAACTTCCAGGAAGACCACTGTAAATAAGATAAAATGTAGTAAAGATAGGAAGATATTGTATTGACTGTATCAAGGAAGAGACAAATTCATGGATCTTAGCGCTGCCCTAAGGAAGGAAGAGAAAAAGGACAATGTTTGCACAACCACCCAACTGTAGGCAGGGCTGAGGATGAGATGATGATGACGATGTATTCCTAGGATTGCATCTGCCTTTTTGCACTGTTTCTTGTAACTGTCACTTAAAGCCTGGACTTTCTCAGTCATTTCCATAATAGTAATATTAACTCATCTATTGGAAAGTTCTAGTAAGTAATTTCTGTTTTGAATTGTTAAATTTCATCTCAAGACTTCTGCCCTCAAAGCAGTATTTTTCCTGTGCAATTTGCAATCTCTATTTAATAATTTCATAAATAGCAAACATCATTAGTATGTCTTGATTTTGAGTTAAAATCATTAACGAAAAAATACTGAAGAAAATCGGTCTCAGGAGTGATTCTGAAAGAACTGCCAATTATCTCCTCAGCTCTGTAACTTTTCTTTTAACATGACAGCGTTTAACCCTTCACTAGTTTCTTATTTTTCTACTCATTTTTGTCTTCCTCAGTTTAGTGGGTAACTTTCTGTGTGGCACTGTCTTGCAGGAGTGCCTTCAAGAGAGCTGAAGTTTGCCCTTTTTATTCTGCTTTCACGTTACCTGTGCGTTTGTCTGACCCGTACCCTGCTGTCCAGCTGCGCCCAGCCTTAGGAAGTGCTCGCTCACAGCCAAAGGGATTCAATGCACCTTTTTTCCTTACTCTGAAAAAATAAAGTTATCAGGAATATTTCAGATTCAGTTGGCATGATCTAGCTATGTTGAATTTTGTTTTGATTTACCTCCCTCCACACATTTAGTTATTCCAACTGTAAGATTTGATTAATGCCTTGTGTTTGCTTTTGGAGCTGTGTTTGGAATGGCCTGCTAGAAATGCTCTCCTTTCTGCAGTAGAAAAAGCTGTATTCGCTCTTTACTTTCTTGCGATCTTGTAAGGTGCTCACTATTTTTTTTTAAATTCCTGCTACTAGACTTGTGGTTTCATGTGTCAGTTCTTTCAAAAGTCTGGATGAAGATTATCCAGTTTCTCAATTTGACTGCGCTGAGATCTGAAGACTTCACTTCTACATCAGTTGTGACAACACCTATCTTTGTACCTATCCCTCTTAGTTATTCTGCCTTTCCCATATGTGATGTTAAACGTAATTTCCCATATCTAAACGTGCTTAGTCTCCCCATTGAGCTTCATTGCTTAGTAGCATCATTTCTTTCCATGTTCTCGTTTTATTTATACGGTTGAAAAACCTTCTTTGTGTTTGTCCTAATATCCTGTGGAAGATGTAACTCAGCTTGACTCTTGGCAGTTCTTTATCTGTACAATACTTGCCCTTTTTAGGATGTAGCTCTTTTTGCTGATGAGTCTTTTTGTTGTTGTTTCCCTGCTAATGTCCTTTATGAAGTTATTCATTTATTTCTGGAACCTTTCTTTACAAGTGGTTTTCTCCTTTGCTAGGATTCTAGTGTTTGTACTTGATGACTTGACCTACTAATTGTTTGACTTGTGAAGGTGGAAGAAATTTCTGCCAGTTATAGGGCATTTACCAAAAATTGTACTGCCTAATATTCATCAATTATTTCCTGAAATTTGTATTTGTGGTTAAGCAGCATTCAAAATTAATGCATTCTTGATGGACAGTCATGCCCTCAAATTTAGTACGAGACCATGCTTCATTTGTTAAATTACACGGAATCACTCTTGCCAATAACAGCCAGATTTGATTAATCCAACTATTTAAAAAGTAACTTTTTTTTTTCCTTATTACTTCATTTATTTTTTTAATTTTTTTTTTTACTGAATACATTTGTACTACTTAAGGCAAAAAAGCTGAAAATTTCTCTCTGCCCCCAGCTCCTAGCCCCTCTGCCTTTTACCCACACTCACTTTATTCTTTTCCTCTACCCTTTACAGCAGTCTTTCCTTTCATGAAATATTTTCCTGCTCTGTCATAAGATTGTTTAGGATAAGCAGGTAGAACTTTTCCGAGAGTACAGCTGTTAACCGAATGCATTGCTGTTTATAGAGGTTTAGAGTTTCATATATATTTTTTTATGCTTTTTTTATACTATTATTTCCTTTTGTCCTCCTTTTTCCTCCTAAATTTTCTAGAGCAGGGTTTTCAAATTTCAGTATTTGATTTCATTGATAACTAGTTCCATGTCTGTTGGGCTGGGATTCAGGCGCATGTTGAAGCGGGAAGGCGCGGGCTGGGGTGACCCCTCTGTTTCCCTTGTGTGGAGAGATGCAGTGCACGGAGGCGCTCTGTCCTGGGCCTCCTACACCTCTTGGATCTGTGTCACCGAGTGAAGTTAAACAGCCCTGACTTTCCTGCTCTGCTCAACAAAATGCTGCTGGGTGGAGAGCCAATTTTTACTGTCAGCTCTTCTGGTAAATCTCTGCTATGTGAGAGAATGAGGGAATGATTTGGCATGAAAACAAAACCATTGGACAGATCAAACTTGTTTTTAAACTTATCCAAATTTGAATTGCCCAAATTATTAATGTTTGTAGTTATTATTATAGTTTGTAGTGTATTATTAATTTATTATTTCATGTGTAGGCTCCCTTAAGATTGCAATCTATATGCGTATTTATTCTGTACATTTTATTCACGCTATTTAAACAAAATTAAAATCCGCCATAGGCTTGAGGGATATTAGGTAGAGTATCATACCTATTCAAACAAAATAACCTCTCCTTTTGTTCCTTTTTTTCTTTTTTCTGTTTTATTTCCAGTGTAAATCTTGTCCTCATTTTCGTAGCCCTAACATTGTCCTTGTGTTTTAAAAAAAAAATGCATTTCTTATTCTTTTTTTCATCTGAGTTTAAATGAATCTCAAGAATGAAATGTCTTCAGGTTTTATTTCTATAGGTTCTCAGTGACTTGCTTTTTACTTATGGAATCCTGTTTATACTTAACATCTATTTTAGGATCATCAGACTCAAATATCCTCCCACGTTTGGTTTACTGAGTAAAGAATTTCTAAATAATTTGATGGCAATATTTTTTTCCAAATTTTTATGACATGCTGTTTTCTCCTTTTTTTTTTCTAGAAAATTGTCTCTTGCATGCACATTTTGATGATTACAAAATGGCAAACCTAAAGAAATTTTAGTATGTAAATATGTTTATTTCTTTTACAGACACTGAATCCAAAATGGAATGAAGAATTTTATTTTAGAGTAAGTTTCCCTTTACTTGCAATCATTATTATAACATGTATAATTAATCACATGGCTTTTTATAAGGTTGGGAAGAAGCTTATCTTTTACTTGTTTATATGTTTACATTGAAAAATGCTTGTCCTGGTGTAATTGCTCTTCCGCTTCTGTAGCGATGGAATGATCAGCAGAAATTGGCATAATGTTAATTAGAAATGCACTGTTTCCTAATTTGGGATTGTATTTAGAGTAAGTTTAGAGTTAATTCATCTGACAAATAAAAAATGCTTTTTACTTGAAAATGTATTTTTAGCAGAGCACGTTTGCTGTGGTTTTAAAATGTTAATGCAGTGGCAAATAATCCGAGTTATTTCCAAAAGCTGTATGAAATTTAAATTATCATGGCAAAAAATTATGAAATACACATGTAGAGAAAGAAGACAGAAAAAGTAATTTCTCTTGGCCTTTATGTTACTTGCCAAAAAGGTCAAAATATGGGGTTTTTTCTGTAGTTCCATTTTAATATTTCTAGATCTTGCTTAAAATGAAAACCAAGTCATAGCTAAAACTGAGTCATTTTTATCAGAAAAGTCATTTTAAATATTTGAAAGTGCTAAAGGAGGGGTTAAGACAGTGATTATCAAAACCAACATAATATAAATGAGAAGGGCGATAGCAACTTTGTTATTTAGTTGATGAAAATATTTTTCCAAAGAAGAATGACTTAATTTTAGTGCAGCTGTAGCTTTCACAAAAGGAGGTTAGGTAGAATTTCAGTAGTTTTTAAAATTTAATCTTAAACAGCTGCTTGAGAAAAGATGTCATTGTGGATTGTTAAATACGGGTATCGTATTGAACGTTGTTTACAGAGTCTTAGCAATTGACTGTCTTGCTAACAGGATCTTTTAGATAGATAGTTCCCACCAATGTAACTGTTAATACACAGGTTTTTGGGGTTTAAGTGGAATTTTTATTTTTTAAATGTGTACCAAATAGCTTTTCTAGGTTTTGCAGATGGGTAATACACATATAAAATCATCTTTATCTAATGAAATCTTTTGATTTTTATAATGTACTCAGAAGGGAAAAAATGGACTTACACTTTGTAAAGTTCTGCAGAGCCATAGTAGCTGTCTTGACACTAAATTACAACCGGGCCTAAGGTTTTCTATTTTCATCACAATGGTTTTGATGTTTGCCCACCTCTTGTTACAGAGGTGGCTCTACCCTGGGGTAACTTAAGCTACCTGCCTGTCAAAATGCAGAGGCAGTTCAACACCGTAATTTCCCTAGAAAGTCGTTGCCCTAGTAAAAGAGCATTTTATGATGAAGCATTTAAATGTCTTTCCCTTCAGTATAGAGGACAAATTATAGAGACAGGTTGCCATCCTGCCCATTGCACAGGAAAGGGAAGCGAAAAAAAGTTTTAGACTGTTCATCTATTTGGAGACACTTCAGGCTCTCCCAGATCCAATCCCGACTGCACACGTGATTCAGAAATGGATGACCTCTCCTCCGTAAGCCCATCTCTATGAATACTGGTCTCAAACATGCTGAGTTGTAAGACAGACTGTAAGGAACAAATTCATGTGTTTTAAAGTGAAATATATTTCCTCGGGATTAAACAAGCTTGTTATGTGTATTTATGCTTATAATTTTAAGTGGTATTATTCAGGGTAGTCTTTTTAATTGTATACTTTTCCCAGGAAAAGAGAATACACAAAACTGCCACAATTAGTGTTGCTTAAACTACAGATCTCGTTCATAAAAGCTCTGTTAAAACATCTTGAAAATCCTAAACAGTAATGTGAATATATAAAGTAACCATACCCCTTTTTGTGTGCCACAATTCTCTGATTTCTCAAAACTGGGAAGTCCATTGCCACCCCCACAGAATTATCAGCCCATTGTGGAATATTGTTTCTAAGTTTTCTTAATTAAACAAGTTGGACATAGTGAAACCTGGCTTACAAAGGTTTTCTGAAAAAAATAGAACGAGTGGATCAAATACTATAGAACTCTTTCCTTGTTTAATTGTGGCTGTTTTGTCTTTCTGCCAGAGTTTTTTGTTTGTTTGTTTTCTTTTTAAATGTTGGTAATCTTTCTGCTTAAATTTACTTCAATGCAAATAATTTTCTGGAGGTATATTTGCTGTTTGCAAGTGTTGGAGAGACTTCTGTTGGCTTTTCCACAGGCATGTGTGGTACATGGGCTGGAAATGGTGAGCGATGGGCAGTGCGAAATACAGATGATCGTGGAATTCTGAAAGAAATGCAGTAAAACTCTTGCTCCCTATAGTTTAGTTGAGCTTTGCAGCTGTAGAACAAAAATCTGGGAGCTCTGATAATTTGTCCAACCTGGGACTTGTTCCCAAGGCACAGAGCTTGTATGGCAGGCCACCTCGCCTGAGACCACAGTAGCTTGGCTGGTGTGCTGGAGGCAGCTGAAGCCACCCTGCTGGCCCTTCCGGCTGCAGCACGTGCTGCGGTGACATGGGAGAGAAGCAGCTCAGCGTGCAGCAGCCATGCGTTCCTCTCCCGAGCTTTCTGTAGACAGAGAAGTGCAGTAAGGGTCTTGCATTGAACACAGTAAGTGAGGGCTTTTAGTGTTAACTGCTGGGCTAACTGCTAGTTGCAGTAGGGTTTAGAAACGAAGTGGTCTAATGCGCCAGTTTAGGTAAAACTAAAGATTTACACAAACCCCATTAGTCCTGTTCTGTTTGCCTTGGTTTAATCACTGTATGAACTAGTCCTTGTATATAGTTACCATCAAGCTCATGAACCTAAAGTGATATTATTTTAATTTTCTCATAGGTGAACCCAACCAATCATCGTCTCCTGTTTGAAGTGTTTGATGAAAACAGATTGGTGAGTGCTTGTCTTGATTGTGTTTTAGTAATCACAAGGCTCTGTGTAACGCAGTTGATGAAAATATAACAAATTTTAAAGGTGTTTTTTTGCCTGTTTAGTGTGCTAAGAAATGTAGCTAGAAGCATTAAAAGTATCTGGTTTTTGGGACTAATAGAGCATTAAACATGATAGTAGTACGCTGATGGATCAGACCAAAATGGTCCTCCTTAACCCAGTATCCTCACAGTGAAAACCTCATCGTATTCTTCCTTAGGCATCTCCACTGCAAACCAGTAAAGTCACAACCTTTTCAGTCGCTTACAAGGCAGCTGCTTCATCCCATGGTCATTTTAGTGTCTCTTTCCTGTACCTTTTAATACTTCTGTATCCATTTTTGGGATGTGGTTGCCAGAGCTGCACCTTGTACTCAAGATGTGGGTGTATGAAGGTTTAAGGTAATTACAAAATCATGCTCTCTGTTATGTTTTCAGTTCTCCGCCTCATAATGCCCTGCATATTCTAGTGATTTTAGTTTTGAACTTAACTTGTCTGATGCAGTAGCTCTTCTAGAGAAGTCTTCCAACATCTTACTGCTTGCTTTGTTATGATTAAGTAGATAAGGTTTTCACACAGGCATCTATGGAATAAGTGACACTGTCATTCTGAACATACTGGGTTAATATGCCAGTGCAATGGCCTACTGGGTGAATGACTCTTTGTGGGTTTTGTCTTTTGAGAATTGTAATGCCATCTCTTTGGTTTTGAGATCAGGTGTTAATGTTTTCTTGGTTGGGTGCAGTACAACCTCTACAAAACTTGTTTGCTTTGTGAAGATTAGGATCAGTGTTGTGAAGATCCTTTTATTCAAAAAACCTCAGTACGGAAACAACTGTCTTCAAAAAATGTATTCTTTTCCTCTGGCTTCGTATTAAATATAGAGCAAAGAAACACATACAAGCTGTAATCTTGTGGGGAAAAAGAGGACTTAGAGATAAATGATTATATCTTCCTTTAGGAGGAAGTAAATCGGTAAATCTGTGACAGTGTGTATTTAGAGTGGGCTGACTGTGAGCATATTTATTGACGTATAATGATCACTTGCGCTATTAAAACTGTCCTATGCCTTTTGAACTTAAAAGGACATCATTGGTCAGTTCTTCCCAGCGTTAAGGTCCTTTTCCATTGCCAGCTGATGCAAACAACGCTGCAGCAGAACTCCTGTCGCCATAACTGTGTGGCAGTGGCTGTAAGCCCGGGCTCAGGGCTGTGGTGACATTACTGCATGGCATGCATGTGGATTGCAGGGGGTTGGAATATGTTTGTGTCGGGGTGGAGGACAAAGCACAACTCCCAGAAGAGGTTTGGCTCTGGCCTGGAGAGGGCAGTGGCACGGGGATGTCTGTGGGTGACAGTAACGGGATGGCGATTCAGGAAAAAAATTCTATCTGCAGTGACAGCTGAGAGATGGTTTTGGTAGACTTGTTTCAGATATATTGCTTAAGATTTTCAAGTTTCTGTATGCAGTACACGGCCCTATACTGATGGTTTGGGTACTACTTTATTGTTGAAGCGTTTTCTCTTTGTTCTTCCTGTGTCCCTACTTCTCATGGCAGTCTGCCCTTGGGCTCGTAACCTCCTTGCAAAGGCACCAACCTGGGGCTTAGGAGCCATTGTTTCCTTCCAGAAGGTGTTCTGAACTACTGACAAAGCAAGTACACTGGGGTTTTTAGAGCAGCAGATTTCCATCAGCTTATGTTTACAGAATTGAGGAGTCATTCAACTGATTATTTTTGCTTTACTCTGAAAAACTTATTGTCAATGCTTGCATGGTTTTTATGGCAAAGAACTTTGTTTCTTCTTCATGCTCCCAAATTATCGAAGCACTTTCTGTCTTTGCAGTGCATCCTTCCCTTTCTGTCTCCCAATCAAAATAGAGAATATATGATACAAGCTTCATCTTCTGTCAAAGAGAGACTGTGTCCTTGGATAATACATTTTATCTGAAAAATAAAATAAAATTATATCGACACCTGTGCTTCCACAAGGCAGTGTACAATACTGTTGCATTGTAGAAGTGATTCATGTTTTTCTTGTTGGCTCATAGTCCACTTAAAACAATAAGGGATTGTGCTGTCTGTTGGCAGTTTTATTGTATTAAGCTTCCATTTCTCTTGTGATTGGTCATTTTCTGTCTTTTGAAAACAAGCTGCTTGCAAACAGAGGTTTAAATGTCTAGATAGAGTATTGACCCTCCACCTACAAATTTTCAGAGCTGTTGTCAAAACTTACGCCTTGAAGTTCCCCCGGGGAACAAATGGCCATGTATTGAAACGAAGCTGCGCTTCTGGTTAAACAGTTTCTTTTCCAGTTTGCGCTACAAGTGCAATTGTGAGCACTCTTCTCAGACCGCTGAGTTTCTGCATTGTAATAGAGCTGATTTAGGGTGTTCGGTTCATGTTTTGGTGTATCCTGTTTGTCTGTTCTTCTTCTGAAGTCTTTTGGCTCTCGGAGAGCGTAACTGTACTCCGTGCTGGCAATCGCACTCGTGGTAATATTGCTAACTTTCTCACTGGAGGCTGGCCAGCAATGGGCAGAGTTTCTGTACGGTGTTTTAGACAAATCGGTACAAAACGACATGCAGCACCCATCTCCGGTTTTCCCTCGTCTTTACTGGCTGGTAAAACTGAAAAAGAAACTTTGTCTCCTGCCATCTTGCACATTTCTGCTGTTCTTATTGTGTGAGAAATCTTTGCCATATGTACGATCGCTTTGTTTGTTGTAATTTCTAATTCTTAAAAGGGACTGCGCAGGGCAGCGTAGGTTATATTGCGTTCATAGGGGCGATGTAGAAGTTGTGGCTTTTTAAAGGCAAGAAGTTTGTTGCTTAATGATGTTATGAGCTCAGTTAAAACTGAAAGCATAACCGTGCTATATTTATTTGTGTTCTGCCATGATAGCCTAATGCTGTAACACACACCAAAATGTTAAGCATGAAATAATTTTTCTCATTTGCATGTGGAGTTGACTTAAACTTTTAGCACTAACTCTGAGTGGTTTTGTTGTAGTTAAATTTTGGGGTGTGTGCTTTATACAAATGTGCCGTGTGAATATGATGTGGTTTAGATTTATAGCAGTGCCGAGTGTGTTCGCTGCCTTAGTCAGCTGTGAGAGCTCTCCCGCTGGGGCCGCTCCTCTCTGATGGAAAAGGAGCAGCTGTGAAGGTGCTGTTTCAGGCTCTTGCTGGCATTAAAAAAAAAAAAAAAAACCCAAACCCCCACTAGCTTACACTGGAGAGGGGGAACCAGGCCACGTGACTCCCACCATCCTACCCTATGTCCCAGTGTGTAGGAGCGCTGATTGCTCTTACCCAATCATGCCTGGAATGCTGCTTGCCACTTGGGCTATTTCTGCTATCTGTCGCTATCAGGGCTGCAGTGCTAACAGTTTGGCAGATGGGACACTTTTTCTTGGAGTTTATGTCTTTGGTTTTTAACTTCTGGCAGTGCCTGAATTGTTGCTGTTCTCCCTCTCCCTTTCTTCTCTCTGTAAAACCATGGCCCATCGGCTGCGGTTTCATTTTGGCTCTGGGCGAAGCAACACAGCCCCCGAATCGGAGATCCTCGACCGGGAGAGAGAAGATGACTTTTTCATGGCATTCCACACTTTGCCAAGAAGAAACAGTCCTCACGCCTTCTCCCGACATGGAGCAGATTACGGTGGTGGCGGTGATTTGCAAGAAGTGGGCTCCTTAAAAAGGAGTACATCCATGTTTATTCCCCAGCTGCTGAACAGTATTGATGTGCGCCCAACAAGAAGCTCGTCAATGCAGATCTCTCTTCAGCGCAAAGCTGCGAACGGCTGCGTGGACGAGTGCGCAACCCTGGAATTGCCCGAGGAGACGCTTCCTTGTAAATTCTCGGACTTCAGGGAGCATTATGCATCCCCTGTTGAAAACCATTCTTCTCCAAACAGTCCAGAGGTGACTCCTGAAAATTCTCCACCCAGCCTGACAGAAGAGTTAGGGCAACAGATTAATGGAACTGTTTGCTGTAATCGTAGAATATTTTGTACTATTCCTTCTAACAACCAGAGTGAGGATGCTTCATCAACTACCCAAGAAGGTGACGCAAATGAAGCAGCTTCAGGTTTAAACATAAGTGGCGTGAGGATTCAGCATCGGGCTTCAAGTGCAGATGTGCCTCAGGTTACTCTACTACCCTTTGGTACTGAGGCTCAAAATAATGCTCCCACCCCTGAACCCCGGCGCTGGTCTTTGCAACATGTGCCAGATATGTCAGCAAATTCAGGGAAAAAGTTCTTTGTTCTCCAGTTACAGCAACCGCAGGCAAGTGGTACAGGTGCAGGAGGCGAATATAACTTTGGTTTTACTGGAACAAAAGGGGACAGATTGGTCAGGTATCCTCGGATACGGCTAGAAAGGAGTACTTCCTACCCTGTCCAGCCGCCAACAGAAGAAATTAGCCCCACAAATGGTGGATTGAATTCAGAGCTGCACGGAAATGGCAAGAACGGGTCGGAAATGTCTAGAAGCAGTTCAGTAGAGCGGATTCCTCAAGGGCAGGGATGCTTGTTTAAAATCAGACCAGATCAAAACACGAGGCAGCAGCACTTCAGAATTCTTGTCACCCGTGGTCCTGAAGAACAAAATCAGGTTGTTGGTAAAGAGGGTCGTGGCACCCCTGGTCCCACAACAGCCAGCACTGCAGTAAGTATGATGCCGAGTATGCTATGCTATAAAATACAGAATTGCTATAGAAGGGCTTTTCTAGGGTTGAGGCTACTGAAGCACTTCCATTGTTAGCACTAGAATGTTCTGCATTTCTCTGGAGCAAGCCACGAATCATCTCTGTTTCTAATCTAACGTAACTTTGCTCTCAGTTAATGATTATACCCAGTGTAATATTTTGAGATCCTAATGTCACACGTGTTTTCTTAATTCAGTGTTACATCAGCTGGAAAGATTTCTAAAAATCAGAACATTGAAATGGCAAATTAAGTGCTTGTGTTAATTTAGTTGGCTGAGACCTTGCTGCATGAAGAATTCTTCATGCTCTGTTTTTAAAACCAATTACTTTGACAATTTCTAAGTATAATGTACATGCGTGTGTACTTCTACACGATTTTAAAATGTCTACTGTAATGCAATAAGACTATAGAAAGACTGCTAAGACTATAGAAATCTTACAATAATTCCAATCAAGATATTGACTTAGCAGATAAGGTACCAAGAAGTTAGGAAAAAAAAAATATTTCTTACAGGATTTTTTTTTTTGGTCTTCTGGAAATTAAAAAACATGTCCTCTTTTTTGTGTGCCACAAGTCCTAATCAAACAACTGCACAAGTAGCTCAGCACAACTCAGTAAACGGTCTTGTTGTTTGTACTGGCCTTGATTTTGCTTTAAGATGACAAAATTAATCTTCTGGGGGTTTTTTGTTATAATGGGAGAAGATCGATGTTTTATGTTTTTAAGGCACTTTTGAAAAGACCAAAGTAGGAATGAAACTTAAGGGTTTAGATTAGTCATTTGCTTAAATTGCTTTCCTGTGCAATCTAACACTGCCCACTTGAGTTCCTAAGCCGAGTGATGCTGTATATAGAATAGTAAGCACTCTGGCTCCAGCTGTGAAAACAGAGTCACTAGAAGAGATTTTGGTCTTCGGTGCCCGCGTATGCTCGTTCTCTGCGTTTTCCTTCGGTGAAACGTAGCACAGGGACAGCTGCTCATTGCAGCAGGGCTCTCTGATGACTCTGCAGCTTTCCTGTCAAAAAGCTAAGAGTCCTAAAGTTATTCCAGTATAACCTTCTCTTTAGTTTTTCAGTAGACATTGTGGGTAGAAAATCACAAAGTTGTGCTAAACTTTTATTTTAAAAAAGTAAAATTAAAAAAAAAAATCCCTTGCCAGTTACAGGTTTTATTTCTGTCTCTGTAAGCTAGCAGTTTTGTTAAGTAGTACATAGTGTCTCTCCTGCCAGCCTGAGAACATCTCAGCAGGAAAATTTGGAATGCAGATACGTCACTGATTTTCTTCTTCGTTTGACTTTCATGTGTCCAGTACAGTATGTTGAGTGTTCTCATACTAAAATGAATCTAAATCTCAAACTAAAAATGAAATGGAGGGGAAAAAAAAGTATGTCTGATTTCTCCCTTTCCTGTTAATTATCCCTTGTTCCTTCCCAGTCATAGCTGTTACGGAGAAGCACCATAACCAATTCCATAAGTAGCTGTAGTGTGTCAAACCCAGTACTACAGCAGCAGAGCTCTACAGGGCTGTGCAGCTTGCAGAGACATGTGCCCCACTGTCTCTGCAGTAGCTCTCATTTTCCTACAGGAGAGAGACGTGCCCCCCAAAGTCACTTCTTTGATCTTCACTGTAGTAGTGATTCACATACCAAAGACATACTTCAGTGTTTCCAGAGGAGAATTATGGAATTTGTTCCTGTGTGCTCTTAGTTTTAGTTACCATGGGAAATCAATTTGGTCAGCCATGAAGCATGGCAGTCACAGAGGCGCTCAGTCCAAATGGTACTTGCATTCTTTAGTACAAAAAGTTTCAAAAATAAAGAATTAGTTGAAACTTAAAACTTTTTCATGGTGTTTTCTCATATTTGTAGTAAGCCCAGAAATACTGTGGGTAGAGGTGATTGGCTAGGCAAGATGCCACAGGAAGTGTGGGCAATGAAAGCATTTTGGTGAAAGTTTTGCTTTATTTTGTCTACATATAAAACATTCTTTAGTAAGGTGTCATTTTTAATCTATCCCACAGAAGTTTGTTTGGAGGACCTAGGATACTAAGCAAGGGTGTGCCTGAAATATTTGCTCTATTAAGCTGAGGGGAAAAGTTGTCATGTTTTATAGTTGTTAGCTTAAAAAAAAAAAATCTCATCTCTTGCAGTTAAACAAGTTGGTGTGTATTTGATTGATATCGGGCATGGGCCTGGGGCTGTGAGCAGCTGCTACAGCCGTATTTATCTTGAGTGCAAACATTCAGGCGGGCGTCTGCAGTCCTACTGCTCCCAAGTGTTTATGACCTTTCAAATATCTTCTGTTTTAGACAGAAGCAGTTTGGGGCAAGCAGGATGTATTTCATTACAAGTCATTATAAAATATTAAGTAAAGCATGAGCTTACGTCCAATTGTGAAAAATTTTATTTGGAAGCCTTGTTACAAATTCCTTTGACTACGATGATATTTATATGTAATGCAATAGGCTACCGGGAAGCGTGTGTATGTACTGTGGCATATAACAAATACTCACATTGTTTATAATTGGGGGCTGTGAGTGCATAGCTGTATTTGTGGGAAACACTTCAAAAATCTCATGTCTTGGACAACTGTTTCAGAGACCTGACAAAGGCATCTTTGTTGTGTTAAAAATACAAAGTGCCTTAACAAAATGTTGTAGTACTAGTATTGAATTATATTTAGTTAACTCTTGACTCTTCATTTCTCACAACTCAGCTTTTATTTTCCTTCCTTAGAAATAATTGTAGAGTAAATATTGTTGTGAAAGTACAGAGAATCTACTTATGCTCCTAAAGATCCCAGCTGGGATTGGGGCATGTAAACCCAAAGGAGCAGTTCAGCAGTCACGAAGGGTTCTGGGTTGCGTGGTGCCCAGAAGACTTGGATGTGGGCACCTCTGACGTGGGCCTCATTCAGGCTGGTGCTGTGTGGCAGACCAGCGACGGGTTGCCTGAACTCTAGCTGAGACGCTGTCTTTGGCAAAAGTTCCTTTACATGGAAGCGGAAGCAGGGTTGCTGAACACGTGCAGTGCACGTGGTGGCTTTCATATGGACTCTGTGGGAAGTGGCTAAAAAGGTCCTCTGAAGAATGTGGACCTCGGTGGAATTAAGGCACTAGAGCTGCTGCTCCTCTGCCTCTCCCAAAGGCTGTAACATCCACTGCTCTGCCTCTCTCTGCCCTTCCTTGGAGCTCAAGCAAATCTTCATGCTTCTGTTGATACCCTGAATTTTGGTGGGGAAAGCTGTACCAGTGCTACTGTTTTAACGGAAATGCTTTGTGGGAGACCTCTGCCTGTCGTCGAGGCAGTGAACTTCAGATGTGTCAGTGCTGAGCTCTGTGTTTGATCAGGAATAATTTTTATCACCTAGAGCAGAGCCAGCTCCAGTTGATAAAACTGTGCAGGGGGAAGGCAGAGTTGTTTGCTGGAATCCTTCTACAAAATTAGTAATTAACAACTGACAATTGCATGACCGCAATGCAGATGAGAAAAATGTAATTAAAATGTATTTTAATGCATTATTATATTATGACATATGGCATAATGGATTTTGACAATTTATTTTTTCCAAAGGAGATTAATGCTCCTCTTGGTTCCACTTGCCGTTTTTCTTAGTTTCAGTGATACTTCCTCAGTGTAAAAAGGTTGCTAGTAACTCCTTCTTACCTCAGTGATTTCCTGTCATTGGGAATAGATTTCTCCCAGGGCAAAACTTTGTGAAGAATAGACAGTAATCCACTTGGAAAATTGCTAGTACTAGGTGAGTTTTAAACCTTGAACCATCCTCTTTCACATCCCACTAGGAGAGCTATAAGTCGAATCTGTTTGGTCATATTGGGGAGTATTTATTTGTGGGTTTGACCTAAGAGAAAGCAGGTCAATGAGATTGTTGATTGATTTAGAAGAGCTGATGGTGAAAATTTTCTAGTCTTCAACAGTGTTACTCAAATAGTATCTAATGTTAAATTGTGTATATAAAAGATGCACATTTCTGCTCTCTAGGATTAGAAATGTATATCTAAAGAATTCAACGCTTCTATAGACCCTCCTTACATACTGAGACCCTACAAGATTTCTACCTTAGTTGGCCTGTGAATTAATAGCAGATATATAGGAGTTTGTGTCCAGAAATGCATACAGATTCTCCATGCAGAAAACGATGTAAGGCTGACTCATCAGCTGTCTATATTGACAGCAATTTGTCAGAAAGGGGATGTGATCATGACATACTATATCATATATTGTCAAACAGAAGGGGAAAAATATCAATTAACTTACCTTATAGATTGGTGTTTACTGTGATCCTATTTTTGGTCAAAAGCTCTTGACACACCATGCTTTGTAATATTCATAGTCAGTGAATACGGAAGTCTTGGGATAGTGTTTTTTCTTTTTTTTCCCACAGCCGGGGGAAAAAAAAAAATCGAATGAGGGAAATAGTTTTATTCAATTTCACACATTAGAAAAATTGTAATACATGTAAATTAAAAATAAATACTAGTTAAGGGATGTCCAACATTGTGCTTTTTTTAGCTTGAATATTTATTCTTTAGACAATCTCACAAATTACAGTGTGTTTAACAGCAAGTGTCTGCTTTAGTGCCACTATCTTCTTTATATTTCTGTATATGACTGTCTCAGGAGTTACTACTCTCAGCATTGTGGATCACCGTTCTCTAACTGGAGACAGTTTTCTGTGCACAGTGGTATTCGAGGAAGAAACATCTGAATCACTGTTACTAGCTAAGCCTTCACTGCAAGAAGCAAAAGAAAGTGAAATAAATTTCATTGTTCGCAGTCCTTTGAAGATGATGAATTTGTAGAGGAGCTTCGGTTGGCCGTATCTTTAAGCTGCATCTCTACCATAGTATTTCCTTTCCTTACCTGTTTGGTTCAAATTTCTACTCTGTTTTGAATCCAAGAATTTCTTATCTGGCAATTCCATGGCCTGGCTCTGCAGCCCAGCAGCAATTGTCCACACTTGCCCTGTGCTAAGCCTTCATTTCTAAGGCACGTACCACTGTATGACAATTAAAAAGGGCAATGGAGGAATAACATTGTTCTGCATTTTTTACCAGTGTGATTTGCAAAATATGAGCCATATTTTGGTTAGTAAGAAATTCAACTCTGGATTGAATTTTCTGGATTTTTACTTCTGTATATAAACTGATCCATTTGATCAAAAAAAAAAAAAAAGAAAAAATCCTTCAATATTTCACTGTAAACTATGGCTGGTTCTGCAGCTTCCACTGCAGCGGTACAGCGGTCTAAATGGTACAAACCAAGCAAAGCCAAATTGTTAACAGTTTATTTGCCAGCCTTCATTATACCAGGAGCATATTCTTGAAAATTCAGAGGTCTTCAAAACAGGCAAAAGCTATGTCAGAAGCAAGTGTTTCTTCCCAAGTCTCTTAAAGAAGAACTGAACCAGTGCAGCTGCCCTGCCGTGGGCATCAGTAGGCGAACGGTGTGGAACGCCTTGTGCACCTTTCAGAGGCTGCTTTCTCAGCAGTGCTACGCGGGACTAATGCTCTTCTCTGTTGCACGTGTTGAAGTCTGGAGACGTACTTCAGGGATTGCTGTCTGGACTCTAATAAGCATTTCTAGAACATAATTCCTGTTGCTCTTAGCTAGGTGTTTAAAATAGCTCAAATGAACAGTGCTATGAATATCCCGTCTCTCCAGTTGCTCTGCAAGGAGTGCAGATGCCTACCTGGAAAGCCTCTGTCCTGCACAGGCTAGGACTTTGTTGACATCTGCAGGTAGAGGTGACGAAGTCCATCCCTCAAGTCTTTTTAGGTTTTCTGTCGAGGACAAAACCGATTCTTCCTCCCTCCCGTCTCCCCAAAAAGCCTACCTCTAGGTTGCACGGGAAGAAAGGTATCTCCTGACCACAATAGCCTGTGCCTAGAGATTACCGCTTTTCTCATCCTTTTCTGTTCAGGGATCTGCCCTGGTCTACAGCCCACTTTGGGCATTCCCCTCATGTGGAAAAAAAACAGACACACACCCCTCATTTTTTCTTTCTTTTCTTACTTCCTCCAGAAATCACCTGGCCCCCTTCCTAATTAGCCTTTCCATCAGCTTGCACATCTGTTCTGAAGAGACCTCCCTGCTCTGGCAGGGGCAGGCCATCAGGTTCAGGCACGTGTGGAGCAGAAGCTGGTGTGACAAGAAGGAAAGTACCAAGGAGCAGACTGATTTTTGGTCTTGTCTTTCTTTTCCCCATGTGAGTGGAGGACAAATAGCACGTTGCAAGTGGTGCAAAGTAGCTCGCCCATAATTTTTAGACGAGTTTTCAGAGAGTCAAGAATTGGCAGTGCTGTCTTTACCCTTTCCCTACACATTCTCAGAGTTCCCCGGGAAACAATTCTGCATTTTATTGTTAGGCCTTTTTTTTCCCTGAAAGCTGTAACTTTTTGGTATTTCTCTGTAAAGAAATGAGAATAAAACATCAAGCAGAAGAGCTGGAAATAACATCACTCTTTTTAATAGCAGTAATAAACTATTTGCTTCTGCGTGGAAAAATTGTGTGCTGAGTTTCAGTACACAGTGATCTCTGTAAAGCTGAGTTTATAAGGCCCTCAATTTATAATGGAAATGCTGACGCAGTCTTAACAACGAAGGTGCCAGCCAGAGCAGCTCTGCTATAGATCTAGCCACAGAAAATTGTGGATAATAAACCAGATACAGTCTTGATTGCTTTTTTGTACTATTTAGCTGTTTTCTTATTTGAGAAAATCTGTCGAGTAATGAAGAATTTAGGAATGTGCATGTTTTATGACTGTTCTAGTTTAGAAAGCTATTCTAAATCCCAATCTATCCTGTTTACTTAGTTTCCAGATGAAATCTTGTTGTAAAATGTGTTACTGCATACATTCATCTAAAATCTGGTGCTTTTATCTGTTTTTTCATCTAACAGGATGGCATTGGTAGCTTCCAAAAGTCAGAAATCATGTACAGAAAAATACATTAATAAAATCAGCAGTATGACTATGCAGGTTTCTGTCTCCAAAAAGAAAGAATGAATAAAAAGGAAAAACCTCATCTTTGCTCTAGTTAAATCGCCTGATGCTATAAACCTAGCAAAGTGCTGGGCTGCGTCTTACATATGTGGGAAAAGCTAATGCTAGAGCTGAAGTCCCAGGCACTGTCACTACCAAAATACCCCTCCGCTCTCCAGGTCTGTGGTGTGCTGGCTGCTCAGGCCGTGGGGGCAGGGGGGTACAGTGTGTTGGACGTGAAAGTCTAACAAAAAACTTGTTTCTGATGAGTTGTGCAAATAAAATCCCTACTGCACGGTACACTGTGGTGTAAATGCAGAGTTTTGCAGTCGCTTTGGTAGAATGCTTCATCTTCCCTTTCACGCCAGGCTGAAAAGAATAACCTCCTGGGTGACTTGCATTTCCAGGCTGTACTTGGTGTATGCTAGAAAAGGAAAAGAGAATATAAACTTTGTTATAAGGTGGGATTTTTATCTTCAGTAAAAGAGAGATTCAGCTATAAATTTCTATGACCTGACTGGCCGCCTCTTCAGGTACTTGTTGAAGTCTTATGCTCTTAGTCCTATTATGTAAAGAGTTTTGGTTGGTTGGTTTTTTTAACGGCAAAGAATAATAAGTAATCATTGTTTAGAATAAGGCAACAGGAGCCTACATATTCAGCATTAACTTTAGTATTCAACAAATTGCTGGACACACACAAGCATAAAATTCTGGAACATGGTATTTTAAATGTTTTTATTGTCAAAAGCAAGATACTTTAAAAATGAAAAGGAAGGTATTAATCAAACAGTGAAAATCCTTTCAAATGACATTAGAGGCTGATACTAATCCTTCTTGAGAAAGTTATAGCCTAAGTTTTACCTCCTGAGTGTTTAAAACAGCTTACATAATTTAAAAAGAAAAACGTTTTTCTGCTTTTAAAATTATTTCTACTTCACATCCTGTCACTAAAACCCACATTTTATCAAGATGTGGGAATAGCAATATTATTTGAGGGATTATGTTAAATCACAATTATTTAAAATATTTTCATGTTGCTAAATAAAAGTTTAAGCGTTATTATCAAAGCTAAGAATTATATCCATTACATTTTGCACGTATCATCCTGGATGGTGAAAAACTCCTCTAACTTAAGTTTTGTGCTTTTTACTGGTAATACATTTTTCTTAGAATACTTAGTGCGGTAGAGACTTTAATTTACAAATAATACTAACTATTTAGTTATTTGGTATCTGCTTCAAGCATGATTTTATATTCACAGCATCATATTGCTTCAAGGTATTTACTTGCTTCAAATTCTGTGAGAGTGGAACTCAGCTTTATTGTTGGGAAGTGGAGCAGAATCGGCTTCGGCTCGCACACAGGCAGCCTTGTCCTCTCTGCCCGAAGCTTTGGGAGTGGAGGCTGCCGTAGTTGCTGTGTTACGAACACTGCATTATTTTTAGAAGCTCTATCAGAGGGTGCTTGCCAGCACACTGAATTATCATAAACACGAGTGAACCCTACTTGTCGGGAAAGGCTTGCGGTATGGTTGGTGATGCAGCTTGCAGTTATGGAGCAGAGTGTTTACTCACAGGCAGCGTTTTGGAGTTCAGCAATCCATAATCTGGGGTTCCAGCCCTAGACAGACTCATGAAGGTTTTTTATAATATTTGACATTTTACGGTGTAGGATTGCAAGCGATACTCTACAAGGCACTCTAATCGAGCTACAGCGTAACTCCGGAAGATTTTATTTATTTATATAGTTTACAGTACTTGTGACATTATCAGCTTTCCCAATTCACGTCCAGTCTTGTGAGACGCCCTTTTGGATGCCGTGTGACTTCGCTCTCGGTCGGCTCTGGGTGAGTCACGGAACAGGTTGCGAGAGAACCTACCAGCAGAAATGAGAAACCAGCTGGGCGAATTGCTTCCTGTAAAGAACTGATCATAACCATGGTCAACTAAAAGGTGTACTGAAGGTAGCAGAGGGGTCCTTGCCTGATCTTCCAGGAAGTTCAGCTCATTTGCGTTTCATGCACATACGTTGAAGGTTCAGGCATTAATATTAGACTTTAGCTGGTTTGTATGATTTGAAGGTATGGGGCTAAATCTTGACCAATCTGTCCTACATGGCAGAATCCACTCGCTCAGCAACAAGTCTGTAGCTCTCAATTTGCTATATATTTCAGTCGGTTCTCTACTGACAGGTGAGCATGCAGAAATTTCTAACATCTTCAAAAGTGGTAGTAGATTCTCTAGCCCTCAGGATTACGCCTGTCCACTTCTGCAATTATCAGTCTTTCTGAGGCATTGGAAGAATTTTAAATTCTCACATATTTTAAAGTAAATAGTTGGTTTGGTTTGTTCATATATTGGCAACATAATGCAGATTGTTTGCTTTGTCTCCTGCTCTAGATGAAGTGTTACCATTCAGCTCTGGGGAAAAAAGGAAAAAACCCAAACCACTCTCAACTGTAAATTGAGCTTTCTCTAAACATACTTCTCTGTGGGAAAGATTCAGTAAATGAATGCTACTGAATGAAGGAAATGTGCTGCAGACGGTTGTTCATCTAAAAGGACAAGCTGTACTCTCAATAAAAGGTTGCTTCTATTTGCATAGCAACCATCAGGGAAGAAAAACTGTTTTGAAGGAGACATGCAAATCTCTTTGCGTTTTCCTGCTGCTACTGGGGCTGCTACACCTTTGAAAAAGCAGACTTTGCTGTTTCTTTGACAGGGAGATATTAATGTATTTAATACTTGCTTGTTTCATTGATTTACATTCAGAAATATGTGGAAGATTTTCTTACGATTCCAGGATGAACAGTATTATGGCACTGTGGTTCAGTAAGCTCCTCAAAGACAGACATTTTATTTTAGGACTAATCTTGTGGTTCTGAATTTTAGAAAACGGATCTGTTGCCAACTCTGCGGTTACTCTCGCCTTTTAATGTATGTCCACTGAATAGTCAGTCTCTCCTGGTTTCTGACGTTGCTGCCTGTTTTGCTCTCCAGTTGCATGCAGTCACATGCACAGCACTGAAAAATAACAAGTAAAATGAGGAATATTAGGAATTGCAATGGAAGCAGTTTAAAACGTAATTAATTATCAGTTTGGATGTTATCTGGGGCCTAAATATACTTTTGTGAGCCAGTTCTGGGCATAAAAATTTCATAATGAAATAAGTAGTATTTCTATTTTTCAAACAATTGCCATTTCTTTGAGGTGCGGCGGTATACCAGCAGCTTCAGTATGAAATGCAAAAAAAGCAGCTACAATTTGCTGCTTAAAGCCAGAACCAAAGGGGTTTTCAGATATCATCAGTTAATTTGTGGTGACATTATTTGAGATCTGTTACATGTTTAATTTACTGTATTAAAATATCTGATCTTAACTGAGCAAGGGAAGATAACTTTTTCGTTCTTTGCAGATGTGGGCTTTGTGGTAATGATACAGTAGCCGAGCATGGGAAAGCCTCACAGTAGCCATTTTGATGTGGGAAACTGGTCTGAATAGATTTCTTTTTGTCTGACGTCACCGTTTTTTAGTATCTTTTTGGCCTTGCAATATCCACCCTAATGCAAACATGCTAAGTGAAAGCAAACTTTATCTGCTTTAAATTTAAGGAGAGAACTGAAAATAAAACTGTGTCTTACTGTTGCCATTCCCACAGCAAACCTTGTGGTGGTTTTATGTTAGGGAATTATCATTGTATTGTGCTAGGTTTTTTTCTTATTTAGTTTTGTGTTAACTTAGGAGAAATAAAAAAAAGGGGGTAGAGAAGGGTTTCTGTAGAGTGTTTGGTTGCTCTCCCTATATAGACTTGTAAATAGTGTGAATTCGATACAATTAAATACTTGCCCAACTTTGCAGAGTGTATCTGTATGTAAAAATGTAAAATATTTTAATTTTCCGTTAAATGTATGCATCTTTATCCCACAGTAGGACCTGATATCTTTGAAATTTACCAATCCTGCCTAATTTTTCCTGTTCCTAAAACCTGGGTGTTATTACAATACACACCTGATTTATAGTAATAAATATTTGGAGTTACGGAGTGTTATCTTACCTGCAATAGTGCCTCTATCATGAAGCTAGGAGCACATGGAAGCAGCGCAGGCAGTTAACCTTTGGACCTGTGGGGTATGCGAGAAGGTACATCTGTTTGAAAGCGTTACATGGGAGAACAGCCCCTTCCATCCTTATGGAAATCCCAAGCCTGCGAGTGCTGTTTGTGAAACACACGTTGCTTCCCAGAGCTTGCGTGTGACCTGTTCCCCACACGTTGCTTCAAAATACTTGATTCTTTTTACATCTGCTACGATCAGCATTTGGTACTGATTTATTTGTTACGTGACCCACTGCCGGCTGCACTGAGCCTGTTCCCGAAGAGCAGGAGCAGGGATCTGGGGCTGACAGAGCAGGAGCCGTCCCTGGGGGGTTCCCACTGGGCTGTTTCAGGTGGCGGTTCCGCAGATCCTGCCTCTCCTGGCCCTAAGCTGGGGAGCCATCGGCTGCTTTTCGGGTTGGGTTGTGCCTTGCGCAGTGCGTTGGAGCAGCGCTGGCTTGGGCAGGTGCCATCCCTTGGATTTCTTGTGTCGGATGCCAGCCAAAACAGATGCGGGGAGAAGAGGGAGAAAAGAATGTGGAGTTGTCGGTTTGCAGCGCCAGCTCCATTCTCCATGGAGCTGCTGTGTGTGTTTGCCTTGTGTTGTGTTCCCTTCCGCAGCAAATGCCGTCTCCTCCAAATGAGACCCTGTGAGCTTGGAGCTGGAGAGAGGGCTTGCTTGCCTTTTGTTATGTTCCTGAGTTTTACGGGGATTAGCATTCCTGACAAACATTTGCAGCAAATATTTCTGGACTTCTGTCCTTCCTGCATTTTCTTATAATCAAATTTAAAATATAAACAGCAATTCCTTGTGCAGAATTTCAGGATACAAACAAAATTGATCTGTAGCTGATTTTAAAAAAACGTGCACAACATGAAACAAACTTTTCAAGGTTTTTTTTACCATGTTCTTTATTTTTCACCCTGAGAGAGTGTATTGCCAGTTACCTACTGTTTGGGTTTTTTACTGACTGAAACTTAAAGTAGTAATTACCCACCATAAAGACCTTGCAGTAAATATTATTGATTGATCTACATGAGCTAGTAACTATCCTTTCCTTGGAGAGTTAATTACACAAGAATTCGCATTATTCTAAGTTGAATTTTCATACCTTCCTAAATTCCATCAGAAACAAGTTATATTAGAGGAAAAAATCATTGACCAAAGGAAATAGTTAAAATCGGTATGATTTTGGTTCCCTGTCATAAGGTATGAGCTAGGATAAGAACATAGATTGATTGTAGATGAACTCTCCAAAAGGTCACTTCTGAGGAATAGTCTAGTAAAAGTATAATTCGTCAAACAATTTAAAGTATAAATTAAGACACTGCATTCTTCCTCCGTGCAAAATACAACCCCAGTTGCAAAGGGGCTCCTGAACAAGCTCTTGTAGGAGCATGGGCATGGCTGTTTCAAAACTGAACATGTTCAAGACCAGTAAGTCAACATAATTTTTGGCTGTCCTTTCTGTCAGGAACAAATGTGTTATTTCTAACCTTTAAAATTTAGCAGGTCTCAAGGTTCTTTGTCTCAGCAAGAAAAAAAGTGGTTGAACATGTATTAGTGTAAATGATCATTCATTTAAAGAAATTAAGACGACTGCCTTAGTTAACTGTCCACTAATCAGCATTTCAATGACCTCAACATACAGTAGTTTTCTATTTCTCTCTAGTCAGTCCATAGCCGCGCTTCCCCTCAGTGTTCTAATAAATAACAGGTATAATGTATTCTTGGGTCAGATAAACTTGGCATTTAGAATTCTTACTATGTATTTTGGTTTTTTTCCTTAGCAGTAGGAAAATCATTAAAGCAAAAATACTACATTGCCAAGTCTAATGCCTTCCTGAACATAAGTGCTACTCGGATCAGATGGTTGAAAGAACGTACTTAGTACCACTGGAAAATTTAGTCTGAATAAATGTCAGCATGCTTTCTCCGATTCCGTTACTGCTATCTCATTTCTCTGCCTCCTGATACTTTCACGACTTTTTTTCCCTTTGTCACTGTTCTCTGTTGATTAACCTCAGTCTACAATTCTTCCATCAGCCACATACCTAAAGCGCTGCATCACGGTCCAAGATAAACATGTTGATGGGTCCTAATGTAATATAACGGAATACTTGGAGAAGGTGCTTAACGGGACTTCTGCTCCCTTTCAGCCCTGGCGATTTATAGGACACTCACACATCAGTTAGGAGGAGCGGAATTTTCAAAGCACTGCTGGAGCTCTAGCATGTAATTTCTAAACAAAAGCCTACATTTTACTGAGGCAACTGCAACTGAAGTCTTTCTTGAATGTTACTGATAAAGATGCACCTTCAGCTTCTGCAGTGTAAGAGAATTCAGCTTTGAGGTGAAGGAGCTGTAGTTCTGGTAGCTGGCCATAACCCACGTGCTCTCAGTGGGAACTGTAGCTTGTATAAATGTTAGTTGTTGTTTGTCTGCCCATACAGCCAAGTATTTTATTAAGAGTTCACAAGGGGTCAGATAAACATTTAGTGGCTTTCAAAAACTGTCTCTGGTCATTTGAGTACGTTGTGTTATGTGGTCAAGTTACAGTGAATTTCAAAGCACTGCGGGGATTACTGGTCTTTCAGGCTGCCCTGAACTGTTTATAGTGGCTTATGCCCAAGTGTATAGTGTGTTTAAGGAGAGGATGAAATAGCAGAAATTAGTGTGTCTACTGAATGGAAAATTGGGGACTTTTATTTCGCCTTGAGTCACGTTTTGTTATATATTACTGCTACTTTGAAGTTAGCATGGGAGTGTGCATATGGAGCAAAACAAATTCAGGAATAGTATTCGGTAATAAAGGAATATTACATCAGTGTAATGATGTGCGTGATGGATGACTAAAAATATGATTGCTCTTCAAGAACATTTTTGCACCGTTGAAACAGTTCTTTGCTGCAGAGTTCTGTGCTTGAAAATTGTTCTTATTTATATGGAGAAAGCCAGGAAATTTGAACAGAAATTGTGGGAGAAGGGCTGCAGAGGGAAGAATCAGTAGTCCGAAAATTTACAAAGTAGACTGTTTTGCTTGTCACACGTGGTGGGTTTGGCAGTGTCAGGTTCCTCGTTGGTCTCCATGATCTTAAAGGCCCCTTCCACTGTAGGCGATCCTACGATTCTATGCCTATGCAGAATATGTATACATTGTGCGTTATGGAAGTGATGCACCTCTGATCCCTCTACTTTTTATTAAAATAGCAATTCCATTTTTGACCGATTTTAAGAGAAATAAATTATGACTCATGTATTTTTTCAGTTTTGTCCATGTTCAATTCCCATACAAGTCACAGTCAGTATTTTTCAAAGGCGGCTGCATTCCAACAGGCTCTAAACCTGTGATTTATGCGGGCGAATCTTAGTGCATGGTTGAGACAGCATAGGAGAAGATTGCTGTCATACTTTTCAGCTCCCTTCTTCAAGAAGCAGCAGGAGGCAAAAGTAACTTTTTAAGAGGAGGCGATGTCCATTTTTAACTTCTTTTTGCTATCCCGTTGCTAATCCTGCAAGAGTTGCATACACCCTGCATCTTGAGCTGTTCCGTCTTTCGGATCTCAGTTGCTGCAGTTCTTCAGGATATATTATAGGCATTGGAATAGCCCTAGAGGGAATATAACCCCCCCTAGCACACTAGAGCATTTTTACTCTTACAGTACTTAGCTTTTCTGAGGATTATATTTCTTAGTTCTTTTCTGCCGAGAAAGCACATACATAGAAAAATTGGTCATGACGGATGTGTAGGGAAATCTAAAAGTCTGAATAAAAGGCTGAACGGCTGTTGATGAGGAAAAGAAACAGGAAAAAGTAGGACATCTCTTTGAGCAAAAGAAAAAAGTAGGATAAATAGATTAGTGAAGAGGAGAAAAGAAGAAATGATAATAGAGACAATAAAAGCTCTGTGTGATTTGAGTGGTTCAAAGTGTCTGCAACATCAGGCAATATTAATGAACAATTGGCCAGCTAATTAGATTCTCTTTAATCTGCTTAATATTGTACGCCATAGCAGGGTTTACCAAGCCTACCTCACTTGCTTCCCAGTATTAGCAGAAATAGTTCCCAGCTACAGTTACACTTCACTTTAGAAATCCCTTCGCTATAGTTTTGTGAATTACTGGTTTTTGAAAGTGAGCTATGTGAGCAGCAGTACTTCATCGGGAATAATTCTGAAAGGAAGCAAGATAGATGTTTGCTAGTGCACAAGGAGTGAGTTTAAGTAAAACAGGCACTTCTGTGGGGAAGATGACAGAATTCACGTGTTGTGAGCATGAGGTCTTGCGTTCATGGCAGCTAACTGAGCATCAAGCTGATTGAGAAATGCAGTTACTGGAGGCTGTGGTCCATCATGGATAGAGCTGTGAGCAGATGGGAAAAGCTGTTAGTCTGCCTGACTGCACCTCTTCACTGGCAGGGGGACATGGAGGCAGCAGCCCTTCTGTGTTGGTGCTCCAAGTCAGCTGCAATGAAACTTAACCAAGGTTCTCAGTCTTAGATCTTTGCCAGTCTGCGCATCTGAAAGAAAAAAATGCATTTCTCTGACCCCTAATTGGAGCACATTGGATCCCACAATGATCGATCTGATACTTTCCATTTAACTGTGTTTCACAAGTTTTTGTGAAGTGTCATATCTGTTTAGTCATTTTCTTCACATGGTCACAAAAAAGGTTGTTGATGTTTTCTGTCTCTCCACCGTGTTGATTTATCATCATTTTTCTACAGCATAAACATGGAATTTCAAGGTCACACCCCACCGATATTCCTGGTTGTATGATACAAGTAGCTGTGGGTAGGTTGGGTGTCAGTTGACAAACACTGTGTGCTGCAGTCTGCTGCTGTGCATCGCCCCCAGGGCTGCCCTCTCCCAGGCAAGAAGCAATGCTAAATATGAGTCTGAGCAAATGAAGAATTTTTGGGCCTCTGTGAAAGTTCCAAGTAGTAAAGTGCAGCTGTTTGTGCTTTGGAGCCACCAGCCTCTTCCTTGGAACAATCCTCCTGTTGTAAACCTGCCTTCATTTTGCTCTCTGGCTTGACCAAGTTAGCCTCTCATCTAAAATTTTTCAACTTTGAATGTCATTGTTTTCTAAATTCTGTACCTCATACCCAAAAATACAGAACTTGAATAAAGTTTACTCTGTTAGGTAGGAGGGATAGTGACTCCTTGGTGAACGCTCGTGTGCAGTCTCAAACATACTCACAGTATGAAAAATGCTTTAGCCTCTGTGCTCCATACCAGTGGCAGTATGTAGTTAATTTGATAGAGGCAGCAGGCATAACAGCTTTGAGGGCAAAAAGTATTGGGGCACTTGGTAAAAATTTTTAGAGCCGTTAGAGTATTAATGGAAAGAATAATGGTAGGATAATGGTAGAATGCTAAGATCTTGAAACATCCAAGAATTTCAAGCACAGTTCAGTAAACCGTTCTTGGAGAGGCCTCTAGGCCTGAGTAGGATGCATTGGGAAATTGAGGAGTTCCTCAGCTAGTAGGAGTTGTGCTCATGTTTGTGTTCTAAACCATTTGCTGGAGCGTTGCATGTACTCCGTGTACTTTTCTTCTGCTTCATAAACCAAACGTTTCTTTGCTGGTTTTCTTTGCCACATTTTCCAAACCTGACACCAAGAGAGAACGTTACTTTTTTCCATCATTCTCTGGCTCCGTAGCTCAGGTGAGGAAGGCTGGAGGCCTTTGAGCAGAGGGCAGGCTTGCCGCTTGGCTGCTGGTTGCAGCCCAGCAGGCCGCTGGCCACCTTTGCGTCCCAGCGAGGACGTGCTGCTGGGCCACACTCAGCCTGGTGTCCACAGGTCCCCCGGCCCCCTCTGCAGGGCAGCTTCCCAGCTGCTCAGCCCCAGGCCTTGCCTGGGCAACAGGGTTGTTCCTCCTCAGGTCAGGACGTGGTGTTTCCCTTTCAACTCTGCAAGATTCCTCTCAGCCTGTTTCTCCAGCCTGTCCGGGTTCCTCGGAATGGCAGCACAAGGCTCTGGGCTGTCAGCCGCTCCTAGGTTTGCATCACCTGCACGCTTGCTGAGGGTGCATTCTCTCTATCAGCCAGGTCACTAATTACGATGTTAAACACTCCAGGACCCAGTATCGATGCCTAGGGTGTTCCACTATTGACTGGCCTCCAGCTGGTGGATGGCTCAGAAATTTTGACTGCTAGAAATGTTTTCATGTCCCAGGGAAATTAAAAAGATCTGACTTGCACGGAATGAGTTATAGCATCATGTCGTCCTCATGCTGCTGAAATGTATAGATACCTTGACTTAAAGTACAGTCGTCCATTAAGTTAGGTTTAAATGCAAGATTGTACTTTGTGGAACTTGAAGCTACTTCATGTAACTCTGTCAAGAAAAAAGGGTTTCAGCAAGAGTTCTTTGGAAAAGTGCTCTTACAGTGCTGCCCTTTTCATAAATATGACAAAGCCAATGTGAAGTAAACAGGTTGAGATTGGCTTGTTACACAGTTTTGCAAATTAACTATCAAAATGCAACGCCTTTACCTGCAGTCTGGTGATTTTGAATAGATGAACTGGTCTGGACAAGTTAGAGATTTCCGCAGTTCTGTGCTGCTCTCCTGACTGCAGCTGACTATTACGGAAACACTCGTTTAGCATCAGGTGCTGAAGTTATTGCTCTAGGTTGGAGAGGTGAGGGGTTTCTGTTATGTCATAGAGCAGATTGTTGTGCAGAATTACCCCAGCAGCTTACAATTCTTACTGTTCCTTCTGCATTAGTAGCTGCTGAAAGACAGAGACACGTTTGTCCCATCTTTTTTCAACTATGGAAACTTACATTAAAAGAAAAAGTACAGCTAAACATCCATAACAGGTGAAGCGTATTCCATAATACAGCTGTGGCTCTTCAGCTGAACTCCTGGTGGCAAATACTTCACCTTTTGCCGCTGACTTCAAATCAGTACATAAATAAGGCTGTTGGAACTTACTGGTAAGGGCTCCATTTTTTGCTGTATTTTTGTCTTCCATTTGGCAATTACAGATGAGCTTTTGTCATCAAGAACATACAACTCTCTCAGCATTATGGCTGCTGTGTTGGGATCCCCCATCCCAATTTTAATGAGAAGCTGTAAACTTATGGCTTCACTTGTTCATTTTAATTTGTCACTGGTGTGATTTCAGCTCTTGGGATGCAAGTGAAATCAGCTCATCCACAGTATTTTGGATGCTTTGGAACTTAGCGGTGCTTACTTGATTATCACATTGTGAATCCGTAGTCCATTTCAGTGTCATCTGCTCGCTGTGCTTCACTGTTCTTTCTTGAAGAGCTGTAATGAAAATTCATGAGAAGATTATCTCATTTTTGTTCTGAAATATTTTTTTTAGTCAATAATTCCTTCGTGTCTTATAGAACAAGGGGCAGAAACTGTCCTAACACATTTAATTTGTTCCAGACTTTCTACCCATTCTTTCACTTACGCACATTGATTCTGTTCCTATTTTGCACACCCTCTCACAACTCGGGCCCGATTTGAGGATCTCTCAGGCATCACCTCCCTCCTCCTGCCAAGGCTTCTCCTTTCCTTATTCCCCTTTTGGTCTGTCCAGTATCAGAAGAAAAACGGGTTCTCATCTTTACAGAGGCTGTTCCTAATGCAGCACTACTAATAATAGCAGGTATTCACTCTTGCCGTACGTCACAGATACAGCCTTTTATAACTGTGACCCATGGTAGAGCAAGGAAATAGAAGTCTGTTTCCAGCACTCCTGTGTCATACATTTAATTATAAGAGGGATCTAAATAGGAAGCCATTTTATTATAATGAATGGAATAAATCTTTTAACTTGCTGTCTTCTCCCTGGCATTGTCCAGAGTTTTTTTGGATGTTAGTCATGTTTCAGGAATGCATTAGCTCTTGGCATAGGTGCCCAGTGTTTTTCAGTATGTTTAAATAAGCAATGGCAATGCAAGAGAAATATTTTAGAATTTAAATAATTTATGCTTATGTACTGCGGCTTGCTTAGTCCGTTTAAGGATCTAGCTGCCTCGGTTGTCCATGCTTGCGAGGTAATGGACTCTTTTCATTCAGCTGTGACAATTTTGGAGCGCTACTGCCTCATCTCTGAAATTGCAACTTGAACACATTGTCTTTTATTTCTGGTTGGATTCGTGAAGGGCCTCTGTCTGCATGCGACACGTTGTGTTGGTCTTGTCAAAGGTCATTGGTCTTGAGCAAGCGTGCACCGGTATAGGTAATATCCTGGGAACCAGCTGGGCAGTGGCTCGTCGTTAACTATCCTTAATGGATGGAGATGATACCAGAGGGTTTACAGTAGTTAACTCTTAAGGTAAAAGTCTTAACATGTGGTAGATGTGCTTGAAGGAGAATAAATTCCTTCTGCTCTGCAGCAGTATTCTAGAGGGTATCATTAACTCCTACAGGATAAGCCATACAAATCTGTTGGAGTCTGTTAATATACCTGAAGTACCCTGTTTTTTCTTTACCGTTTCCAAGTGGTTACAAAGCATTGTCAGTGACAAATTTGCAAAGCTAGCCCCTAGTGGGGAGGCGCTCTGCACATCAGTGTGTCCCCACCACAGCCTGGTCTGAGCCTTGAGAAAGAAAGTAGCATGGAAACGAAAATGTAACTCAGGCTCTCCTTGCATTACGTTTCTGTGACCGCTCTTAAAGGAACAGTAAGTATTTATTTATTTTTGTACAAATGAATAACAGAAGATAATTGTTTAGGAAATAAACTAGTCTTTGTATTCTGCTCTACCTTCACTTCAAGATTTGCAAGAGGAAAAACCACTACCACCAGAATTTTTTCTGTTTTATTCCGTGGTTAAACTGTATGCCTTACAGTTGAACACAAACACTAAATACCTTTAGATTACTATTAGGTAGTAAATACTGTCCTAAATCAGAACTTCACATGGAGCCTCGATCAGCAGAGCTATTTGTAAAAATGAATTAAAAACAGAAAATACCAAGTCCAAAAAAAACTATACGTTTAACAACAAAACTGAAGTTTGCAGTGTAAAATACTTTTTCTAAAATATTTTGCTTTCTAGAAAGAATTACTGAAGCATCTTTTTTTTTTTTTTATAAATATCTTGAGTGTATTGTGTCACAAAAAGAAATAGTGAAAAAAATAGACTGGAAAAAAAAATAATCAATTCAGACATATTGGTTGAAAAATGGAAGATACGTACCTACCCAAAGAACCTGAGAGAACCAACTCACTAAGTCATGTATGCTCTCATGGAATCATAGAATCGTTTAGGTTGGAAAAGACCCTTGGGATCATCAAGTCCAACCATCAACCCCACTCTACAAAGTTCTCCCCTACACCATATCCCCCAACACCACATCTGAACGACTCTTAAACGCATTCAGGGACGGTGACTCCACCACCTCCCTGGGCAGCCGATTCCAGTGTCTGACCACTCTTTCTGTGAAGAATTTTTTCCTAATGTCCAGTCTAAACCTACCCTGTTGCAACTTGAAGCCATTCCCTCTTCTTCTATCACTAATTACCTGTGAGAAGAGACCAGCACCAACCTCTCTACAATGTCCTTTCAAGTAGTTGTAGAGAGTGGTGAGGTCTCCCCTCAGCCTCCTCTTCCTCAAACTAAACAGTCCCAGCTCCTTCAATCGCTCCTCATAAGATTATTTCTGCAGGCCCTTCACCAGCTCCGTTGCCCTCTTCTGCACTCGCTCCAGCTCGATCTCTCTCTCGTATTGAGGTGCCCAAAACTGGACACAATACTCAAGGTGTGGCCTCACCAGTGTTGAGTACAGGGGGACAATCACCTCCCTACTTCTGCTGGTCACACTATTTCTAATACAAGCCTGGATGCCATTCACCTGTTATTCGTTAGGAAAGAGACTTACTGAAAGTCTGTTATCCTGAATGTCATGAATCAGGCATTAAAAAAAGAAATCCAAAATTTAGGATGAAAGTAACTTTACCAAACTTCACCTACCTAGAGATTAACCATTTTGTGACCTTGTATAAAGGATCTGCTTTTGGTCAGTAGAACAAAACACCCCCAGTTTGTTTTGGGCACCTGCCTGAGTGTAGGGGTGACCCCAAGCCTTTGGGCTCAGGATCAGCTTCTGCAGGAACAGAAAGTTTGCAGTAGTTATTTAGGAGTTTAATTTTCCAGTTGCATCCTTAGAGTACCGGGGAAGTTGGTAGCTCTCTCTTTTTTTGTGGGAATAGCCAATTTGCAACCTGCGTATGAATGATGAGTATCCCTTCGCTGTGATCACCATACGTGCTAGAACTAGGAGGACAAGCCAAATGATTTGTGCCTTTTGTGTATCATCGGGTTTGGTCCCTCAGGCAGTTCTGCTGTCCTGCCTGGCGCAGCGGAGAGGCTGCCTGGCTCGCTGCTTTGTTGGGTGTGTTTAGCAGTAAATGGGGAGCAGAGCGGTGTGTTAAGCACAGGGGTGCGGGTGGATGGGACGGGCTGGCTGGCGTGCCCAGAAGGGGGGCTCTGTGCTAAGCACACAGGGGTGCGGGTGGATGGGACGGGCTGGCTGGCGTGCCCAGAAGGGGGGCTCTGTGCTAAGCACACAGGGGTGCGGGTGGATGGGACGGGCTGGCTGGCGTGCCCAGAAGGGGGGGCTCTGGCACGTTTTGTGCCACAGTGCAGAGCAGCACTTGGCAATGCTTAGCGTTTCCTGCAAAGGGCAGCAAGGGGGAAGGAAAGCTTTATTTATGTGTTAAAGAAAGATGCAGTCAAATTGTACATACTGAAGGTACTACCTAAAAAGCTTTTAGTCAGTTACAGGTTTGAGCTATCACTGCCCATTTTACACTTCTGCCTTCTCCCCATCTGGCATGAAGCCGAACGATGGCGGGTTTGAAGCTTCCAGAAAAGAGAAAAGCACGGTATGGAATTCTGCAAGATACAAGGTGCTGAGGGCGCCTTCTTTGTGAACTCGTATCTAACACAGATGAGGTAGTGAGATTTGGGAAATCTGGGGAGGATGTTAATAAGGGGTCTCGGTATTTGGCGAGGCTGGAAGCAGACGGGGTATCTGTGATTTGCTGTTGAACTGGCTCCCTGGGAAGGCAGCACTGCTAATGAGAAAAACATTTTCCAGCGCAATCCTTTTCAAGTACGAAAGCGGTTAGTAAGGGCTGATGTAACTACTGCTCCATCTTGGTTGTGCTTTTAGGAACACTAAGTTTAGAGTTATGAATATTTACCTATTTTGTCAGTGTTTGGAATACAATTTAAAATACCACCCTTTAAATATAAGTTCTAATAATTCTAGTAGTAATAGACTATAATTAGTTCTAATCTAATGATTTCTAATCTGATAATTTTAGTGTTAACTATTCCTCCTCTTGCTTTTAGTTCCTACTTTATCATGTCTTAAGTGCAGAAATAAAAGCATGAGTTCTGTATGTGAAGAAGCTTGGCCTTACTTTTGTAATAATGCAGTTTTAATAAAAGCTGGGTACAGGAATAATTTTACAAGGCAGAAAGTGTTCCGTTTGGTCTAAAATGCAGAATCAGTGATAGTTCTTCTTTAAGCTATTTTTATTATGATTGTGGAAGGAAGGAGAAACTGTAAGTAGTCAGACAAATTAGCTAATTAAACTGGTATATAAGGTTTCCTCCTTAACTGAAACCAGAGTTTAAGGTTCTGTTGTACAAATCTTATCATTGTAGCATTATTCATGCAAATGAGGTCAGGGAGTTGATATGCCTTAGGTGTAGAAAGGCATCTATCATGGCTAATAATGTTTTAAGATTATAGTCAAAAGCAGTTAAAGATAACTGTGCTTTGTTTCCATTAATAAAATCATGCTTTGCTGCTAGTTTTAAAAAAAAAAAAACAAACCAAACCCAAACACCAAACTTACATGAACGCAAATCCTCTTTTGTTTTTTGGGGTCCCTTCCATTTTTAAAGCCTTCAGTAAAAGTAAAGTTCTGTGATTTCCCTATTCAGCTACATTATTACAAATCTAAGGGCTCTGGGAGTTGAGACAAAAGAAGGAAACTGGAGAAGTAATTGTATTTGTGTGGAGAAGGGAATGTATGTGTCGAGTTTGTTGTTGCTTGTGTTGTTTTCTTTAAACACGTTCCCCCGTTGAGGGCAAAATGAGTGATTTTTATTGTGTTATCTGTAAAAATATTTTTAATGCAACAATGGCTTCCTATATTAGAATAATTGCTTTTATCAAATGAATGCTGGTTTTGTTCATAAAGTAACAAGACCAGGACTTTGCCACGTTGTTATACCACTGTAATGTCTTTCTGTGCTTGCTAATTAAGGGGGGGAAATGAGCTTTCTCTGTCAACGTAAAATGTGTGATTTTATGTAGTTTTATCTAAAGGCAGCAGGTATTTTCTGCTATTGGGTAGGTATTTTTCTTTTCGGTATGTGCAGCTCTCTTGTATTTCTGTTGTGACAATTTGGTGCTATATAAGTGGGACAGTCTTTAACGCTTGGAACAGCTTCCCTGGCACTTGGCAGGGATGGTACATCATAGCTCAAGAAGCAGGGCTTAAGTAATACATAAGTAAAATTTACTTAATTCTTGCTTAATTTTACACTTCGTGCTCTAACAGTCTGGCTGCTGAATTTGCTCAATGGAGGTAACCAGCTCTTTCCAGTCTTGTGGTTTTCTTTGCCAGGTTGGGTTATTTTGCCAGTTTCTCCCAGCTTAAACTGTGCCATTAGCTTTTGGCTTTTAGAACATATCAGCTTAAAGCTTGGCTGTATGTCCCCGAAGCCTCGTGCACTTCTGCACCTTGAGGGGCTGATGTACGCTGACATACTGATCGTTCTTTGCAACTAAGGCTGCCAGTGTTAAAATTGTTCCATAATGATAATAGCCCCGCAGCCTTGTTTGGTTGGGTGACGGGGCACGTGGCTGCAGCCACTGTGGGACTGTCTCTCTCTCGTCCAGGAGCTCCTGGCATTAGGCACGAGGGAAAGATGAGGAGCTAAACAACAGAAAATGCAGATTTGACCCTCAGGCACCCACAGGACATGAGATCTGAGTTTATAATACAAAACATCTTGTATTTTTTGTTGTCTAACCCTGTTTGCAGCTTGAAGGTCTTACATTCGCATGCCTCCAGTACAACCCAGTTAGAGTTGGTGAGGACAATGCAGAAGTGTGCGCGGCCATGTTTCTGCAGTCTTTTCATGCATTTACCTCTCCATTCCATACATTTGCGATGGAGCACTGCTGGGAGAGGGTGATCTCAGAACAGCTTTCTCATCACTTACAGGGATCGTGTCACCCAGTTCTGAAATCAAGCGATATCTGGGTTGGAATGTGGCATCTGTTTAAACAGTGCACAGGAATAGTACACAACAATTTTTAGGTCAGGAAGCCGGGAACATCATGATCAACTGAAAATGCCAAGGGAATCGTAGGCGGGTGGAGTGTTATTACCCAATCTGGTATTTGGCCAGGGAACCAAAACATCTCTGAAAACTTCTGTGGGATTGTTGGTAACCACAGCTGATCAGGACTCACCTCCACATCACAGGGGAGTGTCAGCATCCAGCAATACAGATCCTCTTGTATCTTCCTTTTTGCGTGTCCCCTGTCTCTCTGTCCACTACTTCAGTTTCACCCACAGGTGACGATGCAGCATCACTCCAGTGGTTGACAGGTGTTGCTGGTTCCCAGGCCAGGGCGACCACCAGCACGTTTGCACACAACAAGAGCATTCAGTCAGAACCCGTTGGTGATTGTTCCCAACACACGTCTGTCCTTCCCCTCCTGCTCTGGCTCCAACTCTCTGCTCCACCATCCATCCTCCTCAGTTATGCCAGGGAATTTCTTAATAGGGTCACATAGCGAACTAGATCAGGCCATGAATGTTCTGGTTTTAAAGCCAGCTTAATTTTTGATCTAGTTCATGCAAGCACAATGGGAGGTGCAAGGTAGTACAGTGCCAGGGAATATGGGATCAGGAGTGACTTGGTCTGCTTGTGTCACTAAACGCTGATGGTAATGATTGTAAATGGGAATTTCATTGCATGGGCTGGAATTCTTACATCAGTCAATCTTTTATCTAAGTTGTTTTCTTTTGTTTACTTAGTAAATGACTGGATGCAGCTGTTGATGTGCTACTTCCAATATCGAGTGAATCCCTGAGTCACACTGTTTCACAGTCACATCTCTGTATTGATACCATAACAACGTGTAGGTGTTTGAGGTACCACATCGCAGGTGATGGCTTGGAAACCGCTCAAAGTATCCTGGCTGTTGACTTTTTAGATTCCTGCCACTGACATGAATTCATTGACCTGGAAAGAAGGTCTTAAGATACGCAGAGTGAGTTGTGCATTTGGCATAACTAAGTACGTATTTATGAAGTTTTGCTGCATAGCCAAAATGCTTTTTTTTTACTGCTGTTTGGACACTGTAAAATTTTCAGGCATTTTCAGAAGTTTGTGCTGCGTTATTTGTGATCAGTTTTACCAACCTGGTATATTGTTCTGATTCTAAAAACAGGAAAGTTTTCAAAAGTTCAAGGCTATTGAGACAGTTGTCAATGACAGAAGGGCATCTTAGGGATCCGAAGATGCAACACAGGATTTCACCACTTTGACCTGTTACCAAATTGCAGCATTACAGTCTGCTTGGGAGGAGAATTTGTGGATTAGGAGTGTGTGTTTGTGTACACATATGGGGTTTTTAAATAGTATTTTTCTGTTCATTAGGATTTTTTTGCTTTTCAAGTCCTCTAAGACATATCTATTGTATGATAATGTGTTAATGCTGCTCTCAGAACTTATGTGGAGATATATATGTGAATAATCATTACGAAGATGCAAGATGAAAATAAAAACATAAACCAGAAAGGTATGTGTGAAAATTCAGCAGGAAAGTGTATTTAAAAAACTGCTAACAGGGAAATTATCTACTCGAGGCTGCCTGACATACTTGAGTTCAGCAGTAAAGTTTTCAGTAGGTGTTGAGTGCCTGGAGCTGGGAGCCTCTGCGTGAGCCCAGGTGGCAGGAGAGAACCGCAGCTGCAGGCGGGCCTCTCTCAATGCACCGTGCCTCCAGCTGCTCAGACGGCACCGTACCGTCTTACCCAAACTAAAGCAATTCAAAGAGAGCATTGGTTTCTACTTGGTGGTCAGAGAATCACCGAACGGGTGAGGCTGGAAGGGACCTCTGGAGATTGTCTTGTACACCCCTGCTCAAATCTGGGTCAAACAGAGCAGGTGGCTCAGGGCCTTGTCCGCTTGGGCTTTGAGTATCTCCAGTGGTGGAAAATCCAGCGTCTTCAGGCAGCCTGTTCCAGTCTTGGACCAGTCTCACAGTAAAGAAGTTTTGTCTTCTGTTTAAATGGAATTTCCTGTGTTTCAATTTCTGCCTATTTCTGCTTATCCTGTCACTGGGTGCTGCCAAGTCTGACTTAATCGTCTTCACTCCCCCCGGTCAGGTATTTATACAGCTAAGAGCTGTCAATACCAGCTGTGGCAACCAGTTGATGACCTGCGAGATCTGCCCACTCCTCCTGCAGGTCCTTTGCATCAGTCATGCAGCCTTTTGGTGAAAGTCCTGACTGACCTGTTTTGTATCTCTGTTATTTTCTGAACTTCTGATACGTACTTAGGCTGGAATAAAGCTAAGCGGACTTAAGCCGCCTGTAGTAGTTCCTCATACGTGCTCAGCTGTTACTCAGATCTTGTGTTACTTTGCAATGGTTACTGTTTTATCTTATAGTGGATACTCTAGTTAGGCATACTAAAAGAATTAAGGTTAAATAATAGGGGTACATCTGAGGTAATATTTATCTTTTATTCCAGAATTGAAATAAGCAGGTACTCCTGCAAGAACACGTCTTACAGGAAAATATAAGGGAAGACTTTCATTGATACGTGCTCATGTAGAAGAATCTCACACATCCCGAGTAGTGTTCCAGTTTTACTTGGCATTTCCTTCTCCAAAGAGCTGCTTTGTCTGTGTGACATTTTTTCAGACAAATCAGTATGTCTGTCCTTCTTGGAAGCTTATTAGAACCCTTCTTGAGGCGTTGTCTTTCTGAACTTGAGATTATTCTCTAATTTTATTTAAAACTTAGCTGCCAGTTGTTAAGGGTCTATAACAGCTTAACTGTTAACTATAGACACTTTCCCTTCTGGAAAACAACAAACTGAAATGTTTGAAATTAAGATCAATACAATGCTTTATTCATAGTTTTTCTTTGTAAATGTGACTCCCATTGCGTGTCAGTACCAAGTAAAATGGAGGTGCGTGTATACCATCCTAAGTTTCAGTGACGTTTTCATGGTTTGTACCTAGATGTTGATGGCTGCTTGTCTTTCTATACTTTTTACTAGACTGAGGGCTTTTCAGGTGGTGTAACTGTATCCCAGGCCTTTCTTACTGGCTTTACAGCTTGGATATAGATCAAGTTGCAGACTAATTTTTACATGCATTTGGCTTGCGAGTGTCACGTTGTCATCTAAATCTCACACGCTGAACAGTTGTTTCACATTGTAAGTTGTTTGGCACAAGTTAGAATTTTGAAGTAGTTCTGTTTTATAAAGCTTTTCAAGCCACTGACTAGAAATAACACTTATTACTAATGAGGTGTTTTCTCATGCCATTGCCTTTAATGGTAGCTATCTTCTAATTTTGATCTTTAATGATACCATAGGTAAAATACAAACTCTGCTACATCATAAAATTACACATACGTTTACTTTGTTCTAAGTCTATTTTAAACTATCTAAACTAACTAGTATCTTCTTTCTTCCAGCAGTTATGGTTCTTGTCCTTCTCCTCCTCAATTGCACTTACCTCCTTTTCTAAATTCAAAGGAAAATCAGGTGCCTGAACCTTGCCACTCCGGCTGCTGTCAGTGTAGTGGTTCCTTTACACAGAGTCTGTGTGAGCCGTGCCGAAGAAGAGGCAATTTGTTGACCTTGAAGTTTCCTGATGGTTTTTGGGAGGTGGGGTGGAAGGGAATAGAAGGCATCAAGGAAGAAGTGAATCATTCTTTAATTGTTGGTTCTTCTGAGCTGCTACTACCGTCTGTGCCGGCTGGCTGAGATACGCACCACAGCCGAGTGGTTGACAGCAAAATCCTTCCTCCTGTTGGCTCTCCCCATGCAGCTTCAGTCCTCCTTGCAATGGGGCGGCATACCTGTCTGCAATCTTATGGGTTTGCAGTTGATTTTTGTGAGTTTGGGCCTAGAAAGGGTGGTTAATCTATTTCTGCTCAAGACTTCTGGGAACTTTGAGGGCCTGTGTTGAGTGGTTCTTGTATGACCTTTTATTAACTTTGCTCCTGACCATTTCAGCAGCCACTTGACTTACTGACTTTTTGATATTGTTTATGGAGGTGAATGATATTCAGCGATCGGTTTAACTTGCAGATTGAGCCGAAACATTTAACATTAGATTATATTTTAATGTAGAACTGACTCATTTGAGTATTGAAGCAGGAGTGTCTCCCTTTATTTCCCTTGTGTTGGACATTGCTTAAAACAAATGTATTGTACTGGAAGGGTTCCATGAACCTCGACGGGTAAAGCAGCCTTTTTCCCATTGTAATTTGCTGGATAGCTGTGATTTTGTCTACCCTTGGGATCTGGTGATAGTGACCAGGTTTCGTTGCCATGTCTGCATTGATGTAACGGGTAACTGTCACACACTCCAGAAAATCCAGCGTACAGAATAGCTAACGTGCCTGATGCGTTTGAGCACACGGAAGAGAAATGAAAGGATTCTTGCATTAGGACTGCTTTTCTACAAGATCAGTAAGTAAATAAAGTAGATGGTTGGGCAGATTTAGGTTTCATAAATAGACAAGATGCATTTATGTCTCTGCCAAAAAATAGAAGTGATTACCTTTCATTTTGAGAGAGCTAGCAGGAAAATGGGACAGCATTTGAAGTAGTGAGATTTTACATCCTTTGTGAAACTGAATAAATACCAGTTTTTAAAAATAATGCTCATTTACTAACTCAAATAGCTGTGAGCCTTTTTGTTACTTTCAAATACCATTATTCTAAAATGGGCTTTTGTCCTCCTTCAATTCCAAATTAAAGTGGATGGTGAGGAATACTTGTCAGTTTGTGATGTGGTATGCAAAATAAACCCAAAACTTTCTGGGAGTCTGTTCTTTACCAAACAGATTGGTTCAGCTTTTCACTGACTTTCTTCTCTTCAGAAGTAAATGTACGAAACCAACCAACCAAGCCCCATCTGGCAAGTGGTCGTTTGGAACAGAGGATGCTGTAACTTCTAAAAATTGCGCTGGGGTGTTAAAGACTAAATAGGAAATTTTGGGATAGCTTTTGTTATGCTTTGTCTTAGAATTCGCAGCAAGACTGTTTATAAAGCATCTAAGCTGTGCTTCCACTCCTCGCTGCCGGGCGCGTTTCCTGTCTGACGTGGCCCACACCTTGCAGGTAGCACAGAATGAATACGGAGAGCACAGTGACATTTAGACAGGGGTCAGCCCCTCCAAAAGGCAGCACATGCTGGCGGTTTTATTGTGCCTTTGTGGTCCTTCCCAAGCCATGTCACTTGTGCAGGGCCTTACTTGGGCGTTTCCTGGTCCTGCAGGGATGCGGCTGCTGGCGTTACACAGCCCAGGGGCTGCCGGGGCCTTCCACCGAGCAGGCCATATGTTGAGAGTGACTATTTCTGACAGCTCCAGCTGGTCATTCAGATTTTCTCATAAACCTGAAACAATAAAACTGGCGGTAAAGATTTTGCTGGCAGCTGCAGGCGTTCACCAGTGAACTAACTTTTCCTTCTGTTTGTTGCTTAAAAACATTGAATAACTGCTTGCCTTCATAGGTTACATAATGACCTATATAAAATAAAGGTTATAGTGATACATAGAAGCATCATTTTCTAGCCAACAGCTCTGAAAAATAGTTCAGTAATTCTGATTGGTAAAATGTGTTTCAAGTTGTAGGTTGATAGGCGTCTGCATCCTGTGTCTTTGCAGGTAAGAGTGGATTACTCGCTGTTGGGGGGGTGGGGAGGTCAGACTTGAGCAGGAATTAGCAATGTAATATGCAGCCAAACAGGCAAGCTTGTGGATCGGAGAGCCCTTGTTATTTTAGTGACAAGGAGATTCGAGGAACGGACATTGTTATGATGAGAAATGTGAAAGATGAAGTACTGGAAATTCAATTTACGATAGAGCAGGAAGAAGGCTCATGCAGATTGTGAAGCGCGTTTTCTGGCAGCAGGAAGCCCCAAGATGAGAATGCCTAAATATTAGAAATGTGGAGGCCTGCAAGACAAAATTCTTTTCACAGAACAAAAATGTCTTAAAATGCTAAATATCAATGTATTAACCACCCCTAAATAATTTTTCTTATAAATGTATGTGTATAGTCAAGTGTTGCATAAAGATGCAGTTTTACAAGAAGCGTAGTACTGGTAAAGGTGACCGTATCCGTGCTAGGAGCAGCTGAGGAAGTGAGGTTTTTAAACTGTCACTGCAGCTCACTGGCAGAGCCAGGCTAGAACTAAGGATTTTCCAGTTCCACTCTAATCCACAGACAAACAGATTTTGTTGCTTCATCTGCTTTTGAGGTTGGGTTTATTTTTTACTCCTGAAAACTTGTCCTGGGTAGAAGTGAAGACTTTTAACATCAGTCTGGAATTTGCGCAGTTCTTACAGCCCAGTTTACCGTTGTGGCTGTGGCCACAGCCGGGCTACAGAGCATCTGAAAATAGCAGATAAAATCAGTTATTCAGTGTAGGTGCAGCAGTTCTCGTGATTTCTAGATATGTTAAAATAAGATAAATATGTGGTATACTTACGGCATGTCTACTTACAGAATATATCGGGTATCTCAGGCTTGGTACTTGTGTGTAAGTCACCTCTGTGTGTGTCTGTTGAGAAAAATACCCCAAGGGAACTTCGTAGACTCGTCTCTTTGTCTCCCCACCATCTGCACCAGCCCATGGTGGGCTGTCCTCCCCATCTCAGGCACAGAGGAAGGATGCTCTTCCCCACATAGATAGTGAAACTGCGCCCATGTCTGGTCAGTCCTGTTTCTAACCAACGTGAAAGTTTTCCATGTCCACAAGTTGCGTTTTTCTTGAACGAAAAGCTGCGGGAACAGATCTAGAAATAGGTGTAAATATTTTCTGCTGAGTGGTTGATATTTGAGTAACTGTATTGAAGCAAGAGGTGGAAGGTACTTGATATTTGCCAGTATTAAGGGAGAAATACAGTAATTCTCTAAAAGCAGTGCACGCTACCAGGTTGTCCCAGTAGTTGCTAGGAAGAAGTTTACTAATCAAAATTCTGTGATGAAAAAATCTGTTAGCTATTTTTACTTAAATTTGGAAAAAACTCAGGCTCCTTGGTGCAGATACTCTTTTTGTGTTGTTCCATGGGCATATAGCACAGCAGTATGTGTCTGTGCTTTGGGGATTACGGGACTTTATGCTATCTTTGTAGTAGAACCAGAGTTCTTGTGATGTTATCGTGTAAAATATGAATTTTAATATTAAACTTAATGCTCTGCTATGAGAAATATGTAAACTTGGCTTTGGAGCAGTAGTATGCACTTCCTGGAATTCTGTGCATAGCGTGGTTATAAATAAGCAGCAGGTTATTTGGGAATCACTGGGGCTGATATCTGGTATCATAAACAGTATCTGGGAGAAATTGTTTTCCCTGACAGTTGATTTTTGAAGAATGCAATATGCTTTTTTTTGAAAATTCATGTCTTACCAATGAATACCAAGAATCCATCGAGCACAGTGACCAGCTCACAAAGCAAATACACATATGCTGTTTAACTACTTTATACCTCTTCTGTTGCCAAAATTTCCTTCCTTTGACTGTTGAATATAACATTTCCAATCTAGATCCAAATGCTACAATTCATCGTGTTTAGGTAAGATACTAAAATGATTGATGGGCATAAGATGGTCAATATATGGTTTAAGTCTGGCTTTAAAATAAATTAAAGGGAGTTATCTTGTGGAAACATTATAGATTTGTATTCAGTTAAATAGGCCTTTAAAGATCTTTAGGGAAGTATTCCCTTCATTTTTCAAGCTCAGTGTTTTCTGCTTCATTGTTCTGTTTTATTAACTTACCGTTACCTGATGTATAACATCATGGTTACAGGGGAATTTGGGATGGAGTAGCTGCAAGAACAGAACCACCCCATTCAGTGGCATGAATTTTAGATTTCATGTATTCCAGTCTGTATTTTAGGTCTTATCTGTTAAACTTTTCATGAAGTTTCTGTGAAAAGTTAAATAAAATTTCAGAAGGTATCAGAATGGTAGATGTAGATGGTAAAACGGATTCTCTTGGGCCTGGCGTGGCAGGCCGGTACACTGCTGCTGGTGCTGTGATTCCCAGTAGGAACTAGATTTTGATGGGAGTGTGTGATGATTAATTTTCAGTGTGTGAGTACTCTGTCACATTCTGTGTAATACCAGAAAGCTACTCAGACACATGGCATTTTGAGGTAATGCGGCGCTAAAAGGAGTCTCTCCCTGCAGTGCCTGACTGTACTGTCTGTGCTTTTTATTGATTTGATTTCTGGGTTGCCCTCTGTTACTTACCAGCAGGGAAGATCAACTGGTCCGTGTGTATGTGATTCAAACAGGGAGATGGCCTGCATTTTTCGGTTTGCACAGGGACGTGTTGAAGTTGCATGGATAGTAACAGCCACGTTTTAAAGAAAAATCACCCCTGAGATTTAGACTAATTGACATTAAAAGGTACCGGTGCAACTCTGCTCTTCAGGTGGCACTGTTAATCATAAAGATTGTTAAATGCTGAAGTCGTTTTGAGGTGTCTCTAAGTGTTAAAAGATAACACCCGAGCAGTGCTTTAAAGTTATAATTTATTTAAAGCAATCGCAGTCCATTCAGTGCGAAAATGTTTTCATCTAGAAATGTTTTATCTAGTGTAATTGACTCTATTGAGTGAACAGACTTTATCATTTGGTGAGAAAACTGATGAGAGCTGGTTTTTTTCTAGGCTTTATTGAACTGTCAAGTGAGTGATAACAGTACACGTTTTCCCTTGGTTTGTCCACTTCTGCTAATATTTCATGTTCCTTTTCTTCTGTCTGTCCTTGTAAGTGGATTGCTAGAAGTGCCCTGAGATATCTGGTGTGAATTTTTATGCTCTTCGAAGTGGTTGGTATGAATGGGTGATTAGGCCACTGCATGCCGCCCAGTCTGAGCATCGTCAACAACCACTGACTATTGCAAAGATCAGAGAGATCTTTGAACTTCTAGACCCTCTTTATCCTGTCATATTCATAGATGTAAAATGGGTATGGAATATAGTTGGTGGAGGTATGAATAATGGTTCAAATAGCCAGTAATAAAGGCATAGTCAGGTGGAGACCAGGTCACGCTGTCAGTTTGTCGGTGGTTACCTCCGTGGGAGATGGTGCCGTTGGCTTGTTCACTCTGAGAGAAGGTGGTGGTCAAAGAGATAGTGAAGAAGATGCAGAAGAGCAGTGTTTATCGCTTCTATATGGACATAACTGTGCATAAGTGAATTTGTGATGGCGCTGCATGGCCCAAATGTGATATAACCGCATCCGCATGCTAACTTGAAGTGACGTATGAGTGGTCAGTCTTCAAGTGGGAAATACAGGATTACTGAAAAGGCTGCTTATAAGGGTTTATAACTGTTCCCGAGAAAGTAAGCATGTGTAATTAATGGAACGACATTCTGGGGCGGGGTGGGG
>VWZL01004604.1:136306-265615 GCA_013396915.1 Stercorarius parasiticus
TGATAAAATAATTTCTTATTTTGGGAAAAAAGCTTTACAATTCATACACTTCTGTCTCCACTGTTTGGATATTGGGTTCCCCTTCCTTCCATGTCAGATGTGCATATGAGGTTTTCCTTTTAAAAAAAAAAAAGGGGAAAAAAAAAAAAGAAAAAAAGGTTTGACATGATCATTTCAATGACATGGTGAACAGTAATTTCACTCTGCTTTTTAATGCCTGTGGAGCCTAATTCATGGAAAGACTGGATTATTACTTTGTGCTTTAAATTATGCGTTGGTTGTCAGAGGAAACAGAATTTCATCAGTACTTAACATACATTCTGTGGACTAAGAAGCCTTTTTGGACTGTCACAGAAAATGCTCTGCTGAAATAGATAAATTACAATAACAGATAATGTGCAATAATAAAGGGGTAGAAACCAGTAATTGTCAAAATAATGGTACTCAACCATCTTAATTTTTGCTTCATTGTGACTGGATTGGTGTTTATCATTTTTTGCTTTTCTGATGTAAAATTACTCCTTTTTCTGCCTTTTTTTTCTGTTTGACAGACTAGAGACGACTTCCTGGGTCAAGTGGATGTGCCGCTTAGTCACCTTCCGGTAAGCAGTGCTTTTGTCTCAGCGTGCTTTTTTTTGTCATCACCGGATGTGAAAAACCCAGATGTTATGTAGAATTTATTTCCGTAAGTAGTCCAGGTAAATTTTCTTAAAGCAAGCATTCCCAGCATAGCGTTAGAGGCCTAAAGAAAAACGCTGTGGACAACAAAGCCCCGCCATGCACAGGACCTGGGAGAAATGGTTCCCTTTGCAGGGGCAAGGAAGACAGTTGCTCTCTGGTCTCTGTTACGTTTCTCAACATCCAGGATTCACTTCTCATCCTGGTTCCTTCTTAAAATCCTTGTCTGGTCTGAGTCAATTCATAAACAACATGTGGCCAATAGACCGGTTGTTTCTCACCTTACTGTTGGTGATTATTGTCCTATTAATTGTTTTATGCTTGGTATAAGTGTTTTCTGATATTATATAATGTTTTGGATGACTAACATCATCTGGATGTAGTTAATATTTTTAAAACGTTGTACAAGTTAATCTTACTTCCGTGAACTTGAAGGGGTTTTTTGTGTTTGAATGGGTGAGCATGGGAATGGTGGAACTTACTGAACATCTTGACGTCAAAACAAGGTGTCGATTTGAGCGTGACTGCTGCTATTTGTGCCTGAATTTGACTTCTTGCTATTGATGGGTGTTGTTGTAGGAGGAAAATGGCTTTGTAACGACTTGCAGAGTGATGCTTATTTAGATATGTCTGTTACGGTTAATCATGAGTCATAACGCTGTTGTTGTTGGCGTATAAACTATAATAGTTGAAAAATATGATGGAACAATCAGAAATGTATTCTGATGAAAAATGCCTCATTCCATTCTCATATGAGCTGTATTGTGTGGTATTATTTTATCCCTACTGGTGTGTATATTTCCATTTAAATGTACCCATATGCCCAGACAGCAGCTAAATAGCCCATACAAACTGTAGAAGTCCTCCAGTGCTAAGCTACGTGTGTCCTGCAAACAATGTACTAGGAAATATAAAATGATGGGGGACATATTCGTGCATGCCTATTTTACAGAGTCAGGTAGTATTTTAAAGTTCCTTTTTAGTAAATATTGTTTTTAATCATTAAAAATCATCAGCGAGATTTCAGATAGAGCTGTAGACAAGTCACACGCTTTCTGTGAGCTGTTTTGAAGAATTAGCAACTTTTTGTTTTCCTTCCATATTCTGTAGGAAGAGAACAACTCTCCTCTCACTGGGGACTTATGTAGAACATGAGAGTGCCTATCTCCTTCTAGCTCTTATTTGAGTGGAACACTAAACTTTTTCAAATTTTTTTAAAGTCTTCTACTGTCTATATAGAAAATCCAAGATTGTAAAATTTCCTGGATCAGCTACTTAACTGGCATTGAAGAATAAAATCCATAATGCTAAAAGGATGCAATTTTGCAGTCCAGAGCTTCCCATTTCCTTCTAGGCTCACTAGAAAGTCAATGTGATTCCCGTGCAAAATCTTTTCTCACTCTCCACCTTTGCAGCAAATTTCTTCAGCTCCAGAAGCCACTTTTTTCCCAAAAAATTGCCTCTAGGAAAAGTCACAATACGTATCTCAGAAGAGTCCTTCTTTCTGTAGGTGTAAGGCAGCAGTGTCTCCCCAGGGTGCTCACCTACCTGCCTGGGGGTCTCTTCTCATGCTCTGTTAGAATTAGGTTTTTATATGCTTATTAAGGGGTGTATGCTGATTTTGATGCTTAGGGAAACGTACTGTGTATCTTTATGTTCTAATTGATACTTTCCTCATCCATCCTTCCAGTACCTTAGTAAGAGACATTGTGGGGTATTTAGTAGCAAATGTTTGTTTCTCATTCTAGCTGTAGTGCGCATTTGTTTGTCAAAATCTTTGTTTTCTCTAATGCTATCTAATTACTACCTACAAAATTCGGTTAAATTATACAGCTGCTTATTTTATCTACATTACGTCCAGTTGAGTACTAAAAAGCAGCACTTCTTAATCATGCATGCTTTGATGTCCTGTTGATTTGGTTAAAATCTACTACTATCTCTCTGGAAAAATGGGAAGTCTGTCTCACAGCTGAAGAGGACGCTCAAGGCAGGAAATTCCTCGCAGGATAGAGTTCATTCAGTGAAAAGAAAGTCTGTATGGCATCTGGTAGAATGTCTGAGATAATGCGTTAGGATTGATTTTTAAATCCTTTTTTATTGACTTCAAAATACAACAGACAACAAAACTTTTAATGAATAACAGTCTGGAGTTAGATTATTCTGCGTTTAGAAAGATTTAGTTAAAGGATTGGACTGGAGAAGTATTCCAGTTTGTAGGGCTAGGGCTGGGAGGGGTTTTTCAGATACACTATGGGGGTTTTTTAGTGGATAGCAGACAGGCACAACATTCTGACAAGTACCCACTAATGTTGTACTTGTTCTGAGAAAGTTTGGTGTTAATCTGAGGTAGTAGATCTCTACTCTTACTGGAGCGCGCATGATAACGTGCGTACTCTTTCAGTGTAACACAGTTCATGCCACCTTTTCTGACACTGCTGTTGAGTGACTGGAAAGAGTTGGGATTTGTTTGTTTGGTCTTTTCTACCTTTTTCTGAATTGTGAGTGTTGTGTACGCTTAGAAATGAGACTGGGTTCAGCCCGTCACTGATATGTGCAGTGACATCTCGTGGGCTGCTTCTGCAACTGTGTATGAACGGCTGATGGTAACACACTGGTAGAGGTCTGCCTGCTGTAACTTCGTTATTTAAATGTCTTCTCCAGCATTTCTACCGCATCTGTGACGTGAATGTTCTTTATATGTCTCTGTACTTGTGGGCAAGCCCTTTAATTTGCCATTTTCTTAAATGCTTTTAGACTGAAGACCCAACCATGGAAAGGCCATACACATTTAAGGATTTCCTTCTCAGACCAAGAAGGTGAGGGGCAGGACCTTTGTATTTTAAAACATTTCTTACTTCAAGGTTTGTTACTTGCAACTATTAAAGGGTTGTTGAATGAAATACACTTCTTTGTCTTCTAGCCACAAATCTCGTGTAAAGGGTTTCTTGAGACTGAAGATGGCTTATATGCCTAAAAATGGTGGCCAAGAGGAAGATAACAATGATCAAAGGGATGATTCTGAGGTAAGGCTTAATGCTGGTGGAAGCATTCAAGTTATTAAGAGATTTAGGTATCATTATAGAAAAAGTAGTACCTTCTAAAGATAAAACCCTGGTAGCAGTGTTAGTAGCAGCTTACTCTCTTCCCCCCAGCTTTTTTTTTTACTGTAACACGGTGTTTTTTCAACCATTTCAAGTATTTCAAAGTATTTCAGCTGCCACAATGAATTCTAAAGTCTGCCTGACTCAGTTTGTGAGCAAGTATAAGTGGAAGTCATGCCAAGTAGAAAAATTCAGAAAGTATAAGCAAGTAATTTGTAAACATAATGGTCTGTATTAGGTACATCTTCTTCAGAGGCCATTTCAAAACTGGTGTTATAACATCTTTCTTTATTTCCTTGGCAGCATTGACTGCAGAGAACAAAGCTCATGCAAGCACAGCAAGTTTAAAGACTTCCCAGCACTCTATCAGCCGTCATCCATTTTAATAATTAGCTGCAATTAGGGCTGACAGTCACTCTGTCAGCTCTAATTAGTAAGTTTGCCTTACTAATAGTGTGCAGCAGTTGTCTGTAACTTGGGAATGAGGGCTGTCGACTCAAGCCATGCGTCCCTGAGTTCAGCAGTTAGCAGCTGATTCTCTTCGGCTTCTTGACTGGGAGTCTGCACCGCTAGAGCAAGCAACCGCTCAAATACATTTGGGAATCCCTGTTATAATAGACTCATGGGATTTTAGGTGTTTTGTCATTGAAATGAAGTGCACCCTGTAACTGTGGAGTTTATTCTATTTACATTTAAGCAATTTTGAACGTTTCTGGAAAACTTTCATAATCTGCGCCTATATGCTAATGTAAGCAACAATGAAATAAGTTCTCTTTTGCTTGAACTTTAAAATTTTAAATTTTTTTTTTCTTCATTCCTAAGCACGGGTGGGATGTGGTTGATTCCAGTGACGCCGCATCTCAACGTCAGGAGGAGTTACCACCTCCTCCGCTGCCTCCTGGATGGGAAGAAAAGGTGGACAACCTGGGGCGGACTTACTATGTCAACCATAACAACAGGACTACTCAGTGGCATCGACCCAGTTTAATGTAAGGGGCAGTGTGGTGCAATGTTTCGTGGATGTGTGCAAAATTATCACAAAGGGTAGTGGTTTTTTAAAGCAAACATAACCATTTTGAATTTACAAATTCAAGGCTGGAAAAAGTCTTAGGCAAGACTTTTATGAAGCAGTTTATAAAGGCATGTGATTCTTTTCAGTAATAAATTAGTCACGATTTTGGTGCTGTGCTACATGTCTGAAACTTTATTTTATTCATGGAAAAATTTTCACAGATGCACTAGTAAGTTGAGAACCAAAGTCTGGATATCTTCAGTTAAAAAGGAAACGTGTGGTTTTTTAAGAATGAGACTTTCCCACCCTCAGCAAATCACATACACATAGGTATCCTGGGAAATTTACGAAATTTCTAGGGGTGGGAGGGAAGTCAGTGCATTAACAACGTACCTTAGAATGTTGGGAGACAGATGTGGAATTTTTCAGTAAGTAATTTAACAGGAATAAATTATTTTCTTCTGTAGAGACTGTTGGAAAAGTAAGGGGGGGGAAGTCAACTCTATTAATTTTTAGTTAAGTTAAACTGATTAGCTTTGAGGAGGTCCTAATTCTTATTCAGTGTATAGACTGCATTACCTCTGTACGCTGGTTGTGCTAATGTGCAGCTCCTGTTCAAGCCTTCATTATATGTTTCTTATGATTAGACTTACAAAGCTGTAGCAAGCTTACATTTTTAAAAGTACATGTAATTGACAATGTTAAGAGTTATACTGACATCCTGTATTAGTTAAACTTCTTGTGTTATTTTTATGTAACGACTATTCTTCCACTATTGCTTGTTACAACAGTAATGGTTATTCTTTCTTGAATATTCAGAATCATAGCTAAATTACACAAATGTGTGTTGTCCTCGTTTAAGGCCCTATTTTAATCTTAGAACTGAATTAAATTTTGTTCTGTATGTTTTGAAATATTTAGTATTGAACTATTTGAACTATTTACTAAGCGATGTGTATTTTGTCAAGTAAATCTCATCAACTACTATCATTATGATTGCTAATGGTCAGTAAGTGTCTGTGAAAAAGCAGGTCTTCTAAATTACTTGATTTAGCACCTCCTTGTAACCTGATTATGCTAAATGAAGTAAAGAGTACATGGATTCAGAATGTTTGACTAGCAGATACCAAAAAATAATCATTACTGTAAATGTAATAATCAAATAGTTATTACTAGAAAGCACCGTCATCGGATGGGTGTATAATGAAGGCCTCAGAGGTTCACTTTTAGCTAGGTATCACCACAGGGTGTTTGGACACAAACACATAACTACTACTGATAAACTTTATGCATGACACTAGTGAAGAGCGAAGACTTTAGAATTTTTAGCTTTTTAATTCTATGAATTCGTGAAACCACTAGGAGCAGAAGGTCTCAAAGAGGTTGAAAGTAGGATACATAACCGCTCACTTTTAGGCCAGTAACTCAGATACTGAGTTAGTCATTGAGGAGAAACATAGAGTGCTGTACAGTCCATGTCTGCAGTAGGAAGATGAAAGTAGTTCATTTCTCATAGTTCTTTAGAATGTGCAATGGTAAAATGATTGCACACAGAAGTTTTTCCTCAATGTAACCATCTTTCAAAGTTACAGTCCGTCATCCTGAAGGAGAGGCTCAAATGCAATACTGCCTTCTAAGGACACCTGCCCATTGAGGACTGTAGCACAGACTTGTACCCAGCTGTGCCCGTTGTGAACAAGCCGGGCAGGTCTCCCATCAACAGAACTAGGGTATTTTCCATTTCCACCACAGATGGTATGAGCTAAGCTAGTGGTTGCAGCCAGTTCAAAAAGTTATCCATACTGCAACAGCTTGCGTTTGCATTGGCTATCGCAAAAAGGAAAACAATAGTTGACATAAAGACAGGGGCAAAAGTAAAATCTCTGTGTCGGGAACGATTCTGGTCATGGCAGGAAAGAATGAGTAAGGATGGGTTAGTATATTTCAGGGTGGACTTTTCTGCTCACCCAACTTCGATGCATAAAGAACGTTAATTTCCAGTGTTACACGGCATTGGTGAAGTGCTTCCAGGTTTATTTACTTCGCATTGAGGGATTAATCGAGCTCCTATTTATGAAGCCTGACATATGCAAGAATAATGATTTTTATAATCAAAAGCGTTAATGAGGTTTTGAAAGAGTGGACAAAGTAGGTGTTTTAGTTTAGCATTCATTATTTTCTTGTTCTTTTCTTCTTCCCATGCTTTCATTTCCCCGCTCTCCAGTGATATGGGATCTGAGTCAGATAACAATATCAGACAAATAAACCAGGAAGCAGCCCATAGGCGGTTCCGCTCTCGGAGACACATTAGTGAGGATTTGGAACCAGAGCCTATGGAGAGTGGAGACATTCCAGAGGTACGGAAAGGTCTTGAGTTTAAGAAGTTGACTAAACTTCAAGTTGATGTGTAAACTAATTACTATACAACATTCATAGTAATGTTTTTGTGTGGTATTTATGGAAATTGCATAAGTAAAATACCAGTAACACAATAAAAGTCCTGAACAGAGCTATACTTTCAAGATCCCATGCATTTGTGGGTGCCTGATAATGTATGCACAATATTAAATATTATGCAAATGCTGGGAGAAAAATTGAGAAGTCCAGGCATTGCTTGTTAAATATTTGTTAGTAGAAACACTTTCAATATTCTGCTTCGAATAGCAGTGGAATAAGTTGTAAAAAGAAAGGAAATGGACTGGATGGAACTGCATGTACTTCAGTTTGCTTTAGTGACTTGATTTAGAGAAAAGAGAAGCTGTTGGGTTTTTTCCCCAAACACTTGGGTTTGGTTAGAATTCTGAGATCTTATCAATCAGGGTGAGTGTTTGTTTAATTTATAGCTAGTCTAAATAAATTAAATCTGGTAGATATTTGTAGGCCTAAGTGAGAGTTTGTACAAAGCTCTAATCCCATTCAACTTTAAGAAATATTTCATTATGTGAATCACAGACAAAATTCTTTGTGAAAGCTAGTTTTGGCTCTCTAAATGTTATTCAGAGCAACAAATAGATTGCTGAAACTGTCGTTGCACTCGTCATCTGGTAATATTTGATTTGCAGACACTAATGAGTACTTTCTATTATGTATTTTTTTCTAAATTAAAATTAACAGTTGTTTCTTACAAGTTTTTAGTAAAAGTGCAGAATTAGTTACATTTTTGACAAAATTTCAGATAGAATTTATTTAATGAGAGCTCTTTTTTATGCTTCTTTTCATCTATATCATTTCCTGTGTTGAGTAGAAAAGCATTGTGTTGGCAACAACATGAAGACTGTTTTGAAGTCAACATGAAACCCACTTTTCCCTGTGACTACTTCACACCGAGTAGGGTGTTTGTTTTTGTGCTCAAGGGGTTGGTTTATTTCCTTAAATAGTAGGGCTGATTGTCACGCCTGTGTTTGTCACAATGAGGTGGTCACGTAGACGGTGAAGGGAAAGAAGACACCACTTGTCTTTATAAACCCTTAACGTAGTTTCTTCTCTTTTGTTAGCCTTGGGAAACCATTTCGGAGGAGGCGAGCGCAAGTGGAGATTCCTTAAGCTTGTCATTGCCACCCCCTCCTGCATCTCCAGTATCCCGTACCAGTCCTCAGGAGCTGTCTGAGGAACTGAGCAGAAGACTTCAGGTCACTCCTGATTCCAATGGGGAACAACTCAGTTCTTTGATTGTATGTGACGTGCTGCTCCGTCTATATAAACCTCTATTACTGTAACCTTCTGTTAGTTTGACCTAATCTCAGTCATTTACGCGGGTGGGTAGTAATTGCTGGTCTCAGGAAAACCTGAGCATGCAGTTAAATTTATCTTCCAAAAAATGCATCATGATTTCACCATAAAGCAAACTGCCTCGAACAACAGAATTCCTCAGTTTAATGTTTTCTTCTGTGTGAGTTAAGCTTCAGACTCTGCTACTGTTTTACCTTTGGTGAAACAAAATACGTGATACTAGAGAGTATCAAGTTAAGAATTTCCAAAGAAAAGAGGAGAAACTGCTAATGCTCTTTCAATTATCATCCATTTTACTACATAATAATTTTTCTGAAGTTCACTATTTTAACTGTACATGTTTATATTAAAGCGTGTGCTTTCTTGCATTAGGATTTTATAAACCCCTCATAGTTTACTGGATCAACTATTATTAAGACTAACAAAGTAGGTAGAAGTAGGAAGTTCTGGAAGTAGGTAGTTCTGGTGCAATCCACCACAAGTTCATAAATGGCTAGTCTGGAAAAAATTGTCTCACAATGAGAGTTTACTTGAGGTAAACCAAAAACTTGTTCTCTACATTTGTGTTAGCCATTAGTTTGTCAGACTGATGATATCACAAAAAATAAGGATAATACACTTGCAAGAAGGGAAATGCCTTATGTCTCTTTGATCAAGAAAACAACTGTAAGTATTAGACAGTACATCATGCTGAGATTTATTCATTTTTTTATTCTTGATATATGCTGTGAAGGTACCTTTGCAACTCAGGAGATAAGAAATCATAGTTACTCTTGGTCTGATTAAATGGAATCCTGACTAGGTGCAAGTCTTTCACAAAGACCCTATGCAGCAGGTGACTTATAATGACCTGAATGTTATCTAGAGGTTGGTTAGCAAATTATAGCTCTGGCTGACCATCTGCATAAAGAGTTGCTTGTGCTTTTGTAGATAACTGCAGATTTTAGTAGACCTTCACTTGGAGGGCAGGAGGGTAATCAAATAGTTGCAGTGGCAAGATCAGAGCCTACATTTTTTTACATTAAATAAATAAATGGCATAGCTGCGAAGTTATCTTAATTAAAATAATTCAATAATTATATTCCTATACAAACTAGCTCTTTTATGAGCCATTAAGTGATAGCATCTTTCTTACCAGTACAATAAAAATTATGCTCAGACCACATTGCAAAGTAGGAAATTGTCAAAGCATTTAAAAGCTCAGTTACTGGGCATGATCCAGTGTAAGGTTGTTGGTATCCCGGAAGTACCGTAACAAAGCAGGCCGTGAAATTGCTCTGGGAGGCTCGCTGAGGCAGGCAGCAGTCTGTGTGCAGAGGCTGGTGGGCAGCAGTGTTCGGTGGGGAGCCCCAGCGTGCCTGGCAAGGCAGCTCACGTCTCTGAACTGGACTTCCCAGTGCTCTGGCCTCTGTGAGGGCTCACTGCATGGCTCCAGCACTTGACTCTGAGCTGGTTCCACGTGGATCGACAGTGCTTACCTTGGGCTAATAGATCCTCCCAGTTTGGAGGTCGGCAGGCTCAGTACAGAGACAGACACGAGCTTCATTTGGATTGAGCCAGGCAGGCAGGAAAAGTTTGGCACTTCCAGCTGAACGTGAGCTATAATCCGTGTGCTCAGGTATGTCCACATGACATTTCCTTTTGATCCAGATTCCCAGAGGCTTGTGAGATCAGCTTCATGACTTTGCATGGAGAAAGCCTGGGTCCAGGGTTTCTTCCAAACCCACCAGGTCTAAACTGGCGGGTGTAATAAAGCTGGCCCAGAGCTGCAGGTTGTGGGCTGAAGGTAGAAGCCCCTACAGTTGCATTTCCCCGGCAGCGTGCCTATACTGGTGTATCCAGCCTGACCTTTGGCAGTTCTGTGCAGAGACAGCTCCCGTGTCACCACATCCATACGTGCTTAATCTGCAACACGGCAAAATTGCCAACAGATAGTTGAGGAGTGATTGGATGTGTGTTAAAGTATTTTGTCACTCTCCTCACGTAACTAATGCCAGAAAACCCTGCAGACTTGTGGGTCAGTACATTTGTCAGGCAAATCCTTTCACATTAATCTTTAGCATAACATAGAAGCAAGGTGTAATTACATCTTTTTTTCTATATTTTTTTTTAAACGGTGATCTTTTAACAGAATGTGCTCTTAGGACTGATGTTTTCAAGTAAGAGCCAGAGTTTCTGATATGCCTCTCTAATAGTTGTTGCTTCGTTATCTTTCAGTGGTACATCAGGGTGCCCATGTGAGTGGCTATAAATGGGCTAGGTCGTTTGCTTGTTTGTTAGTGCGTTCATACTCACACCCTTAATGTTAGTATTTTGACCTGGGGTAACACTGCTGCATTCTGCCACTGGTTTTATGATAGTAGGGAAAAAAAAAGAAATTGCATCTTTTTTCTATCAGAATTTGTTCATGTTGACAATTCTCCTTTAGAAAAGTGAGTGAGCCCTTTTTTTATTACTATATATGACGAGTCATTGTCAACAGAGAAACTGTATATACCACTACCTAGATAGAATAGATACTAAGTGTTTACAGGAGATTTGGTTACAAAGAGGTTTGTACCTGTAAAACATAAGTAATCTGTCTAGTAATTAGCTATACTCTGGTGTCCTTTTGTTTGGTATTATTTGTATTATATTTATAGGTGCCCTAACGATCATTACAATATAGAGTTCTATCTCTAGGAGTTAGTTTGGTTTCGTGTGAAATTTCTGAATAAAGTCCATCCAGCAAAGTTCTGAGCATTTCTCTGCCATTTGTTAAACAGTAAACTTTAAAGCTATTCTTAATGCTATTATTGAAGAGTAAGATAACCATGTACTGTGATGCAAATTTGGAAATTTCTTAATATGCCACCAGGTTGTCTCAGCAAGGCTCCCACTGAGGCTGTAATCCCAGTGAAAGTTCTGCAGAACTTACTGCTTTCCCAGCCACAGGCTCAGGATGTCGCAGACCTGGGAACCGCAGAATTGTCCCGTGTGGGACTGGCAGCACCTCACGCCCCTGTGCCAGTACCGCCTGTAGGGGTTAGCTGGAGCCGTGAGCCCTACCGAGACAGCTGTTAGCTCTAGCCTATTGATTTCCAAGGGCTGCATTGCCACTAGTCAGCCCGAAGTTTAAAATGTCTTCCAAACATACTTGAAAATAGCTTTTCAAAAGCTCCATGGCGGTTTCATGTCCCATTATGTCTTTAGTTAACCTTCCCCTTTACTGACGATTCCACAACTGTTAATTTTCCTGCGTGTTTTCCCAGGTGGGATTGCCTGTCGTCTTCTCTTGGATTCCGTCAATAAAACATTGTAACTTTGATGCTAGAGATGAGTACAAGATGTGTCTCCGAGTACTTTCCTTTTCTCAGTTATCTGAAAGGTGCCAGGATGGAATGCTGAAAATTTAGATTTTTTTCATTGCTTGCCATGTTTCTGTAGAAATATTAAAACTAAAGACATTGCAACATAAGTACTATTTTTTAGGTGTTTGGATTAAACAGCAGAAAAGTAAAATTACTGAATAAACCCCCATGTTTTAAGACAGCTTAACTTAAACACATCTTTTTTCTTTTTTTTCCAGCAAAGAGATCCTTCTTCAAGATTAAGATCTTGCAGTGTAACGGACGCGGTTGCCGAACAGTCTCAATTATCCTTGGTAAACCAAAGCTAACTTCTGTTTCTTCTTGTTCAAACTTTCTCTGATTCTGAATAATACCTTTTCTTAGGTCAGTTTGTCCGATATAGCTCAGTAACCAGTATGGGCTGATGGCTGTCCCAAATAGTAACGGGTACCGAATTGATCTCGTCATGGTCAGCACCTAAAATGAGGACATTCATGAGAGAGGGAAACGTTTTGAGACGGAGACCATAGTCACACTAACTTTAGTTATCTAACATAGAAATTTACTTTACTAAACTCTAGCTATATAGTCAGTGGAGAGCAAAAAAACTGGGTTTCTCTCAGCTGGGATAGGAGGGGGCAGTAGCACCATCTACACTTGGAACTGTAGCAGCCACAGGACTCTCCTATCGAGTATGGTTTTGTGTCCCATAAATTGATTTTACTTGAAATATATAAATGTGTGTAATATTAAAAAGGATTGGTGTTTCACCTACGTGTAGTTAAAAGGAGCCTCGTATGATAGAACTGAACAGAATTGCATCTGTTGTACTTCTTCAATGAGTAATTTAGATAAGCAGCACCATCTGCAATTTTATTTAAGTAGGTTCTTCCAACAGGAAAAGATGCAAAGATTTTTTTAAAAAAAGTTTCTCTTTCACATCGTAATCATGCACACCTTTATTCTAACTGATAGAAAGTACAAAATATTGTACATATTTTGTCCTACAACCCAAGTACGAAGATTGCAAAGGAGGTAGACTGTAGAGAGACTACTTTAAAAAGGATTGTGCAAGGTATGCTTTTGAATAAAACGGTTCCGATTTTCAAAACAATTTAATTGTTTTTAAAATTATACTTCCAGGAATATTGCCCCCAGTTTTTTTATTAGAAATGTATTACATATGAATTTACAGATAGCAAATTCATGTAACTTTTTTATGGAAATGCTGAGTAAATAGAGTATGTCAGTAAGTTTGCTATTAGAGGCGATGTCTCTCCTTTGCTTGTTCTTTCTGTTGCTACTGGGCGGCTATTTACAATAACAGTAGTGTTTTTCTCTTTGTTTAATTTTTTCACGTGTTCTACAAGTTGTTTAGTGTATCTACATTTGGCGTTTACAGATGCATGTAATAGCTCTTGTTCAAAGAACTGCTTCTGAAGTATTATCCGTTCTTTACTTTCTCTTCTGGGTGCACAATGGTGTGGTTTCCAGCACAATTACACCTTAACTGTCTTCTCTCTCTACTAGACAAAGCTGACTCCTAATGCAGTCTGTTCCAGAGGTGTTCTGCTTCTTTATTTAATCTCACTGTATGGACTCTGGGGTTCTTTAACCAGCATAATCAGATTGGGATTGGTGATATGTCTTGCACTTTGTTCTTGTAGAACGCTCATTTGATTACCAGGTGTTCAAAACAGCAGAATTGAAAGCATTGCTCTAAAGCAAGGACGTTACTGGATCTTAACCATATTTAATCCTTACTGAGCTAATGATAATTTGTCTTCTAGCAACTAAATACATGCCTGCCTTGTAAATACAGTGCTCTTCTTGACTGTATTAATCCTTACTGAAAATTCACAGTATCGGTTCCATCTTCTTCATCTGTCTTCCTCTGTGCACTCACTGATGACCAGAATGTATCCATTTTGTTTTTAAATACCACGTTTATGGGCAGAACATGCAAAATTCGGTTGGGGGGGGGAATCATGTTACGTTTAGTATAAATGTTCTTATTATCATCATTAGCAATACTGAACGTATAGAATTGGATACAAGAACTTTTGAAATTAGTTCCCGTGGTGGTTTTTGTATGAGATTCTGACTTGGTTGTCAGTGATGGATGACTCATTTTTTTTGCTATTATCTTAAACATCCTTTCCATCTAATTGCTCTCTTTTAATAAATTTGAGTGTCTGTGATTTCTTACTCCTAAAGATGTGACAGTATCTGTGACCTTCATCGCTAAATATACTTATCTGTAACATTACTTATCATTTAACAGCAGAGTGGTCCATCTAGGAGAGCTCGTTCTTCAACTGTCACAGGTGGTGAGGAACCAACGGTAATAATACTCTTTATCAAACACTATCTCTAAATAAAATATAGGTACATTTAGGCCTTGTACAATAAGGGACTTTTGTTTTTTCACGAAGCGGCAGTGTTGAATGAAATACAACCACTGAATGGTTATATTTTTTGATTTTGTTTCAAATTTTCTCAAAATTTCTCAAAACATTGCAATTTCCCTCAAATACTAGCATGTTTTAATGATGTGAATATGCCACTGAGTTTCAACAGAGCTATGCACTAAGGAAATACCACAGGCTTCTAAAAAATGAAAGATGCAATACCTAATTCTTTAAAAACTGATATTGAAAGAATCGGGGATTAGAGACATCATAGTAGTATACATGTAGCTGTGGTTTTAGCTTGCATCTGTCTTCCCTTACTCTCCATTAGACTCATTCATTTAAATTCTTTTAAGTTGATCTTAATTTGAGAACCATGGAGCTACAGTGATAAATCATATAGCTCTTAATGGTCTTATTTAATGCCAGTTTTCATTTTCCAGTAGTTGTTCAGCAGTCCAAGGCTGAACTTTTATTTTGATCATCCAATAAAATTCTTGAAGTGCTTTTCTGAAAGTGGTAAGGGGTTCTAATTTCTATTGGACTTTGTCAAAAACATCCCATTCTTTTTTAACCCAATTAAATGTCAATCTGAAACAAGTTATGTCATAGAAATCGTTTTACACTAACTATCATAAGTAGCTTTTATGAATATTTTTTATTAAATTCTTAACTGTGAGGCGGTGAGCCCCCGGCCCAGGTTGCCCAGAGAAGCTGTGGCTGCCCCATCCCTGGAGGGGTTCAAGGCCAGGTTGGACGGGGCTTGGAGCAACCTGGGCTGGTGGGAGGTGTCCCTGCCCAGGGCAGGGGGTGGCACTGGGTGGCCTTTAACGTCCCTTCCCACCCAAACCATTTTATGGATCTATGATATCATAGAATCATAGATTGCCATGACCCAGGTGCAGGACCTTGCACTTGGCAAGTGCTTGGGCCTACCTCTCAAGCCTGTCAAGGTCCCTCTGGATGGCATCCCTTGATATGTGCTCCTAAATAATTTGTTTCAGGGAAAGAAATGTGATTTAAACTTGGTGTGTTTCCTGTTTATAAGCGGTAAAGTCAGATGTTCATTTGGGTGTCAGTGCATCATTCTATAATACTGTCTATATTTACTGTGTTTTGAATTTTGGAATCCGAGGAGCATACTTCTATTCTGTTCCGGCAAATAGCAATTTTTCTGTGTCCTTTCAAAACCTGCTTGACTTGTTAATCATTAGTTAAAATGTGTGCTATATTGAACGGTAATGTCTTTTGTTGGCAGAATATCTTGTCTTGATTATACTTTTTAGATCAAAATATTAATATTTTTCTGCAAATTACTGAATTCAAACTTCACTAGCTCATAATTAAGACAGCTATATCATAGATGTTTTACCTAATTATATTGCAGCTTACTAATGGGACCCTACCCCTCACTTTGTCTTCATTCAACGCGTGTTTATGCTCTAAAACCCAAATCTGTAGAACTTAAATAGGATTCGTGCGTTTAAATCCAAAAGCATTATCTTCAAAGGTTGCCATTTTTGTCCTTTAGGCGCCTAAGGTTTGTAGACATACAGTCTGTCAGTGGTAGAAGTTTCTGGGTCGCTTTAGTTTTGCTTTCAGAATCCCTGCAAAACCCCTCATTGGATGGGACCCACAAGTTTGACATTCTTCAGCCTTGGTCCCTAACGAAGCATAATTAATGCAGACACCCAGGGGCAGACCACACCGAAATGCGATGCTGTGGCGTCTTAGGAAGAAGTGGTGATGCCCCTTTTCATCACTGGCTTAGCTGAGCTAGTTAAGAGCAGCAAGCAGCGAGTCCCGAGCCCTGCTGTGGGTGAGATGTGTAACTCCAGTGGCTCTTCAGGAGCAGTCCCAGCGCAGGGCTGGCTGTCCGCTGGGATCTGCTTTGCAGCCAGAACGAGAGGCGTTGCACTGGCAAGGGAGCGATGGCCCTGCTTGGCTCTGCCCCAGAGTGGCTGATCCTGATGGATTGCTCATTAGCCGCTGATGGTTTGCGTGGGAGCTGGTGTGCCCGCCATGGGCCCCCTGCCTGCTTTAGGGTGCGCGTGGGGCAGGGAACAGGCAGCGTCGGTTTGTGCTTGTCTCGGCCAGCCTGGGGGCCTGAGGAGGCTGTTAAAGGGCGTATTCATGCAAACCAACGCTACCTGATTTTTCCCCCCTGTGGGTCCAAGTCTAAGCCTTTAGATAGCTCATAAGAAATTGACACTGTAACTTTTATGTGTAACTGTAAAAATGTTACATCTGCCCTAGGGTTGGCATGGCTGACTTTTTATATTGGTGAGTGAAAGATGATGAGTAAAGGTGTTAATTGAGTGTGTGTGGTGAGGTAGGTGTTGATGATTATAGATAAAGTGCGTATTTGGGTAAATATATCTGCGGTTGTTAACCACTTTGCTTTTCAGGAATTTTTAAATTTTTTTTTTTTCAAGTCCACAAGGACCTTTACCGTTCCTCTGTGAAGGCTACACAGTGAAACTACTCTGAGCAAAGCATGAGTTAATGCGTCATGTGTCCCAGCATCTCCATTATCATGACATTTTGTCCTTAACCATAATACTTTTTCCCCCCACTATTTACTGAAGACAGTTGTTAAAAAGCGTTCAGTTTTGGGGTAAAAGGCTCTTGATAAATCTCCCAAGTTTCTACTCTGTGGTAGAATATATGGAAAGGAGATGGAAGAGCAAGCTCTGGTTTGCAAGTTGCGTTATGGGTTGTTAATGCAGTTGTTAATACCCACAATGAACAGTAAGGAGGAAGGCTGCTGACGGATGGATTTATTTTGGCAGAGTGTTAAAGAGAAAGGAAAGATCAGGTGGCATAACTAGAGCATCTTGCTTGTCTTTCTGTATCCTCACAGTCAAATTTGATAATTTGCAGCATGCCATCGGATAGTGAAGATTGTGTATTATTACAACTAAATGATTCCATTTTTTAATTTAAAATCTCTGAATTATCCCCACCTTAGGTTTTCTCTGTACTGTAGACAACATTAATAGCCTGAAACGAGCAAAGATGGAAGAACGTGTAGCCGTCATCCATTGGTCCAGAAAATCTGTGAATCACTGTCAGCCCTCTCAGTTTCTCCCAGAATATCATATATCTTAATTTTCAAATTTTTAACTAAAACATTGTCTGTGCCCTGTTTTCAGACCACTTACCGTGGCCTTGTTAACCACTAGTTAACAGTTTGGAAACCATTACACGGCCTTGGAAAAGGTAGTCGTCGTCTTGTTGCCTGCCAGCTCTGTGAACTAAGATGAGTGGGAAAACAGCACAGTCTTTCCAGCACCTGACTATTTAGTAAAGAAGGAAATCAGAGTCTCATAGTTTGTTTCAGTGGGTATTTATTAGTTTCCTCATCTGGTTTTCCTCTGTTTTCTGTTTCCAATTGTAGTATGTCAACTTTCTGACCTATTCAGGATCTTTTCTTATTTTCTTCCTTGAGTACCGAGGCAGTTCTCCAGCTCATTGTGTCAACTCTGCTCTTCTCTCAAAAAGCAAATATGCTGACTTAAGCAGGAGTCCTGGGACAGAGGTCTTAAGAACATGAAGCAAGAACAAGAGTTACGGTTAATTACTTTGCTGGAGCAAAGAATGACGAGTGTAGAAAAAGAATGCATCCTCAATTTCAAGAGGAGCCTTCAGAGGCCTAAAGGGAGTTACCAAACCCTACTGTGCAGTGTAGTTCACATCTACTGTGCTTTGGGTATTATTTTTCCACTGTGTACATATTTTTAAATGGAATGGTCATAAAACACAAATCACTGTTTATAAGGACGTGGAAAGAGTAACTTCTTTGCTTGCTTTGTGGTTAGATACTCAGATGCAGACAGGGTTAATGTTAAAATCTCTCTCTAGGCCATATTTCTTCAAGAAGCTTTGCCATTTGTGCTACAACGCTTTCCCCCCCCTGGTGTGTCCCAGAAAATACGTGCAATTGGTTTAAGCATTCAGTATTTTCCTCACAGGAAGTTCACAAGACAACATCAGCAACACACAGTAATATAATTACTGTGTTGTATAGTGACATGTTTAATGAAGTTAGTGCCTTTGGCACAGTTATCGTTGTCTGTGTATCTTTGTTAGGACAGTGTCTTTCTTGTGGAACTTTTAGCCAAAAAATCTTTTCATACTAAATTTGGGATGTATCTTGTGTCTTCCGGACACCTAACCCTGAATGCAGCATTTGTAACTATAACAAAATGGTTAGACTTCAGTTTTTAAACCTTTTCTTGCAACTGATTCAAGGCACCCTGTGGTAAAGAAAAGAACGGAGCTTGACTTGACGGCATGGTCACTTCAATTCTAATTTAGCCATACTCACAAAAGGAAAAAACCCCACCTTTTTAAAGAAAAAAAAATTAAACTGCAAAGTTCCTTTTTGTCATTATGTGTAATCTACAAATTAAAAAGTTTGAGGGCATATAAGCTTAGCTGTTTTCTGAACAAAATACCTCAATCTGTGCAAAAGTGAATCAAAAGATCTATTGTGAGAAAAAATTACTTGACTCAAAGGTGCATGAGGAAAAGCTTATATTAAATGAAATCAGAAACTGTATTTTTTTGTATGCTTTTTTTAAGAATGTTGTAAGTTAACAAGTGGGTTTTTTTAAAGAATAGACTTATGAAATGGGTTTTTTTAGCAATTATAAAATAACAATAGAGTAATTTCTTGCTTGAACAGCCTTCCGTGGCCTATGTACATACTACACCAGGCTTACCTTCAGGCTGGGAAGAAAGAAAGGATGCCAAGGGCCGGACGTACTATGTCAATCACAACAATCGAACCACAACGTGGACACGGCCCATTATGCAGGTATGAAGATCTGTTATAATGCTTAATTTAGATAGCAAACACTTAGCATGTGTTGCGTATAATTTCCATTGAAGCAGTTCTTCAGAACTCTGAAATTCAAAAAATAATCCTAAGCATCGTCATGGCAACTCATGATAATGCGAAAAAATTTCAATGATTGGGATTTTTTTGTTACTGTAACTATATTAAGGTACAGACGAAGTTGATTGCTACAGTGAAAGGAATTTACAGCGAGGTACATATGAACTGATAAAAGGAGGCAAATGCATTCTTAGGATTGAATTTGACAGTTGTGTTGATCTATTAATAGTACCATACATTATTTGCCCTTCCAGTGGAATTAAATTAAATGTTTCATCTTTAAGAAAGTATATTCGGTATTTCCTAATAATAATAAATAATTACATCATTTTTTAAGTGTCCTAACTCCAGATGAGCTGTATTTCTGACAATCTGCTCACTTGGTTTTACTTCTGAACTAGCTTGCAGAAGACGGCATGATTGGGTCAGCAGCAAACAGCAGCAACCATTTAAGTGAACCCCAGATAAGACGGCCTCGTAGCCTCAGTTCACCCACTGTAACTTTATCTGCTCCACTGGAGGTGAGAAACGCTGCTACCAGGAAAGATCCCTTATGTCTGACTCCTCTTTGTTTGTTCTCCTTAGAACTTCTTACTTCCTTTTCAGTTATGTGACACAGCCATTTTTCCCCATTATTGATTTTGCCCTAATGTATTGCTGTTCTCTTTAGTGGTTTTCTATCTGGATCTTTATATTGTACAATAGTATTACTTAACTTTTATGGTCATTGAATGATGTATTTCGTATATGACTATTTGGTTTGGTCAGCTAAAACATAATCTGTGTGCATGTCTGAAACATACATTGTTGTAACTCCCTTCAAGTGCTAGGATTTTTAAGTTGAAACCTTTATTTTGATGCTAATAACTGAAAATGATGTGTGCAATTGAGTTTGGGAAGTCCGTGGATATTGTCATTGCAGAGGGAAGTGATAAAACACTGGGTCCTTCACGGCAAAAAGCTCAGTATGTTATAAGAAGCAGACTTTAGCTAAGTAAGTTCTAGGAAGTCAGTTCTGGCACTTAATTCTACTATTAATTAGATCTGGAATGAAAAACTATTTGCCGTGACACCAAGTTTTATTCATTTTACGTTCTTGAGTGTTATGTGATAAATCTTAATGTCTTTCCTTTTCCTCAGGGTATGAAGGACTCCCCGGTGCGCAGAGCGGTGAAGGACACCCTTTCCAATCCCCAGTCTCCACAGCCCTCGCCTTACAATTCCCCGAAACCACAGCACAAAGTTGCACAAAGCTTCCTTCCTCCTGGCTGGGAGATGCGAATAGCGCCCAATGGCAGGCCCTTCTTCATTGATCATAACACTAAAACTACTACGTGGGTAAGAGAAATTCTAGATAATGAATTTTAAATCAGATGCCATCTTATAAATGTTTATGTCTTTGTTTTTCTGCCTATATACCCCCCATTTTATTGTGGCATTTGTCTTGTCTTTAGGAGGGGATTGTCAGCCTAACTTTTCATCAAACTGACGCAGGAATCCCCCTGAATCCTCCGTGCAGTCGTGGAGCACATAGTAGCAATAGACTTGAGTGGCTAATTTCATGAAATGACTATAGCGCTGCCGTTGCTGCACTCAGAGAAAGGAAACTTATTTGTTCATATCCTCTTAGATTTTGGTGCATTCGTACATCATATACCATGCAATAGTGGTTTGCATTTTGTATTTGACCTTTTTATACTTGACAAATTATTGCATACAGTACTGTTCTCTAATTCCCCAGATTTGGGGTTTAGAGGCACACAGTGCAGTGGAGATTTGGATTGCTTAGTTTGAGACTGTCCATAATTGTATTGTATTTCGCTGTGACTAGCACTGCTTTTTTATTAATGTGTATGATATTTTTGTATTTCTGTGACAGGAGGATCCACGACTGAAATTTCCAGTGCATTTGAGATCAAAAGCGTCTTTGAACCCTAATGATTTGGGCCCTCTTCCTGTAAGTGTAGTTTCTGTATTTTAATATATACCTGCTATCTTATGTGATCTGATCTATTATTGCAGTCATATATTGTGTGTGGACACAAACGTTGCTGTCATCACTTTTCTGAAGATATAAAAGCTATGTTTATTTATAGCACCAAAAAGCTTTATTGTGATCTGTCAATCAGTCAGGATCTTTGAAGCCAGCCCGCAGTATTTCTGAAACGATTACGTGTTTCTTTGCATATCTGAAGCTTTGAGCTTTGAAGAAACTTACCTTCGTTTTGTCTCTGACTGTGTGCTTTGAAATAATTACCTGTTGCTGGAGCAGATTGTTCAAAGTGAGCTCTATTACTGTACCAGCATATATTGGCATTCAGAGATCTAAATAAATTTAGATTTTTTTTCAATGAAACTTTCATATTCTGCAGAGAAAATTATCATTGTAACGTCAGCAGTTTTGTCACACTTGTAACCAAAGTATAATATTGATTTACAGCCATGTCAAATACAGAGCTTTGCTTTGTTTTTAAAAAACTGCATCCTTAATGGCAGAGACTATGTTATGAAAGCTAACGCTTTTTCTAAGGTGCTGATTTTTACGGTGTAGTGTTGATTCAGCTCATTGCCTCATATATACTAAGCGTACTTCTAGAAATTGCCGTTGAAATTGTACTTGCAACACTGGAAACCTTAGTGATGACGAGCCACTAATTATCACCAGCACTCTCAGTGCTCCACATGCATTACGGGCAGGCTGTCTGCAAACAGCTGAGCCAGCAGAAGAGGCTACTGTCCACCCTACGGAATGTGGCAGCTTACATGATTTGAGTTTTAAGCAGTTTGAATAACAAGTCTTCAATCCTTTAATCATTGAGCTGGGTCACAGTTTACTTAGAGGAACCTCTCTGGCAGCAGACCAAAACGAGTGCTGCTTTTGGGGAAGAGCAGTGACAAATGGTACCATTGGAGAGGGGCAATAACCTCTGTCACCACCTACGATCAAACATCCTCCTCTAAAACATTCTAAAATCTCGCTGCCCTTGTCTCGATTAGCAAAAAGTTTTGCCTTGTATTAAATCAAGCTAGGCTGCTTGGCAGGCCCAGTGTCTTCAATCACGGGTTAGGTACAAAACTCTGTGCGGTTGAAAATATTTATTATGATGCATTTCCTGCTTACAACGCGGCAGTAATGCACTTCGGCTTTAAGAAAACAGCTGTGGCAGTAGCTGTTCTTTTGCAGTTCTTCAGATAGGTTGAGCATGCCTTAATCTTGGATAGGAGACACTGCATGGGAGTAACTCGGGGACCGATTTACAATTTATTACGTTAATTGCAAGAGGTAAAACATGCAGTGAAATCAGGATAGCCAGACATGTCACTGTAAATGTATAATTAGTAACAGATTTAAACTGAGTTAAACAATCCATTTTTGAGTCAGGTAAGAATGACTACAGAATTTAACAAGAGTTTCTCAAAAAAGATTGAAATGAAATCATTTCTCATCTGTACTTTATAGAAGTCTGAAGGTGGTGTAGAGCGTACAGCTGGAACGAGTGCTAGACCGGACAGCATTGCACATACCAACATGTGCCGTTTCTTGTCCTCTCTGTACTACAGTGACTGGGAAGATGAGAAAAGGGAATGGATGAAAAGGGAGGAACTGAGGACTAGGTTAGACATTCTTGTCCCACTGCAATGGGATCCTGGCTTACACGTGTACAGTAAATAACCCACGCGTGTTTCAGGAGTAGAAGCAGAAACTCTCAAACCTAACCAATGATGGACAATGTATTCTTTGTGATCGTTTCCTCATAGTAGGAAATGGGTATAAGCCCTGATGCAAGAAGTTTCCACTTCCAAGCTTTAAAAAAATATTTACTGTATTGGATACAGTTAGCTGTATAAATAGCCAGTTCTTTGAATCTTCCTAGATTTTTGTCCTTGACATAACGCATCTGTGATCATTTTGTGTTTTCTACCTCAAGCATCTATCAGACCTACAGTTTAAGTAGGTGTGGATAACGTATTGCTTCATGCTGTGGGAGAGTGGTAGTATTTCACTTATTTTCTCTCTTTTTTATTTCCCAATTCCAGCCTGGTTGGGAGGAAAGAATACATTTGGATGGAAGAACGTTTTATATAGACCATAGTAAGTAACCACTCAGGTACTACAGCAAATAGACAAAGGGAGGTAAATATATTGAAGTGAAAGCTTTATAATTTTACTCTTCATTTAGGAAGCCAGGTGTTGATATGTGGAGACATTGATACCAGAGACTTAGTGCCCTCATACGGTACTGTATATTCACTGAAAGCTTGCTTTTAATTGGCTCATCAAGCTTTGTCCCTCTCTGACTTGTGAAGCATTAACATTTCTTCTTTGTGGTTTCTTTTGTTCTTGTTGATATTTTGGATTCGTCGTCGTTGTTGTTGATGATCCCATGGCTTATTTGCACTTAATAAATTAAAATATACACTAGGAATAGAAAATAAGATGAGAAAAGATCATATAGCCACAACTCCACATATCGGCGGTGGAGAAATTAGCACTAAGTACTCTTTCCTCTCCTTTAAGAAGATCTTGTGGCAGTGCTGATTCTGATCTTATTTCCTATTTATAGCATGTTAAACTGCACCCAGCCCATTAATATTATTCAGTTCTGTTAGTGAAGTTCTAGTGATGTTTCATTGTAGACTTGTCTTATTACAGCATCTCAGAACTACTGTGTGAGTTTTTGTTGTTGTTTGAAAATAAAGCAGCCCAGAAAGATTTGGTTCTCTCCTCCCCCCTTTTTTTTTCTTTTTTTTGTTTAAGACTTTGGCTGGACTTTTTAATGAGGTATTTCTACAGGTGGCATAATCTTCACAGAAGCAGATAACTCGCAAAACCATTAGAAGAGAGTACATATGCTATGCAAAACTTAAAGAATTAAAATCTTAAACTATTATACATATTTGATAGTAGTACATTTTTCCTTCGGTATCAGTAACACTGACTCCAGTGCTTATCTGTAGTTGTATATATGACATTACTAAATCATTATTAAAAGACTCTCTCTAAAGTAATACGAATTTTGAAATTTTATAAATAGTTTTAAATAAAAATTAGAAATAATGCACTCGTCAGGCACAAGATTAACCTCTTTGAAACATCAGTACGGAATTACTATTCTTTTATACCTTCTGAATTGTTTTTCCCAACAGTTGTTTGGAAACCTAAATGTGGCAAATTATTCTAAACTACTGCCGGTGGAGAGTCACAGAATAAAACTGTCTTATTTAAATATCTGTATAATTGTTGAGCCTCTCAACCTCCTTTAAAAAGTTTTAGTTTTTCAGTCTCCTAAATCTGCTTAAGCATGTATTAGTCTCTAAAAGTAAATGGAGTGTTAAAGTTGTACATTAATTAGAATTCCCCAAAGAATTTATAATGATTATAAAAGTAAATTTATTGGCATCTGAAATCTCTCTCTAGTCCCTCTTTTGATCTGAGTTTTCTTAGCTTTTTTATGTAGCGGTCTCTACAAAAGTTTAGAGACCTTTTTCTATAATGCCGCTTGTTTCCAGCAAATACCCTTTGGCTGGCAGTCTGGTGCCACACCATTGCAATGACAAACGGACTCCAGGAGCAGAGGTGGTGCCAGTGGTGTTACCAGGGACACGTTGCAGCTCCATTGGGATAAAGTTGTGCCCAGCATTTAGGGAATGAGTGCAGACAGCTTTCAGTGCTTGGTGATCTGTTTGGCTTGAGCGATCTCAACAGTAGCCTTTGTTTTCACAGTATTGGTAAGGAAGCGCGATGACATTTGACCATACCGATAGGTTTGTGACAGAGCCTGCGGACTCCTACTTGTTTCACGGCTAACTTGAGAGCGTATGCTGAAATCAGGCGTGGCTGTGATCAACTGTGATCAGCTCACCCTAAACATGCAGGTCTTGGTGCCCGTTACCACCATAAACTGGCCATCGGTTCAGTCCTCCTCTGCTAAAGTGCTTAGTTAAGATACAACACAGGTAGTCATTTTCATGGTTAGAATACAATATAAATGTTGAAAGTTTTAACAAATTTAGCTGCTGTTAATGTCCTGGTGCCTCAGATACATTTTGTAATTCTTCTGCATAGTTATCCAATATTGTTGTCCTATTTTTGAAATGTTTTTCTCATCCCTGAGAGAAACTGTAAAAAAGTAATGCAGCCAGCTCAGAAACCTGCTCTTGCAGACAATACAAACTGCCACTAAGCATGCCATATAAACTAGTAAAGCAAAGTACCGTAAAAATAATTTTGGTATTACGTGTAACGTAGCAGCCTGAAAATATAACATTTTTAGATTTTAATTGTAAACTGTTCCAATTTCTGCAGCATCAATCTTTTAACAAAGAAATACAGTCTCTAGTTCTCCATGATTGGTCCTTAGCTAGCAAAGTCAACATTATTTACCATTCATGAATAAAATAGTATTCTCTACTCATTGTAGCGTGCTTATACTTCTGCATTTCCCAGGAGCCTTATAGGAAAATATGATCCTCTGTTGGGAGGTGTCACGAAGGAAAACGCAAAGGTTTTCCAACCATATGCAGGACAGTTACCAGTGGTTCACTGACAGAGCGTGGATATATTAAATGGGTTCCCCTCAAAGCCCGTCTTGGATCGGCCATTTTTCAATATATTCCTTAGTGATTTGAACACTGAATGAGGGGGAACGTACTCGCTAGTTCAGTAGAGAAAACAACAGTGTAGGAGAGGTGAGAGGGGCCCACTGGAACAGGGTAAGAAATCAGAATGAGTCTGGCAAATTGCCACCGTAGTGGGAAGTAAGATGCTGTTTGATAAGAATTGCAAAGTATTACTCAGAAAGGGAATAATTAGCAGAAACTTGGTTGAAAAGGGCATGAAAAATATATCATCAACTGAACATGAGTTCACGTATCATGAACATGTATCAACAGGAGTGTCTTAAATAAGGCCTGAAGTAATCCTTCTAGTCTCGCGAGCACTGGTAATGTCTTGGCTGTGATAATGCTGTTTCATTGGGGCCCAAACTCCAAGAAAATACTGGACCACTTGGAAAGGGACCAGAGGAAACAAGACGAAAAGAGGGAATCCTGAAAGGCTTTCTTCAAAGAGGAAAGACAGAGTATTGTATTTGTGTGGAGACTCAAGAGAGATGGTAGATTTTTGAAAGGGTCCTGCAAAAGGAATGAATTTGTTATCCCCATCTGCTTTGGATAAGACAGAGAATCCTGAGCTACAATTCCAGGTAGAGCGGTTCAGGTTAGACCCTTCTAATGGTTGGGGCATTTAAGCCCTGGAATAGCATTTATAATATGAAGTCCCTGTCACTGTAACACTCTGAAAAAAAAATTTATACAAAGATTTGTCAGTAACATTGTACACTCTTGAGTATGTAGGGCAGTAAGACAGAATTGACAAACTTGCAGTCATTTCCAGTTCTATCTTCGATTCCATAGAAAATTACCACCAGGACTTGTGGCTGTCCGTGTCAAGTAGGTATAAGAAATGGATTGGTATAAAACCACTAAACTTTGTAGAAGGAACTTTGGCTGAAGAGGTTGAAGCCTGATGGTAAGGGCCAGATTGGGCATCACGCCTTTATGGCAGGCTCTGCTCTGTGGAGCTTGTGTGGTTTCGGGAGCTGTCAGTCTACCAGCCTTCCTCCATAATTGCCATAAGCGCTAAATAGACTTAATGTGTCTAGGGAAATAAAATAATATTTTAATATCAAATTAACTGATAGATCACATTTCTTGAAATGTGCTTGTGATCTTTTTAAATTTTATTCGGTTAGCATTTATTGAATGTCACCTTTCAAATCCCAGTTCATTTTCAAACCAGCTCAGGATGCTCAAAACTTACGGGTCTTTTCCAACTGTAGAAACATGGAAGCTAGTCGTGGTTTAATATCAGTTGGTTTGGTTCTTTGCCTTTACCTATAGTAGCCATAAAACAATTTTCTTGAAACCTAGTGTGTTTATTCCCAAACTTAGCAATTAGAAAGCTTAAGATTTGGACTAGTATCCTAATTCACAGTTCATAAATCAAAGCAGTGCACGCAACAAACAGATGTATTGTTACTGCCCTTTCAGTGCAGGGAATGGATGACTTAAGCCTTGCCATTGCAGATGGCATCTAGTTTGGTTTTTGGAGCATTGTCTTATTGTTGCAACATCATCATTCTGTTGTGATTCTGTTGTGTTCAGAATCTTGTGAGGAGCAGTTGTCTGGAGACAGGGAGAGTCTCACCATGGTCCTCTCTAACCTTCCGTATCACCCTCCTGGTGCTCTTAAAAGCTATAGACGAAAAGACGTGGATTCTGTTGTGTTACTGCCAAAATCTCCTTTGGTCAAAGGGAATGATCTCTTATGCCATAACCATATAATTTTGCCTCCATTAATGGTCCTATAACCTTTTCATTAAATCAGTGTCTAGGACATTTTTTTTAAGATATGCTATTCCCTCCAAATTTAAATACAGACTGTCTTTTTATAAGTATTACATTTTGGCTACCTTTATGGAAATTTTCAAAAAAGTAAAGTCAAGTCTGTCATTTGGCAAAGTTTTTGGGTTTCTTTACCTTTCCGGCATGAAGTCTGTGTATTTCTAATACGAGTTGAATCCAGGCCCGTGTTCAAATAGAACATGTTTACTACTACAGACATTGAAATAAAAGCAGTGTCAATACACTGGATTCTATTGTAGTTTTGCATTTTTGAGTGAGTGTTTTCGACTAAACAGTGTGATGGGGGTTTGACGTGGGTGGGTGAATACAGCCTTTTCTAACCCTGAAATACTAAGTTGTGGGAATGGTAGGGAAAACAGTTGTAGGGAGGAAAAAAAACATAAATTCACAGTGTGGTAACAGAGAAATAATGACGTAATTTCTTTTGTTATTTACAGATAATAAAATTACCCAGTGGGAAGACCCCAGACTGCAGAACCCGGCAATTACTGGTCCAGTAAGTACTGCCATGGTTTTGTTCCGTTGAATGCTGTGACTCAGGTACATTTGGTACGGGACGGAGGTGTTATCGAGCAGCAGGTAGTGCCTGTTCTGCAGATCGGAGCAGACTCTACCTGATGAACAGACCAGGAAGCAGAACCTCTGCCTGAGGGACGTGGGAGGCTCAGGGCCAGCTTTAGCTGGCAAGGGCAGCTGCCCTTTACCTGCAAGGGCAGGGGGAGCTGCCACCATGTGACAGCCTGCCCAGGCGCCCCAAAACTGATGCCTTGTCCCCAGCATTCAAATGCTTGTACCGTTCTCTGGACCCTGTTCTGTTGCGCACAGGCTGGAGTGTGCTGGGGACTCTTCCAGCCTGCTGCCAGTGGCCCAAAGCAGTAGTGGGCTCGTTAGCAATCACTGGAACATTTGGAACCACAGCGCTGTGCACACTACTCCCAGGTCAGACAATAGGTTTGAATTTGATGGGTTTGGAAGCTTATGCCAATTTATGCCATTTTATGGTATTCTGAGCGATCAGAGTTCCAACCCTAAGATGTTTCCAGGCACCCAGAATACCTTTTTATTTTGGGTAAATCCTGAGGATTTTTAGGGGTCTCAGGACACAGCAGATTGACTACTGCATGGTGTAATTCCCATTCCTCTTATTAATAAAAGATTAATAATAATCACTTGTTTGAACATAATTGCTTTTGGAGTGATTTACCCATTTAACATGCGCTTAATGCTTGAGATACTAATATACAGAATGCTATACCAATTCTTAATGTTTTTTCCCAGAAATGTTAAGCATAAATGAGAAAGACTATCTGGGAAGTTTTCTTTCAAGGTAATAAGGGTCAATCAGGATCCCATTAAGTAAATAACAGTTATTTGTGTATTTGGGGGTTCCTTAAAGAGAAAGCAAGATCAAATCCATTTTACAGCCATATAAATATTAAGGATTTGTCTTAATGCTTTTAATAGTATTTTTGATTCCATGACAGAAACAAAGAACTACTTAAATTGCATTTAAACAATGGAAACGTGTTGAAAGATTGTTTAATGGCTTTAGGAAAGTCATATTATCATCAGAGTAAAATGATGTAGTTTGATTTTGAATTTTTCGTGTTTCATCGTCCACGAGAGAAAACTCCTACAGAAATATTTCCGCCTCCTGCTCTCCCCTACATCCAGTCATGAATCTGCTTCAGCCCGTACCTACCCTCCCCCAAATCTCCAGTCCTCACCCAGAAACAGCTTGAACCAGAGCTTTGCAATTAGTGATTCATCCTTCAGAGAACGGAGAATGTAACTTTTGCAGTCCTGTGGAATTCAAAATCATTCTCTTGCTCCCAAAAAATCACACGTATTTGTTTAGCTAGTTGTTTTACTAGGTCTGCCCTTTCATCTTGAAGGAACAGTAGAGCAAAGGAAAGTAGGGATGAGATGTAGTTGGAAAATATTATGATCGAGGCCAGGACGTCTTTTTTTTTTTTTTTTTTCACAAGGCTTTTTCCAAACTCTGATTAGATTGATGTTGTATGTGGTGTCAAAAAACAGAGAATTAAGGATACTTAATTCTCAGAAAATTGTCAAAAAACCCACAGAGAAGTAAGGAATCTCCGTTAAATACCTAGCAGTTATTTGTTAGAGCCAGACCTGTACCTGTCATAGGTTCACTTTTCCAGCCTATTCCTGCTCGTTAATTGAATTCACAACGTTGTTTGATGGCATTTTATCTGAGGGCTGAACAACGTGGCCTGGAGCCCTAGGGCTGGCAGTCAGCCGTGTGGGTGGCTCTCCTCTGTGCTCCTGCCTGGTGGCTCCTGCACATCACCGGCTCTGGTACTGCCTGGTGCCTTAAACGGCTTGGCCTTTCCGGCCGTCTGTGCACATGTCCTGTCCGGTGCAAAAGCAAGGGAAGCTGAGGAAGACCAGTAGGTAGCAGAAAAGAACACTGTCATCTTACTGACTGCTGTCATGGTCAGCAAGCGGCATGGGGATTAACATCAACCATGGCAAACTTCTGGCTTAGTGTCAAAGGCTGGCCTACCTGTACAGCGAGGAAGAGGAGCACAGTGTTAAAATAGACCTGTCTTTCTATACTGAATGAGAGCGCTTGGGAGAGCCTTTGTTGAACCTGGATTTGTGCGCGCCTGGAATCATCCATCCCACCATGCTTTCCAGGTACCTGGAAACCCACGGAAATACTTCAGAGACCTGTGGCGTTTGTTAAGGGGTGTTTACATGCGCCAGAAACCAATTTCCAGCTGTGCTGACTAATGTACTTCTACCAGCCTTCGCTGTGCCTTTTTTATTTTTAAACTTCTGAAATTGTTATGTTATGCTGCTGTTACTTAAAAATGTGGTGTAACTCACCAGCATTCAAAAGAATGTTAATTTGTTTATGAAATGCTTTCGGATTCTGGTTAAAGACGTTATGAAGGTGTATACTTTCATTATAAGTCATTTACAAAACAGTTTTGATATAGTTTGATGATAGTTTGCTAACTATTGAGAATTAGATTCATTCACATTGGGCTGAAAAGGTATTTGTAGCTGTGGGCATTCCCCCACCTGGCTGACTCCGCTCTGTAGGTATACGTCGTGTCCTGCACTTGTGGGAGGGCAAACAGTGGTTTTTGTTAAGCTTGTAGCTTTACTGGAGCCCCGTAACTTGTTTTTAGGTTCATTTTTGAAAATTCTAACAATGCTTTGCACTTTGAGCTGTGCAAACCCATCTTCTGTGGTACCACTAGTCGTTTTTAAAGTTCAGTGTCATACGGCATGCTCATTATTTCTTAATGAGATACATGCATGGCAGCCATACATCCCAAATTTTTTTGTCTGTGTTAAAAATTGCTTTTCTCTTTACTGTTCCTAAAAGAAGAAAGAAAAGGAGCGTAAGTAGTTGATAAACACAAGAACTGGCTTGGAAGTTTTCTTACCATTTAACTCAAATTACACACTGAGAAATGGGAACGTTTTGGCTGCTGTACTTCGTGCACGGTGGGTTTCATTAGGTGACCTATGGCATACATATGTAGAGGGCATGTCTTTAAATTTCGTTTTTGTTTCAATGATGTTGGAATATCAAACTGCTAAATAGCTGGAATAATCTGTATTTGTGATTCTCTCTCTGATAGGCAGTTCCATATTCCAGGGAGTTCAAACAGAAATATGACTATTTCCGGAAGAAGTTAAAGAAACCAGTGAGTAGAAACATGCGGCTTTGCGTTGGAGTCAATTAACGCTATGTCTGGGAGAAGCAACAGGCTGTCCCAAGTCTGGAGCTGGCACAAGCTTCTAGTGCTCTTCTTCTGTGAAAAAAAAGTATTTTCAGTAACACCTTTAACGTAAGAGAGCAGCCGGTGTTAGCTTGCATGTGATGGTGACTCAGCATTAACAGGAAACAGCCTTGGCAACGCCAGCTGGAGTTTGGAGAGGGACTTGCCAGTGTCTTTACCCGTTTATTGATAGCTCCTTGAATTCTCACCTGGGGTTTCGACCAGTGACTGTGCGCAGTAAGCGCTTGAGTTGTCAGTGAAAAGCAAACCTTCTGAAACGGTTGTTTCAAGCCAATTTTATGAGAAACACTATACATGCCTGCACCAGTCCTGTTTATCTGTTCACCCAGCCTTCTTTCTGGACATTCCTCACTCGGTTCTCTCCTGTCTTCTCTGCCTTTAGCTCCCTGGGTGAAATCCTGCGGGGCGTTAGCTCCTTCCCATTTAGGCAGAACTTCTGAAACATTTTGGCAGCCCGATTCTCTTTTGTTTACATCTTTGCAGTTGAGTTCTGTTGTGTGTCTGGTACCGTAGGTGTTCTTGTTGTGAAGCTGTCCTGGCCTTTACAGGTATGAGAGTAAAGCGGTTGCAAAGTCCTGTGCATTTGTTACCGTTCTGAGTTAAAACGCCCTTAAAATAGAGCCTAGTAATAGCAATCATTTTCTCACTTTTTTGGTTGGTTGTGTGTTACTTTTCTTGTTGTTTTCATTATTTTGTCAAATATCATAGGAATCTCTGAACCACTGTACTGGAACTTACCTAGTTCACCACATGCTATCAACCCGTAGGCTTACAGAGCACTGGAGAACAAAAATAAGGGGAAACTTGACCTATCGGCTGTCTAATCTGTCATTTAGTTGTTTACCACTGGTCAGTAATTTGCCTGAAGACTTATTTATTGAGACTAACAAGTATAATACAATCTCCTTTCACATAGGCTGACATACCGAACAGATTTGAGATGAAGCTACACAGAAATAATATTTTTGAGGAGTCCTACAGAAGAATCATGTCTGTGAAGAGACCTGATGTACTAAAAGCCAGGCTCTGGATTGAATTTGAGTCAGAAAAAGGACTTGACTATGGAGGTGTGGCCAGAGAATGGTTTTTTCTCTTGTCCAAGGAGATGTTTAACCCTTACTATGGTCTCTTTGAATATTCAGCAACGTAAGTTGTCCATTCGATTCTTTCCATTCCTAAGGGATATACGTTACATTTTGCATAAGAGCCATAGTTACGCTGGGAAGTAGCTAGAGCATCCTTCGTGGTGCATCGGTACGCACGCTTCTCAGCCAGATCGCGCTGTTCTCTACTATCATTTCTTACTTGCTTTTCAGAGAAGCTTTCAAATTCTTGTTGACATCTCATTTTTAAAAAATTCATTATTAAGACAATATTCAGTGTTGCCTGGCTTGCAGCAAAACTGCAATTTTTGAGACTAGTAATAGTGAAAGGAGCGATGTCAGACAAAAGATTCTTTTTATGCCCTCCCTTACATTGTAAAACATCTGCCGTCCAGAATTACAGTGCTCCTTTACAATTAGCTCATAAAACAGCTGCTCAGTTACACTTCAGTAGTTACACAGCGGTGGCCTTACAGAAGTTAAAATTTGGTTTTATCCAATTTTGAAATCTTTGAGCAATCCATTAGTGTAATTGAGAGAGCAAGTCGCTTGCCTAAAGTACATTTGGTTTAATAAGCTGTGTGTAATTCCACATCGTGAGGGTGGGTTTCTTAATTGCAGGCAGTAGTTTTGATGTTTATCTGTCAATATCAAGCTCTCTCCTGTCTCTAAGAAGTGTTGAATAGATTGTAAAGTAGCTGAACAAAGACTGCACAATGAGTTTTCTCGCGTTTGTGTCTCAGAAAAGGCACGTTCTGCTGTTGAAGGGAAACACAACTTAAACAACGTTGGGGAGCCCAGAATGCCTGTGTCTTAACAGAGTTCACTGGATTAGCATTTGGTTGGAAATATTTCCACTTATGGGTATAGGTCACTGCAGATATTCTAAATACAATGCTATTCCATTTTAGGTTCAGAAATCTAACTAGTTATTTTAAGAAATAAGAAAAAAAAAATCTACTTAAAACCCCCGTATCTTGCTTCACAGATTAAGAATGTACTACAAATTAAAAATACACTAATGTCTTATTGGGACACGCATTTTCACACAAGTCTTAATGCTTTTTGACCCAGTTAAAACACCTTAGTCCTTTGACAGTTTTTCCAGTATCCTGGGCGTTAAGCGTATTTCAGGGATGTTCTCTAGTACGTGTAGTTTAAGATGCTAGTAAGAAAACATTCCTTATCCTAGGAGGGTTGGACCATGGGTCTATACTTCATTCCTCTTCAGTACCTTCAGATATTTCAAGAACTAAAAGCAACTACTGCAAAAGAGAATCCTAACATTTTAAGCCCTGAAATTTGGCTGGGAAGAGTGAATACTGAAGCCCGGCAGAAGGGAACTTCTCATTCCACTGAAGCTGATGGCAAAATGTTACTGCTCTCAGTGATGCCGGGCTTTTATCCTTTGGAGAGGTTAGCACAGCTCCCACGCTTGCCACAGGTGGAACCCTGTCACCCCACAGGCAGTAGTTTTATTTACCTTTGTCAAATAATCATTCTGGTCGTGGCCAGACAGGTGCGATTAGGTCAGCCCAGGCACAGACTGTCCGATACTTGTGTTGAGGAACACCCAGATAAATGACGTTATTACACTCTTGCAAAAATGAACGGGAAATGGCCCTAAGCTCAAATTATTTATTAACATATCTGAATATCTGCTTATTTAAAGACTTGGTTATTTAGATATTTTTTTTCTTTCCCCAAAAAAGGGACAACTATACACTTCAGATTAATCCTAATTCAGGTCTTTGTAATGAAGATCATCTGTCGTATTTCACGTTCATTGGCCGGGTTGCTGGTCTGGCAGTGTATCATGGGAAGCTGTTGGATGGTGAGTTACTACACTGTATGGCTACGTTACTGTTTCGGGATTTTTATTAAATGAAATAAATCGCTTCGATAATTCATATGCTTTAGAGCATAGTGTTTCTGGAGACAAAGTATGAGAGAAAAGTAACGGAACTCTTGGAAATTGCATTCCTGATGTGAATGGTGATTCAAAAATTATAGTGTCTTACCCACAAATACATTTCATATAAATTTTCGCTACTTTCTCCACTCGTGTTAAAACTACAGAATCAGCATTGCTAAATAATCACTATCCCTGAAAGAAAATCAGTAAATTTATATCAGCCATTTCCATGCAAACCTGCAGCCAAAGCAGTTGTGTGTCTGTCAGTTGCAGCGTATTTTGATCTGTAAAATTACCACTGAATGATTTAATGAGAAAGTATGATTTCTGCTGAACTTTGGAATCCCGCAAGAAGCAAGCAAACGTTGCAAACTGGCTATATTTTATGTAGCGGTAGTGCAGCAGAGGAAGCTCTCCATCCTGTTTTTCTAGCATCTCCTTCGAGAGAAGAGTGGCAATTGTAAATGGGTGAGAGTACCTCGAGCTTAGCTCCTCTCTTTTGTGTCTCTCTGCCATTAATGTTACAGTGTGTAATGGCATATGGTAATTAATGGTATAATTCTTCTGATTGAAAAATTGGGCTTTCTTTGCCTAAAAAAGAGATGAGCCTGCTGTGTTAAAACTCGAGCCGTTACAGCACTGTTACTTTCAGGAGGTCTCTCTCTTGCCAGCACTGGGAGAATACCGTGGTGTGTTCCCCTTGAGCAGTCGTGCCGTTATCGAAGGGAAGATGCAGAAGAGCGGAGGTAACACTCTTCCCTCTCTCTTAGGCTTCTTCATCAGACCTTTTTACAAGATGATGCTGGGGAAACCGATAACTCTGAAAGACATGGAGTCAGTGGTAAGATAACGTTTAAGCTGTATCAGCATTGGCAATTACGTGGGTTTTTTTACTCTGGGAAATTTATAAGAGACAACAATTCCAGTAAACCGCATGGTGGAAAACACAAGGTCACGTTGCAACTACTTTAGAAGGATATGCATGTAGTTTTTTAATAAAAGAAATTTTCCCTGCTAGGACAGCTGTTTCGGCACGGGTGCAGTAACAGTGGTGAGAGGGACAAGAGTCATGAACAGGCCAGTAAGAAACGCGCCATAAGCTGTCTAACTGAACTTTCACTTTTTCCACTGGGTCGGCTCTCTCCCTCTTAGAGGAGCACCCCCGCCCAGCCCTACAGCTTTCTTCTCAGGCTGTGGAGCAGGAAGAGGGGGATGCAAGGGCTCAGTTCTGTCCTGGCAACATGGGAGGTTCCCCGCAGTGCTGGAAGGACAAGGGCTTCTCTCCAAAACATACTTCATGAATACAGCACAACCGATGCCCTTATATCTGTTTTGGTTTTGTTCCCTGCACACCCTCTATTTTCACACCTTCAACATTAATTGCAATCAGGTACTTTCATGTTTGGCACTGCCTGGGAGAAAAACGAATTGTTTTACAAGTTAGTAATCTCTTAACTTTGTATTGTAAAATGAAGGGCAACAGCAAATAGGATCCTGCAGGTGCCTCATCTAGATGTGTAGGGGACCGGTATTGGAACACAGGACATCTCAGATACATCCAGTAGCTAAATACAAACGGCTTCCATTAAGTTAACAGGATGATACATGGTTTTGTCTTTTAACCAAATAGATATGTAGAGTCAATTTATTGCGTTGTATGATAATGCAATTACAAGTCAACTAAGAGGAGTTACATGAATCTAAAAATACAGCGTCTAAGAAAAATACATATGAGTAAAGTAATCGGCCTTACCCTGCTTTGCAGTAGCTGCGCGAATAAATGAGTTCTCATCTTTCCAGTCCCTTTGGAGTTCTAGTTTTAAATGTTTTTGTTTGTTCAATTTAAAGTTAAACTGTACATTTAATGTTCACATTTTCAAACCTTGTTTAATTCCAATTCCTGTAGGACAGCGAGTACTACAACTCTCTGAAGTGGATCCTGGAAAATGACCCAACAGAGCTGGATCTCATGTTTTGCATAGATGAAGAAAACTTCGGACAGGTACGTAAAGGTTATCCCAAAAGTTCATATTTCCATCTTATTATTGGTTATTGCCAAAAAATAAATAAATACCGAGCATTATCTCGTGGTTGGGAACTTGATCAGGACTGTTGAATGTTAATGATCAGTATAGGCAGACTACGAGTATTTCAAAACGTACGCACACAATGGACTGTCAGGAACGCTGTGATCCTCTTCTCGGCGCTTACTATTTTCCTGAAGCAACGTAAGTTTATCAGTTACATGGAAAATTAGGGAGAACATTAAAGCCACAGGATGAAAAGTTTCTGTAATACGCTGAGTTGTTTGTGGTAATTTTCATTGTCTTCTGTTCTTAATGATTTAGCGTCAAATTATTGATAGCGTTGCACTGCCAGCTTTCTCTTCTGCTGGCAGAAGTTTGTTTTCTGACTCAAAGCATAAATCAACTTACTTGGAGATACTTTCTGCTCTTCTCCTGCCTGTTTAGTACCTCAAATAGCTAATTCTGGCATTATCAGCAAGATGGATTTTTGTTTAATTTACAAGAGACGCGTCTGATTCCAGAAGAGATTAATCTCTTAGCTGCCATCCTTCAGCAGGGCAGCGCCGTGTAGGCCGGAAGCAGGTCACTGCTGAAGGGTGACATGGAATTAAAAGAAGTTGCAGACTGTCCGGGAGCGTTCATGCTCTCGGGGACACTACAAACTGATGTTACACATAGCTGCAGCCTGAGGTGCACTGGCTCGTTTCTTAGTTTACTTTTTTATTAAATCTCTCCTCTGTTGTTTCTGTGTATCATGGGTGCAAAGTAACTAATGGCATTTATGATTTCTTTTGTCCTGAACACGACGTTTACTTGTAAAATGCTGCTCAAGGAAAGTGGATTTTGGGAGAAATGTGTCTTCAAATAATGTTGTGTTTGGTTTGTTTTTTTTTCTTTTGAAATACAGACATATCAAGTCGACCTGAAGCCAAATGGGTCCGAAATCATGGTAACAAATGAAAACAAAAGGGAATACATTGAGTATGTATATATTTATGGAATTTATCATGACGGTTGTACTTGTCTTAGAATTCCCCCTACTGCAATTGCTGTAGTTTGTACCACGCTAAATCATCAGAGAACCTTTTGAAGGAAAATCTTACCGTTAACATTGTTTGTACCCTAATCCTTAGAAAGTTTGAATTTTAACCTTTACTGTTCTCTGAGTTACCCTGACGGGGGGAGTCTGTGAGCTGACAGGACACTCTTTTCTGGAGGGGCAGGCAGAGGGACAGTGAGGGAGGAGATATCACGTGTGTCAGGAACAATCGCTGTCTAAGAGAGAACCTGCTGTGAGGGAGAGGTTTGTGCGCCCAAGCTGCTGGCTGAGAAGGGCTGGCTCCTGCAGGCCATGCTGCGCGAGCGCAAGGAGCCACAGGGGTTGTGCCCATTTCCCTGCTGCAGAGCCCAGCGGAACCAGCTCTGCCTCATGCGTCGCCAGAGCAGGGATGAGTTCCTGCCCTGGGATTTAGCGTCCCTGCTGAGCTGCCGGGTGGCAGAGTAGAGCTGGAGAAGGGGTGCAGACCTGAGTGCCCGGCTGGAGCTAGAGAATGGAACGGGGTGTCTGATGGAGCAAGTCCGTGCCTGCTGGCCATTGTGGCCTTCGCTCAGGGCAGAACCAGGGACTCTGCCAGCGTTTAAGCCTTCCCCTAAGGGGAGAACTTTGTGCTTGCTTGGGAATCGGATTTGCAATGTTGTGGTACAGAGATTTGGCTGTAATGGTGGAACAATAAGAATTTCTGCTTTTATGATTATTATTTCTTTCCATTACTGTGTGTGTAATATATTTGCACTGTCAGCTCTTTAATTTTTCAGGTATATCTTTTTTTCAGTTTTCAGTTGCAAAATATTAGCCATCATAAACTTCTTTTATCTCCATCGTCTCAAACGGGGGCAGAAACAAAAAGCCCTTTGAAAATGCGCAGGCCAAAATTCAGAATTGCGTTAGGTTTACGTCTAGATAATTCTTTCATGCTAGTCACACTATTTTCATAACTTTAGAGTCAGTACTTGTGTGCTCTCATTTGGAAATGATTCATGCAACTTAAAAGTTTTCAAATATTTTTCTTCACAATTCCATTATGGTAGAAGTAGTCTAGTTGTTGGGCTTAAAAAAAAAACCCAAACAAAGCACCAAACAGCAGGTAGGGTCACAAATGTCATTTTATTTTTGCCTCGCTGTCTGCACATGCAAATGATGCGTTCTCACGCACACGTAGCACTTACAGGGTATCATCCCTATGAGGAACAATCACTGTCTAATAGAGAATCTGCCGCTTTGTCTGCATTAGTCTGTTATGTAATGTTTATTGCCGAAACAAAGGAAAATAGATAAAGGGACTAAATAGCTGCTAATTAAAAATCAGTGTTATTTCTTTAAATCGTTATGAGAAGAGGACACTAGGAATTTTCTAGTAAGTGTCGAACATTACGCCATGTTGTAATGCTGCCTTTGGAAATTCAGCTTACCTAACAATGGCCAATAGTAGAACAAAAATTGAGTAAATAAAATTAACTCCTTGGTTTTCCTGAGATCCCCACAAAGGAAAGAGCCTTCTCCGAAATGTGGCTCAAAGCGCCCGAGTTAAATTGCAGCAGTCCTGTTCTCCTGGTCGTTACGGGGATCAGCCCGTGATGGCACTGCCATGAGTGACGGCAGTGCCGGTGAGTGATGGCAGTGTCAGTGACGGCAGCGCCGGTGATGGCAGTGCCTGTGAGTGATGGCAGTGATGGTGGTGGCAGTGCACGTGGGTGATAGCAGTGTCAGTGAGTGATGGCAGTGCCGATGAGTGGTGGCAGTGCCAATGAGTGACGGCAGTGCCGGTGATGGCAGTGTCAGTGAGTGACGGCAGTGCCGGTGATGGCAGTGTCATTAAGTGACGGCAGTGCCGGTGATGGCAGTGTCATTAAGCGACGGCAGTGTCGGTGATGGCAGTGTCATTAAGTAACGGCAGTGCCGGTGAGTGACGGCACTGACGGTGATGGCAGTGCCAGTGAGTGACGGCACTGACGGTGATGGCAGTGTCGGTGAGAGACAGCAGTGCCAGTGAGTGATGGCAGTGTCATTAGGTGACGGCAGTGCCAGTGAGTGATAGCACTGACGGTGATAGCAGAGATGGTGACGGCAGTGCCAGTGAGTGACAGCAGTGACAGTGAGTGACAGCAGTGCTGGTGAGTGATGGCAGTGACGGTGATAGCAGTGTCATTGAGTGACGGCAGTGCCAATGACGGCAGTGCCAGTGAGTGATAGCACTGACGGTGATAGCAGAGATGGTGACGGCAGTGCCAGTGAGTGACAGCAGTGACAGTGAGTGACAGCAGTGCTGGTGAGTGATGGCAGTGATGGTGATAGCAGTGTCATTGAGTGACGGCAGTGCCAATGACGGCAGTGCCAGTGAGTGGTGGCAGTGCCGGTGAGTGATGGCGGTGCCGGTGAGTGACGGCAGTGCCGGTGATGGCAGTGTCAGTGAGCGATGGCTGTGCTGGTGATGGCATGTCAGTAAGTGACAGCAGTGCCGGTGAGTGATGGCAGTGTTGGTGAGTGACGGCAGAGACAGTGACGGCAGTGCCGGTGTGCGATGGCAGTGTCAGTGAGCGATGGCTGTGCTGGTGATGGCATGTCAGTAAGTGACAGCAGTGCCGGTGAGTGATGGCAGTGTTGGTGAGTGATGGCAGTGCTGGTGGTGGCAGTGCACGAGGGTGATGGCAGTCAGTGAGTGGTGGCAGTGATGGTGAAAGCAGTGTCAGTGAGTGATGGCAGTGTCAGTGAGTAACTGCAGTGCCAGTGATGGCAGTGTCATTAAGTGACAGCAGGGCCGGTGAGTGATGGCAGTGTTGGTGAGTGATGGCAGGGCTGGTGGTGGCAGTGCACGAGGGTGATGGCAGTCAGTGAGTGGTGGCAGTGATGGTGAAAGCAGTGTCAGTGAGTGATGGCAGTGTCAGTGAGTAACTGCAGTGCCAGTGATGGCAGTGTCATTAAGTGACAGCAATGCCGGTGAGTGACGGCAGTGCTGGTGATAGCAGTGTCATTGAGTGATGGCAGTGCCGGTGAGTGGTGGCAGTGCCGGTGAGTGACGGGACTGACAGTGATGGTAGTGCCGGTGAGTGACGGCAGTGCTGGTGAGTGATGGCAGTGACGGTGGTGGCAGTGCTGGTGATGGCAGTGTCGGTGAGTGGCGGCACTGACAGTGACGGCAGTGTCAGTGAGTGATGGTACTGACGGTGACGGCAGTGCTGGTGAGTGACAGCAGTGATGGTGATGGCAGTGCCGGTGAGTGACAGCAGTGACGGTAAGTGATGGTGATAGCAGTGTCATTGAGTGGTGGCAGTGCCGGTGAGTGACAGCAGTGACAGTGACAGCAGTGCCGGTGCGTGATGGCAGTGTCAGTGAGCAACGGCTGTGCCGGTGATGGCAGTGTCATTAAGTGACGGCAGTGCCGGTGGTGGCAGTGCCGGTGAGTGATGGCAGTGCGCATGGGTGATGGCAGNTGAGTGATGGCACTGACGGTGAGGGCAGTGCCGGTGAGTGACGGCAGTGACAGTGAGTGATGGCAGGGCCCGTGACAGCAGTGACGGTGAGTGATGGCACTGACGGTGATAGCAGTGATGGCAGTGCCGGTGAGTGACGGCAGTGACGGTGATAGCAGTGTCATTGAGTGACGGCAGTGCCAGTGAATGACAACAGTGACAGTGATGGCAGTGCCGGTGAGTGACAGCAGTGTTGGTGAGTGACGGCAGTGACAGTGACAGCAGTGCCGGTGTGTGATGGCAGTGTCGGTGAGCAACGGCTGTGCTGGTGATGGCATGTCATTAAGTGACAGCAGTGCCAGTGAGTGATGGTACTGACGGTGACGGCAGTGCCGGTGAGTGACAGCAATGCCGGTGAGTGATGGCAGTGCCAGTGCTGGCTGCTGGCACAAACCGGCCATATCCGCACAGGCTCTTTAGTTTTCATTTCAAGGTTCCTCTGTTTCTCCGTCTATCAGAATGTAAAATAATAAACTCAACTACATTTGCTGGCAGTTTTAATTAGTGCCTCTTCAAAGGGGAGAAAACATTGTAATTGCTCCATTCATGCAAATTAGGACTAAAACAGTGCTCGGCGCCCGTGACGCTGGAGCGCGGTTGGGCGGGGCCTGAACCTGTAAATGAGAAACAGAGCTATGAGGGTGGCTGAGATCTCTCCGCCACTTCGTTTGCCATCATCTAATGAGTGCGTTTATCTGTCTGTGTCTTACAGCCTGGTCATCCAGTGGAGGTTTGTAAACAGAGTTCAGAAACAAATGAATGCTTTCCTGGAGGTAAGGTTCCTTACCTGCTTTTCTTTTTCCCCCACATATTTTTCTGTAATGCAGGCTTGTTATTCATCTGCATCCGCGCCAGGGGATGGGAGGCGTTGCACAACCGCACGCGTTCTGGAATGCTTCTATTTTATGTTTGTGCAGCTTTACCTTGTACAAGAACATGTATACAACAACATGTAATCTTTCCCTTAGGAGAATAAGGTCATTCTCTTTCAAGCTTAAATTATTTGAGCTTGAAATAATTTAGTGATTAATTTTTTTAATGAGGGAATCCTACATCAGCTACTGTGTATTTCATTTTCAAAACCTTTCTTTGTTCTCTGTCATTTACTGAGGTTCCCTGAAGCCAAAGATCCCATTAGATAAAAACTTAATTTTACATGGTGTGAGAATTGTAATTTTGCTTTGCTTTCTTTCAGGGATTCACAGAACTTCTTCCCATTGATCTGATTAAAATTTTTGATGAAAATGAACTCGAGGTGAGTTTAATTGACACCCAGAGCCAACAGATCACAAGAAGACGCGCTGTCTTCTAGGCTCGTCATTCACCACTTACTCATCCTAACTGAATTTGCAGACAAAGATGTTTTGCTTATAGTGGGAAACGAAAGTTTTCTCCCAAATTAACAAATCTACTCATCACTAAAAGCACAAAAAAATTGCAATTATTCAGGGAGGTGGTTGACTATGTGCCTATAAAAGCATGTCAGTAGCTTACTGAATTAATGCCATTATGCCTACACCAGCCGTATTTTGAGCAAAACAGCATAAAAGATGGTGGCACACAAAGCATACGTGTGTTAGAGGGTGCAGTGTTTCTCCAGGAAAATGAAATATTTTGGGGGAATTCTCCCAAAGAGAAGCTCAGGCTCTGCTTTAGGTTTGCATTTGTGTTAGCACGGCGCGGCTGGCGGAAGGGCTGGGTGGCAGAGGGGGGGAGCGCTCGGGGTGACTCACTGCCGTCTCCGCTCTCCCTGCACAGTTACTCATGTGTGGCCTTGGCGATGTCGATGTTAATGACTGGAGACAACATACAATCTACAAAAATGGCTACTGCCCGAATCATCCCGTTATCCAGTGGTTCTGGAAGGTAATACTGTTCACTGTGTCAGGCTTCTCTGACTCTTCCTAAAAGTGAAAGTTTCTGTGTTGTTTTCTGAAATCTTTTTTCTTCATGAAAACTGCTGAAGAATCCAGCTCTGTGTGTTGGAAAATTAGAGACTCTACTAGAAATAGACCCGAGGTGGGAAGTCTGGATCTTGGGTTTTATCTAGAGTGTCTTGCACTATTTATGAAGTAAAATACTTTTATGAAAACTGTGTGTCCCCAGAAAAACTGCAAAAATACTTTTTCCCATAATAGCTGTGGATTTTTCAAAGGGGTGTCCGGTTTTCTTAAAAATACTGGAATCTTACAGCTTCATGTACACACTTCAAACTCTGTTTCTGGGTGTCTTGCCTCCTTGTCCTGACCAGGGGTGACACACATCTGGACAATGTACTTGTATCAGTGCCCGTGGCGATACGGCCCCAAGAGGCTCGATTCTGAGTGGTGGCTACTGCAGCACGGACCTCATTTTCTGTGAACTTTGCGGGCTCTGTCTGACCTTCACGGCTTTTTGTGCCATCTCTGTTTCTCTGCCCTCCTCGGGCACATTCACCGCTGCAGTGCCCCCCTTGTGCCCGCACCCCCAGCGGGTACGGGGTGCCCACCCTTCCCACAGCGGTGTCTGGGGCCCAGGGACAGCGGGACAAGGATGCTCCTTATCTAATCAGAGAAAACCTGGAGTGGGATGTAGATCGCATCTGCCAGAGTTACGTGTCTGTTACAGCCTAATATAGATCATTTACTCTGAGGGTTTGGTTTGTTTTTTAATAAAGCCATCTCCAGCAGTGAAAGTGAAAGGAGGGTCGCTGTGTGTGTTTGTCACAGGCTGTTCTACTGATGGATGCGGAGAAGCGGATTCGGTTACTGCAGTTTGTCACCGGGACGTCACGCGTGCCTATGAATGGATTTGCTGAACTTTATGGTGAGCTCCTTTTCAGCCGCCTGCAGATGATGCTCACGGCTCCAACGGCTGCCCAGGCCTCTGCTCAACATGGACACGAAATCCTGGGCACAAGGGAAACCAACCCTTGACCCCCAGGGAGCAATTCTCCTTTGGGATGCCGAGAGCACTGGAGGACGTGGGGGGCACACTGAGGAGTACAGTTTTGTACACGGGGGTGTTAGATAGACGCTCTCCCAGCTCCCACAGGAAGCAGCTGTCAACAGGAATAATATTCATGACCTATGCATAATATTTTGGAATAATATTCATGTAATAATAATATTCATGTCATATGAAGAGGAGGAGAATGGTTGTTTAACCAAGCACTTTGATTCTTAAAATTTAATGTCTGAGCTTACCTCTTTTGCATTACACACACTCTACGCACAGGTAGTTAGCTAAACTTCGCAGGCTGTCTTGCCAATCAATATCCCCCTTCCTGTTTGCTTTAATGTAGTTTTAATTAAGAGAGCTTGTACCAGGTATTTCATACCAGTTGAAGAGTCCAGCCTACGAAATATGCAAACATTTAATGTTAAAAATACTATCAAGGCAGTCTCCGTAGCATCCAGCAATTTATATTTCATGTGATTTTCATTTTCAACCAGGTTCAAATGGTCCTCAGCTGTTTACAATAGAGCAATGGGGAAGTCCTGATAAACTGCCCAGAGCTCACACATGGTAAGTCATAAAAGCATAAAATAATACAGCTTATTCTGCCAAGAAAGGGGGAAACTGATGACTGTGCTTATCTCGAACATATTTTAGCTCTAAATCATACAGCTTTTTATAAAATGGGCTGCTGTGTGTGTAGGGGTGTACTCCGAGGCGAGCAGCTTTGTGTGTTGATCTGCACGCGGCTGTGGGATGGGACCCACAAAGCTGCAGGCAGCAGCAAGGCTCCGCTCAGACCCTGCTCTTGCGGCTGTGTTGCTGAACAGCCCTCGGTTTTGCCTTCCTCTGGGCCTGTGAGAGGCTGCGTTAGCAGGGTAAGCAGGGGTTCTGCAAGAAATGCAGGTGAATTCATCCAAAATAAACTCTTTCCATCATAGCCTTTCTGATGAAGGCCTCTTAACGCTATTTTATTGTATTCCAAGTGACCCTTTCAAGTCAGGACTTTTCTTCTAGTAACTGCTGCTGTGTTAAAATGTGTGCTAGAGGGAAGAGAGCGCTTTTCCCCGCTTTATCTTACATGGCGGTGGAAGCAATTGCTACTCGTGTATATACCAAATGTTAACTCTCATATTTGAAGCCTGCTAATTGCTTTAAGCACTGGCCAATTAAACCGGCACTCTGACAAAAAGGAAGTAATATGAATCCCTTCTGCTAGAAGACTTTTCCCATGTCAAATAGGTAAGAATCCCTTCACGTAAGGTACTGGCAACATGATCCAAATGAGAGCCCGCAAAGCCCAGCAGAGAAGCACACGGTACGCGGGGGTGCTGTGCTGGGGAGAGACCCAGAGTGACGCTGAGTGTCATCCCCCCTTCAGGCTGCCGGCCCTCCCACCACACACACCTCACAGGTTCCCAGTGCCTTTCACATTAGGAGAACTTTATAATTCCTACCCAATTTCCTGGGAAGTGACAAGCAAAGGTTAGCAGTGAGGACGCAGTCTGGTGACTCCTCGGTGACGCCGCAGAGGCAGGATGGGAGCAGTTGTCCACGTGGTGGTTCCTGCCACAACCAGGGTAGGGAAGAAAGAGCAAGAGCAATTACATCTTATGCTTTAGCAATTTATCTATGGATGTTAAACAGGCTCGGTTCTTTTCTGTCGCCTGAAGGCTTTGAAAAATACAAGATCAGCAATAAACTGTCCGAGAGGGACTGTTCGCAGGGTTAGCGGGGTGTGACAAGGCATACTGGAAGGAAAAATAGTGCCTCCCCTTGCAAGGCCAATACTGTTCATTGCCTTCTTTTATACTTCTTAGAAATTGATCACCTCTTCCTCCTTCCTTTTGGAAAACTAAGAAATTGAAGGATAGCCCTGAGTGGGAAAAGCAAGACTACGATTTGTACAGATAGGGGTTGATGCTTTTTTTTTTCCCCTTGCTGTGGTTCTGCTTCAGGTACCGCCATGCTGCAGGCAGGTTTTACTCTCACCATTAATTTCACTTTCATTTTCCATGATTTTATTTTTCCCTCGTCCTAGTAAGCGGGTATAAGGAGCTGCAGGAAGTCTGAGGTAACAAAACATGGCCACAGCTCAGCTGTGCTATATAAAGGCCCCGGACAGTTCCCTAAAAATGGGAGGTCATAGTCCAGCTGACTTATTTTAATCCTAATTTATAGAATTTGCAAACGTTGAAAGAATTCAATACAAATTTTTGTCTTGGTCTGTTGCAGATCAAGAATATGGCTTTTTTAAGGTCACTTTAAATTGTGCTGTATAGGAAAATTAATTTGTAGAACATTAGTATGGAATGGTGAGCTTTCCATAAAAATAATCATTCTATAGAATAAAAAGTTTCATTTAAAAAGAAAAAAGAACGCCAACAAAACCCTAAACATCAGTCCATCCTCTCTATGTTTCAGTTACGTGTTAGATTTTACAGGACCTTTTCAAAACCTTCTTTTGGATGCCTAAATTCAGAACATCTTTGCTGAGTGTTAGGAAACCAGCCTTTTGACAAAGATCAGATGTTTTCAGTCAACTAAATATGGAGAGGGGTTTCTGCCATTGGGTTATTTTCCTTTCCGAAGTGGTTCTTAAACAAATTCCCACTTTCAGCTCTGAAAAGAAAGGAGGCAGAGAGTTATTTGTGGCAACCCTGGTGCGGGCAGGGCTGGTTTCAGAAGGCGCCTGCAGGGAGCACAAGCGCTGGTTGGGTTTGCAAAGGACATGGGAGATTGCCCCTGTTTGGGCAACAAGAGCTGTCCTCTGCTAAGGCACCCAAATTATTTAACGTTTTCTATTTCATTAAAATTATGTGTATTTTTCAATGGATTGTTAAATGTTTCTTTTCCTTCTAAATTTCAGCTTTAATCGCCTAGACTTACCTCTTTATGAATCTTTTGAAGATTTGCGAGAGAAGCTCCTTATGGCAGTTGAAAACGCTCAAGGATTTGAAGGAGTGGATTAAAACGGCGCTGGTTTTTCCCCCTTCAAGCAAGTTCTGCTGCACTTTGCGTTTGCGGAACGGCTTGGGCGTGACTGTGGCAGAGCAGCCGCCCGGCGCTGGCTCACGGGGCAGAGCCTCCGGCCGCGCGGCTGCCTGGGCCCCAGCGGCTGAACTGGCGGCGGCGGCTCCTCCGCCCGTGCCCCAGCGACTCCCCGCAGCCCAACCCGAACTCTGATGACATTTCAGCAGGACTTACTCTATTTATGTTGTGCCTCTGTAGGCAAAGCCCTTAATAAATATTTTACATAATTTCTAATGACAATGAATGGAATTAATCATTTTACAGGTATAGTATTACAACTCATGTTTACTTTTTAATTGATTTAGACATTTTCAGATTTTATTTCATGCCAATTAAATATCATATACTTGGAAAAATGAGCATTTTTCTTAATTTCATACCAGACTTTGATGCCAGTGTCATTTTTCAAAGCACATTTTGAGCCTTGTGTTCCCAAACCATTAAGAAAGTAGGAGAAGGCTATGTTGGAACTTTTCTCTACGTGGGCTATGTACCTAGAGCAACTCTCTTCATTCAGCACATAAATATTTTTCTGTATCCAGAAGTATGGACTGGATGTTGCATTTTTGTATAAATACTAGAATAGCTACAAGTCACGGGAGAACCATAACATAGCATGCCAAATCTCATCTTCAATAACAAAATTGCCTCATTTTTGGTAATATTCACATGTACTATACAGCATTTTGGGGTAGGGTTGGCATTAACGATTTCAGGAAAATATGCTTAACCCTGTTGTTATCTTTGTATAGTGATTCTTTTATTATCCTTTCCTCTTACTGTTTGCAACGGAGGCATTTTGAATGAAACCCGGCACTATGTGATTTGGCACTATGGAAAACAGGTCTGGTTTGTCTCCTATTTGTATGCGTTTGCTAATGATACCTAAATAACAACGGTTTTTTTGTTTGTTTCTAACTGCACCAACTCTAAAGGCACTTTATGTAACACATGGAAGTCATATCTGTTTTTTATCATAAACATTAATGTGATTATATTCCTTCTCACTGCACATGTCTTTCTGGTGCAATATCTATCAATTGTGAATTTGGCTGCTGCTGATGTATAAAAGAAGAAACACAAACAGATGTAGAGCTGAGCCTGCAGACATGTTCCTCAGCAATTGGTTTTGTGATTTATTTTTTACTTAATCACAAAGATTTATTTAATATACACTGCTATCTAATCAATTTTGTTACCTATGACATGTTGCATGCTTAAACTATAATGTCTGAGTTGCATCTCTTTTGTGACGGATTAAAAGTGAAAGATTTGCATTTGATCCACTTAAGTGAAACGGTTCCAACACTACCGGAGAGGTCTGAGGGGGTGGCTGAGCAACGTAACCTTCGGCTTGGGAAGTTTTGCCCACAGACTTACCTAGAGAGAGGCTTTTCCCCCAAGAAGCCGCCCAATGCTTATGACGCAGGATGACAGCGCATGCCAGAACACGTCACCTCATTGCCAACAGCTTCCTCGGCCCTGCCCTTGCCCCCTCCCCGGCCCCCCCAGCAAGTGCCAGCTGTGCCCGAGAAGGAACAGCCACACTGCAGAGACTTGGAGCAGTAATACTGCAGCTGGAAAGGCTGCTGGAGAGAAGCCTCCAGCAAGTGGTGTGTGCTAACAAAGTCTGAAGCCCTAAGAGAGGCGTGAGGAAGGTTATTCCATTACTTGAACACGGGTCAAGATCCCATTTTCTATCGAGTAAGTTTCCTGACATTCCTTCCTGACCTTTTACATTGGATGAGTGAGCTGGGACAGGCGAGAGTAGACTGTACCTGAGCAGAGACACACTGGGGAAAGCGGGAATGAGGTAAATCCAGGTATTTCCACTGACCTGCAGCACGTTGAGCACAGCTGGTTGTGACATGGGCTCCTTTGAGGGAACTCTCATACTCCAAAATTTGCTTCCTTTCTGTCTTCAGCTGGGGGATTTTGGTGTGGTTGGACGCTCTGTTCGTGCCAGTACTGAAGAGTCCTGAGGCTGCTTTGGTTGTGGAGCGTCACCGTGACCTCGTGTACAGATGAGGGCTGTGACCTAGGGGTAGTGCAGCAGAGGTAGAGCCAGAGGTCAGGTCAAGTTTAAGAATCTGCCATTTCTCTTGTGATCTTGCTTTGGTCCCTTCCCTCCCCTCACCCTTGGCTTCTGAAACAGGTTTACTAATACTTCCCAACATCAAAGCCCTTTCAGCTATCTAGAATTACACAGTAACATCTAACTAGGAGGGACATTTTTGTTGTTTGGATTCTTTTTCTTTAAAGAAAATTTGGAATGACTTAGCCTAACATGGTCTCAGAGCCACTCCTACTCAGATCCCCTTACCTCACAAACTGACAGACGTGCCAAAAGCATTCACTAGGTAGTAAAACTGAGGTGAATTCCACTGTATGAATTGTAATTAACACGCACTTGGACCGTTGTGGTTTACTTTAGAGAAGGGTTTTTGTTTTTAGGCAACAGTTTAACATCACGAGGAAGCCCTTGTCTCCTCCAGGGGACGCCATCAGGGTGGCAGCTTGGAGTGCAGCACAGGAAGAGTCAGGACTGAGCTTGGGCAGCACTGACTGCGAGCCCCAACGCGCAGTGCCCTGTCAGACTTGTACAGCTCAGGTTGAAATTAGTGCTATTTTGGCTGTCTTGCAAATAACTAAATAAATGCTATCTGTGCTTCTTGCACCCTAGACTCTGCAGCCACGGCTCTGGCCTGCATTGCAAAGCTGCCATCGCTGCAGCCCCACGCACAGCCATCCCCGTTGTTGCTCAGCCCTCAGTGAAGGTACCGTTCCTGACAGCCCAGGAAACACACCAGTTAAGCCAGCTCATTATTTTTGTTAAGATCTTCTATGCTATGACGAAACCCAGGCCATTACCTTCAGTTTTGCAATAAACTGCAAGGCTAAGTAAGTGGCACTAGCCGTGCAAAGTAGCAGCTGCAGAGGAAATGGCTTCTCTTTTGCAGGGCTCTTTAAACACAAAGCCGCAGTGCTGTTACGGACAGCCTAAGCTGGATCCAGCCTTGCCATCTAGGGGTCCCTCTGGAGCTCCTGAAGCTACATTTCAAGGAGTCTTTCTAGGAGAAGTAGCAGCTAGATGTCATTTACCCAAAAACATCTAAAACACAAAGCAACTAACAGTCCAGTGGGACTCTCATACCATAGCGTTGTGCCTTTCTCAACGCAGTACGTACACTGGTATAACAACAGTTCAGCCTGTTCCCCGCAAAGTTGCCCAACAGTATTTTAAAAGGTTCTATTCAGCTACTTTTTTTGGTTAATAAATGGCAATCATAAGGGCGGTACCTAAACCATTATTTGTTTGCTCTCAAGAAGCCTTAACGCAAAACTCGAATAAAAATTCTAGTCAGAACGCCGGGTCTGCAGCTGTCACCTCCTGGTCACATTGACTTACAGATCTGTGCCCCGTATGGGTGTGGTGCACACCATACCCGTCCCATGAACTCCCGTTGGCCAGCCCAGCTGCTGGAAACCGCTGCCTTTTATTCGTCCGTCCAAAAGTAACAACAAACCCACAACCCTCTGTTACCGCAAGCTTTACCTTATTTCTGTCTCTCATGCTGCACTCTCCCTACCCGAGTTCCCTGCTGGCGTGAGGGGTGTGCTGCCAAGCGGGCAGAGGAGGCTGCAGCAGCTGCCCAGGCAGCCGGCGCCTGTCCCACACCCGAGGGACACGGTGACGGTGCCACCCGCTCAGCCCTGTCCAGACGGGAATCCCGACTGCAGCAGCCCCCGTGGTTTGGGGGAGTACATACATCACAGTAAGGGGCCAGCAAGTGTGAGCACTGGGGAGCCGGAGCCTTAGACTGCACATTTAAGAGTTAAAAATAAGCGATCATACCCATGTTGTTGCAAGGGCTAATTATCAGTATGTATAAAAAACATCAATTACCAGATTGGACATCTTAATGCATAGATTTTCTTATCTTTTTAATAAATAAAAACTTTTACTTTTGTAGGTAAAATTACAACAACAAAGAAAAAGCCCTACAGTCTTCACCCATCTGTTAGGATGTTGCGCTAAGAAGCGCCGCACATTTGCAATGCATGGGAAACCCATGAAACTGGAGTCTAACCCTATTAACGTCCCATACCCAGCGCGTCTGTCACGGTGCACCTAGAGCCCTGTGAGACACCCCCAGCACAAACCACGCCACGTCATGTGTCTGTCGATGCGCGCTTCCAACCATCTGTTGCTCCACACTTCTCCTCTACTTACAAGCTGGGGGGTTTCCCCTTTCTATATTATTTTCGCATAAACCTTTGGGGTTTTTTTCCCCTCTTAATTTTTTAATACATAGCTGTAATAATATACACAGTATGCATTCACATTTTTATACTTAAATCGCATTGCATTTTTATACTTTAATCCATTCTATTGGCTTTGAAGAGGCTGGTGGGCTGTCTGTCTCCACCACGCCAGAGGGAATAGGTTATGATTCTCAAAACCCAAATGGAAACCACCAGAATACAATGTTGCTGTGTCTATGTTTGTAAACATACATTTTAAATCAAATTTAAGAGTGAGATTATTAGTATTTCCAAACACGCAAAAGCATCAAACATTCCAGCTTAAATTCACACTGTTTAATAACTACTTTTTTTAAAAATCACCTCATACTAGAAGTCTATTGAAAATTATGCTAAACTACCTTAAGCTTTATTTTAAAAGTACTACTTACAAGTAATGCTCATTTTCACAATTAATACAGCTTTAAACCGTGGTTGGATTTGATACGCTGTGGGGAAAGGATTTGTTTATGGACAAAAGTCATTTTTTCCATTTATTTTCTGAGGAGCGGTGAAAGAAATTGTAGCTTGTTTTCCTGACAGCAAAAGCTCAATGTGACAAAATGAAGTTGTTGTAATGAAATGATGCAACTTAATTAAATATTTAATAAAGAACTATGGAAGCTACAGCATTTTATACTTCAAATATATTTTTTGTCTAACTGAAGCTTTGTTTTGTTTTGTTAAAAAAAAAAAAATTGCCTTAAGGTCACAATTTGCAGGAAGGCTTTCACAACCTGGGGGGTGGGGGGGGCGCAGTCACATCTGTAACAGATTTCTTTTTAAGTGACTGAACACACCATCCACATAGTTCAGCTCCTGTAAAAGCGGTTCCCAGGTTTTCCCCGCTGACCCTCCCCGTGTCCATGAAATGGTACCGTGCCCGATGTTCCAGCCAAATCAGACTGTCCCTGAGAAAAGCCTACGGTGGCTGGTGGTCACTGCTGCACGGCCACCTTCAGAAGGCATGATTCAAGGGAACTTTGTAAGGATGTGAACAATTGACATGAGGTTAGTGATTATGCAGTGCTCTCTAAAGAAATGTCCTTAGATAAAATACCAGTAAGTTCGAGAGGTGCAATTTTCCTATCTCCTGTGCCATCATCATGCATAATACAAAACCTGTAGTACAGGCTTCCATGAAAAGTTCTGTTCCCGAATGATCCAATTCTGCAGTCACCACCCAAAGCAGCACACTCACAAGCTTTTCCTGTTTAAGCCATACCTGAAATGTGTGTGAATTTTCTATCATTTTTATTGCATATTTTCTATGTTTACAGCAGAATTCTCTGCAGCCCACAATGATGTATGTACTACAAACAAAACACCCTACTTGCAACAAACTCAAAGTTCAGTTTAACAATGCAAGTCTGTGCACTGGTAAATTTGTTTTGATTTTCACTGTTAGAATTCCGACATTGTAGTACTAATAACAGCTTCTTATCAACAGCAATGGAACTAAGGTTACCTTTTCTGTTAATCAGTGTAAATACCTAACTTACAAAAAAGAAACCCAACGAACAGCTACACAGGAAGCAAAACCCAACAGTAACAAAACCAAAGGCACATAAGAACCCCAAACCTGACCAAAAAAGAAAACCACCGCAAGTATGTTTTGACGTAAGAGCTCGCTTCAGGAACGCAGCACGTTGCTTCTCAGCTAGTATCAGTGCTTCGGAGAGTTGCAGATGGACTAAATTGTCTGTTGGTCTTAAATATAGAACCAGTGTGTATGCAACAAGCTGCCTCCTTGCTTTGGAGCTTCACACGCGACACTCATCTGCCTTGCACTAGTACACATGAAGTGTCCTGTAGCAGACTCCGCAGCTACCTTCAGCTGCAATTTGCTGAAGAAAAAAGAAAAAAAAAAAATAATGGTGCACCACCACTCCCCCTCAGCATCCACTGCAGCAAGTGCCCAGGAGTGCAGGAACTGGAAGAGGCTGAAGGGCTGCCAGCCAAAAGAGAAACCTCCTCATAGGACCCAGAGACACGCTGCCATCAGAACCACTGCTCAGCTCCCGAGGGAGGAGAATGCCTGTTAGGACCAAGGTCACCAGGAGCGCGCTGCTGCTGCCTATGGCCTCTCCAAGACCCCACTCCCCTGGCCGGCTCAGCCCGTTCAGCTTTGCAACCGAGTTATTTCTGCGCTGGGGTGACGTTGTGGCACATCATCTCCGCTTGCCATTGCAGCATGACTTAGTCTGCTTTGGTAATTAATGCACCAGTCTTGCTGCTGTCCAGCTGTATCAACACCACACAGCAGCAACGAATTTACTTTGTCTAAGCTTTATTTGTGCCTGTCTGTGTTTTGCTCCCTTGAGCGCTGGTGTCTGAAAGGGCTGCCCATCTCCTGCCCTTTCCCCAAGCCGCCACCTCTGCCTGAGCCAGAGCAGCCGGAGACAGCTCCAAAGTCATTCTGTTGGCCGACATCGCAGCCTCCCTGCACTGGAACTAACGCAGCTCTACCCTTAATGTACTCCTTTACAGCAGCAAACAGCGCTGGACTGGGAAGTCACAAACTGGGTAATGCTGAAACATACAATTAGCCAGCACTCTTTACAACAAAAGTGTAAAAACAAACAAAAAACACCTCCACACACGTCTCTTCCAGTGATACCTACATGTGTATTAACGTTCCGGCATACTTACGTCCCATAGGTTTCAAAAAACAAAAACAACAAAAAAAAAACACCAACCCCACCCACAAAAAACACCCCACATGATTCCATTGGTCTTTCTAATTGGAAATTAAAAATAAGTTGTGGCAAGGTAGCGTTCTAAGGTGTTACAGAATGTCCGTGCAAATCCCTATTATATGCTCTTTGTATATGGCTAGTAAGGTTTTGGTGCCCTTGAGAAACAAGCAAACAAAGAAAAAGAGAAACCATGTGAAGATATTAAATCCCAAACCAATCCCTATGTATCAACACAACCCTGCAGCCACCCACAGGGGACGCTGCAGTAACTGTATCGCCAGTGAACACACCTCCTGCCAGCCCTGAACCTGGGTTGCTCCCTAACCTCACATTTCCTACTCCTGCCAACGGAAAAAAAAATCCTACATTATCCAAACTAATTCCCGTTCTTTTTTTAAGCTTCCTGTCATTAATGAGAACAGCCATACCACATCAAATTAAAGGTGCAGCTGGACAAGTATCTTTCAAACATGAGTGACATGCAGCTCAAGGACCTCCTACAGAGGTGATGGCCTCTCGGGTTTTTTTTTTTTGTACATAAATAGCAATATAATTTTTATATATTTTTAAAGAGTTTCTGATGTCATGGGAAATTCTAGTATTTACAGCTGCTTGAGCTCAGTGTTTGTGACCATTTTCAGTGTGAGGGAGCATCTCCTTTTGCTTTGAACCGGTCGCCTCTTTTTATCTAACAGACATTCCCCCTGGTGTTCCTCAGACACCTCTTCGCCGGTTGCTGTCTCTGTGTAGACAGTGCAGAGGTCTCTGGTTTCCTTCTCCCGCCATGGCTTCCCATCCGGAAGGCTGTCGGAGCCACACTCCCTTCCACCTCAGGCGGATGTCAGCAGGGGCCCTGACACTCGCCCGTGTCCCACACACGGGCTCTCAGGCGAGGGCTGACCGCAGGCCCACGGCCATGCAGCCTGATGCCAACGGCCTCCGGAGCTGGCTCCCTCACGTGAGAGCCAGTCTGAGCAGTGGTTCGGGACCCAGCCCAGGGGAAACAGGACTGACAAGAGGTACAGTCATATTTTTATGTCACTGCCAACAAAGGGAGCAGCAAGTCCATCAACTCTGCAGGTTGCCAAAGGATTTCTCGTCATGTCTAGAACTGCCTATGGCAATTCTGGTGCAAAACAGCTCCCAGGGCGTAGCTACAGAAAAAAGGACACAGGGGTGCCACGACAGCATCAGGCACCCACTGCCACCATCCCATGGACTCTCTGTGCCTGGTGCTCGGCTGCACTTCATCCGCCCCGCAGAACGGCAGGGCAGAGACACCCTGCAGCTGGTATATGCTAACACCCAGAAATTCATTATGTATATTATGACCTTAATTAGGTAGGGATAACACAGCAGAGCAATTGTGCATGTGAGAATGACGGTTATTGTTGAAGACTTAGTCATAACTATATTTAATGAGTATTCGGGCATTGAAAACCTACTGGCAAAGGCAAAAGGCTGAAATGCCTTTACAAAAATTCCGGTCTGTACCCTCTTCTCAAAGCCAATCTCTTCTCTGCTTCAGCAATCTGCAGTGTTTCAAATCCTGCTGAATGACAAGCTGAATTTCATGCTTCTCTCTCATTCCAGGGTTGAGTCTACATAAAACCCACTACCATTTACGTTCCTACATAATACGGTCATGAGAAAGGCACCCAGGGTTTGCTATGGCAACCCAACAGGGAACGCTCCCGTTTCAAACATCTCCAACACAAGGATCACAAAGATAAATAATCTCTTGATGATTACTGTTGGTTATTTTTCCCAGCTTTTGATTGGGAGCCTTGTTCAAATTCAATTTATTCTTACTCAAATACATTTGCTATTTTCACCCAACTTATTTTCTGCTGTTTGCTGTGGGCGTTTCATTAATTTGACAGACTAGACTCTTAAGTTTAAAGTGCAATACAATATAAACTTAAGATATATTCATTACATATATACACAAATCGTATCTTTTACCCTGTCGTATCTCAGCCTTATTAATACAAGTTTTGGAGTTTAAATTTCAGTGCGTTTTCCTCTCTTTGATAATTCTCTATCAGTAGTGTATAACAATGCAACCACTTTAAAATTTTATGCCAGTAGCTCATTTTTTCAAATTGAAATATTTTCAAGTTTTTAAATGTTCTACTAATTTGCCACAATGCTAATAACCTAGAAGCTGACTGAAACATCTACCACTTCCACCACATCTAGTAAGTTATACAATGAAAGCAAAGAGAAAAGCAATAGCCACCTCACTAGTGGCTGGATTTCACAGGGGCTAAGTCCAGCCCCACCAGGGACGCGGGTCCAGCTCCAACACCTGGACAGAGACAGACCCTTGGTGAGCCTGCAGGTCTGAACATTCAGGAAGCTGAAGACTTTTGCCATTGTAGTGTTAGGACGGGGGGTAACAACTTCAAACTGAAAGAGGGGAGGACTGGGTTGAGATCCGAGGAAGAAATTGTTTGCTGGGAGGGTGGTGAGCCCCTGGCCCAGGTTGCCCAGAGAAGCTGTGGCTGCCCCATCCCTGGAGGGGTTCAAGGCCAGGTTGGCCGGGGCTTGGAGCAACCTGGGCTGGTGGGAGGTGTCCCTGCCCAGGGCAGGGGGTGGCACTGGGTGGCCTTTAAGGTCCCTCCCAACCCAAACCATTGTGTGAGTCTGTGGTTCTATGACTTGAATACAGTGAGCTTAATCCCGTGGAGGGCTGAATGCATTCCCTCTCAGCTAACAAGAAATTTAGCTGTAATGCACATTTAAAAAGCAAAGTGAGCAATAACTACTGCCTCAGACTAGTGCAAATAACTCAGGTATCAAAGTCACAGTAACATGCAAAGATATGAACATAACATTTGTGCTCTGGTTTCCAGTTTATTACTATCTAGTCTTGCTAGCTTAAGCTAGCACAGGTGCAATTGCCTGAGTTATAAACACAACTTCTTTTTCCCCACTTCTGTGCAGAAACAGGTGGGACAAGCCTGGGGCTTCTGCTTGTTCTGCTAATTTGGGCTAATTACTTTCTCCATTTTGTGGCTTTTTCAGGCTCACTGCATACTGCTGCGTTTGTGGATATGTACTCGCAGAGCTTTTCTCTATGGGCTTCAGAGTTCTCCTCCAAGTGGTGGTAAACTCTATTTTTATTCTACAGACCTCTAACACAACTGGATTAGCTAGAGGACACGACCTCCCTGTGAAATCAGTTTTTAAACAAAATGTAAACTTTGAACCTTGGACTAAAGTTAAAGAATAACAGAGATGGATGCTAGATCAATATTGGCAAATATTATCCGCATGCAGTGGACAGATGCTTCTCTGCTGTATCTCTAAATATTTCGGTATCCTGAGGCAGAACATACCTTTAGTTCTGTTTCTTTACACAGAACAAAGACCAAAAACCACTTTGAAGCAGCTAGAGATTAGTATTTTGAGCAAGTCTAGGAATTTCCTTCCTCTGCAGTCCATCTAGAATTCAGGGGATTGAGGGCTACTTTTTCCTACAACTGCCATTTTCCCTGCCATCCCAGTAGTTTCCTATGCTCTAGTGCTTTATTTCTGTGACTAACAGCTTTTAGGAAAATTGTCAAGTTTTAAGCAGTTCTATTTCCTAGTCAAGCATGCAGATGGTTCACTGTCTCCAATTATTTAATAATAATGTAAATAGAAGTTGTGATTACATGTTGTCATCTCAACAACATGTTATCTCATGTTACAACATGCACATCTTGGACTCAATATTTCCCAAATGTGCCCCTAGGTTTAAAAAAATAAAAAAAAAATAAAAAGAAAACACAGGAGTATGCAGTCCAAATTACGGATTCTTTTTTCCCCTCCTTTCATAAAGGACTTCTTTATTTGATAGTGAGGCAGAAAACAGCTCCCTGTCACTCCTTTCTGCCTTTTATTTGTAACAACAGTACCAACCCTAACACTACAGTTTGCAGATCACCCAATATTCAGGGAGAATGAACCCCCAAGACAAATCACAGTGTTCCTCAGAAACCTAGATTTGACACACGCTCTCTTGGCCTTGATGAGGGCAGGGGCACTGTACCAGAAGAATACGAACAGAACAGTTTAAGCGCAGGTGCAAAGGCTCTGTGCTTATCTGCTGGTAACAACTACAGTTTGGCAGAACACCGGCACAGAGAAGAACTGGTAAGAACTCTGGTAAGATAAAAAAATGCAACTACCCTTAGATTTTTTGGACTCTGAATTCTCAGGATAATGGAGAAGCTGATGTACTGTTTGATAAGAAAACCTTTTATAGTGAACTGTCATCAGCATTGTATTTCCTTCAGTGGCTTTTAGAACACAAAGAAATTAATCGACTTAAATGTAGAGACAAACACTAAAGAGAGTCAGTATCAGTTCTCCTAAACGAGAAGTTCAGGCCAGCATTTGAATCTCCCCCAGTGCGGATTCCTGGAAGCAAGATTTTGCTTCATCTCTAATGTAGATGAAAAACAAACGAAAAACTCCCCCTGCTTCCCAAGGAGACCCCTTCTCCTTACAATTTTTAACAGTGCTTCAGTGTTCAGCCTCTCTCATATCTTGAATGCAGGAGCCAGAAAACTCAGGTCAGATCCAGTTCCCAAACCTCTGGCCTCTGATGCATTTACAGAGCACATCAAATCCCTGAACTATGGTTTGGTGATACATACCTAATATATATTGATAATTTTACCATAAACAATTATAGATTTGTGAAGGATACCTTCATCATTTCAATTTCTGCTTATTCTTACTACAAACTTATTTTTGTTGCATGGCAAACACAGTCTTCTAACAGCATCAGTACAAGTAGCTTAGTTTTGGCGTTGTGGGTTTTTTGGGGTTTGGTTTTTTTTTTCCTTCTGGTGATAAAAGCATAATTTTTCACTGCCAGTAGTTGCACGGAGCAGTAAGCACAGAGTCAGGCTTGGCTCTGAGCAGCACTGATTGGAACATTCCTTCCAACATCAGTGCAAAAATCCATTTTCTTAACATTACCTTACACAGCTTTCACTTGGCTCTGCAAGAAAAGAAGCGGGTGAAGAAACTGCACTACATCCACTCCTAAACCTATTTTAGCTCTCGTTCACAAAGCCTGAATACGTTGCATCCCTTACTCTTGCTCCGTTATTTGCAGGACAAATAACTATCAAAACCAAGCCTACCACGAATATCTAAACTCACAGAAAAAAAGAATGGATGGAAGCAATTCAAAGCATTTCAGAGGGCACTTATATTCACCAGTTTAGGAAGTGACATTTTCTTCCATTTTGTATTGAATGGCAGTTTGATCTACAGCAACTTCTATGGAAATATTTCCGGCACGGACCCCGTGCATCTTTTGCCCAGAAAAACAAACCAGGCACCATAAGACAGCATTGGCGTGTGGGGAACGCAGGAAGAACTAGTCAGACTGCCAGCATAAATCGCAGCCCACATCAGGCTGCCAGGGGAACAAACTACTAGGGGAACAACCACAATCTTCAGGGGAGTCAGAGGGTTTTACAGCTACGGCATGCACAAATAAGCGTTAGCCAAGAAAATCCAGAACATTTAAAAACTTAAGAACATCTAAGACCACAGAATACCAGCACGAGTGGCATTTAACAGAGAGAACCGAGGCTCATTTGACTGTCACAGCAACTTTAAGTCAATGTGCAGAAAGAATTGTCACCATGTTTTCTTCTTGGGCAGTTTAAAAAAAAAAAAAAGCAAGCCTTTTTTCTTTTTTGCCTCTAAGGCCGATGTATGTATACACATATATATCTGTACCAGCTTTTATCTGTGCCTCTGGCATCTGTTTAAATAGCTTTGTTTGAGCACATCTGTCCATATCCTGAAGGACAGGAGTCCAACGACCAGTCGGTCAGTTTAGCTACCGAGTACCTTGTTTGTTCTTGGCTGTCAGTTTCTACTGGCAGAACAAAAGGGAGGGTGGGAGGGTAACAACACCCAAAAAACTCAAGCTAGGAGTTCACCAAAACCTTTCACATTGTGAAGTGCGAGCTACATCCTAAAATACACCGAAAAGCCCACTATAGATCCTCGAGAAACTCCTAGAGACAAATCCAACAGCTACTGCCTCCATTTTGTTCTCTCTCCTACGGCTTGACTTTTGGTTATATGAAGACTTCCCCTTTCATGCCCCATCAGCCTCAGTTCTTTATGAATTTGTTATATTTCTTGCAAATACAAAAAGGTCCATATCAAGCAGGTTTCCCTTCTCTGAATCCTCCTCTGGCATCCTTTAGATTTGGGATGCATGAATTTTTCCAAACAAATGCATTCCAACTCTTTCCCAGTATCATACTTCTTTTTTCCTCGCTAACTTCTACACTTCATCTGTCAGACATGACACCTAAGAAGTTTCTATTTAATTTGTAACTGCATTGTTATGTACTTACATTCATTCATGAGGTATGGCTAGGAAGCTGAAAAAAGCCTTTAAACTGCCATACCACCAGTTTTAATAGGCCAATCAAATGAACTTGTTAAAATGGCCATGCGTGGAACACAAGGTCCTCTGGATTGAGAAATTTGTCCTTAAAACTGCTGAATTAAAGAAACAGAGAGACAATGTTGATTTTTATTAAAAATTAAGGACTTAATCCAATACCCTTCACTTTCAATACCAATCACTTCATCAGGCGGTGGATGAGAGAACTCCAATAAGCAATACACAGTACCCTTCGCTAGCCTGTGCCCGGTTTCCTCCTGCTCTCCTCATGCTCCCAACCACACTATCTGAAAGCTGGATTAAAAAATAAAAACACCAAACCTCAAAAACTTCATGCAAATAAAACAAAAAGTATAATAATCTTAAATAACACTTAAAAGCAACATTTTTCTTTATTTTAATTCAAACTGCAATATTCATGCCAGCTTTCAAGAATTAAATAAAGATGCAGGCCCTAGGGAAAGCATCAGGAATTCTTCTGCCAGTGGCGCTGCCATGGGGGTTTTCCCCAGAATATTCACCAATTTCTGTCACAACCAAGGTGACAAAGTTGGTTACAATTCTCTCCACGCTCCACATGCTCCAGGTCCTGACCCAGGGCCTCTGGTTGCTCCCTCAGAGTCTCTGGTACTTCCCTGTTACATTTCCTGAGCGCTTCTTCAGCACCCAGTGCTGTGCGAGATGTGTTACTCCCAAAGATCTCCCATAAATTCCAGCAGTGCAGATGGGTTTGAGAAAAAGGCCTGGACAGCCCAAGACTGTTATTTTACAAGTAACAAACCATTCAAGTTTCAAAGTCCTTGCAGTCTGACCTGGAAAGCAGACATGCTGTCCTCTGGACTATTTTGCTATTGTGGGTATGTAACACAGTCTGAGATAGAGCTGAGAAAAGCTGTAAGAGCAGAACTTTCCCCCCCTCCTAATGTCTTTCCAGACATTAACTGCAAAAATACAAATGAGTCACTGATCAGTCAATATTTTTCAGATTTTGAAATAAGCCTCAAAGTAACTTCAGAAAATTCAGTGTGTGATATCCTAATTAATATCTCTGATCTTCCTTTTAATCAGTTTTTACTAACAATTATGCTATTTGACATTTCCTCTTTATGGCCCCAATAAAGCAGTATCACCACACGTACTGCAGTGGTGCCAAGGAACCTCCTAAACAGCAGGCTTAAGAAGTAAAATCACAAAAAAAAGCGATGCTGAATGTTGTTTCAACTATTTCTCACCTGCTGCTGCTTTGACATCATCTTGCTCTTCGTAAATCTCAAGCCCAGGTACAGGCTCTACCCCTTCTCAAAGCCTCTGTGCCTGGCCTCACACTACTACCCGCTGACATTCGACACTCCGTGTCAGCTCTGCCTACCACTTGGAAAGGGACCCATCACCATAAACAATTCAATGTGTAATTAAGTGCTTTCATTCTTTCACACCTGATAGAACAGATACTTGGGTTTTGAGAGTACTGATTTATTAGCAGCCTTCAAAAGCCTCTGTATTGTCTCTTTCTTCATGAGGCTACAAAAATAAACAAATAACACGCACAGGAGAAAAAAAAAAAACCACAAACCAAACCCCACAACATACCATGGCAGATGCTAGTGTATTTAGAAGAATGCAAATCTCACTGTTTCCCTGTGCTTCTTCATGAAGTTCTCATTCATCTTTTACTGAGACTGTAAAAACCTTCTGGAAGAAACCATCATTTTCACTGCACACACTTCAGATACTCTGATTTCGTTCGCTAAACAAACAGAAGAACACATTGGCCAGCGCTACCTGCCCACAAAACTGATAATCTTGTGGAACAAAGTATGCAATTCCTGGTCACCCGGGCCTTTTATCCCCTGTCCATTACTTCTTGCAGACTTCCGCAAGAGAGGTCTCTGCACCCACTACATTCTGTAGAAAGCATCCCTTGATTTGAGTAGGTTGCTCTTTGACAATGCAGCTCACCTGAAATTGTTTGACGTATGAAAATTGAAAGAAAGCACTGACGGTTTGTGTGTAGGTCAAAAAATAGGAAACTGCATTACCAATTTCCTAGGGAATATTTCAGGTCAAAGAGCAGTTGGTTTATCTGATGTTATTTTGTTTGGTAACTGGTAGTTACACAGCTGATCTACAGGATCACATCTCTTCAAGCTGGGAACACGTTGCCCAGAGAGGTTGTGCAGTCTCCATCTGGGGTGGATTTCAAGGTCCAACTGGATAAAGCCCTGGCCAGCTCAGTCCAACCCTACAGCTAACTCTGTTTTGAGCAGGAGGTTAGACTAGAGACTTCCTGACAGCCTTTCCAACCTGAATTATCCTCAGATCATACGATCTTACTGTGCAGCTAATGCTCAGTAATCCTACCAGCCGATAGAGCGATGCTCTTTTCTCATTGCTTCAATAGGATGTGGTTTGCCCTCTTGGCTGCCAGGACGCACTGCTCACTCCTACCAAGCCTACCATCAACCAGCACCCCCAGATCCCGTTCTGCAGGGCTGCTCCCCCGTCACTCCTCTCCCAGTTTATACTCGTGTCCAGTGTTACTTTGTCCCAGGTGCAGAATCTGGCATTTGGACTTGTTCAGTTTCACGTTGGTGATGATTCCCAATGCTTCAGTCTATCTAGAGTCCTCTGCAAGGCCTCGTCCCTTAAGTCAATAGCACCTCCCAGTTTAGTATTGTCAGCAAACTTACTAAGGGTGCATTCAACTCCTGCATGCGGATCATTGATAAAAACGTTGAACAGCATTGGCCCTAAAATTGAGCCCTGAGGAACACCATGGCAAACCAAAGCTCTGTAATCGTCCTGAGAAGCCTGACCTAGCTTCCAGAGATCATACAAGGAGTTCCCTGTTCAGCCAAGCTGGTTGTCTGCCCCATTTGCTTGAATTTTGACACAGTGGGATTACTTGCTCCTGTGCAAGATTCTTAAAATAAAGTCGTTCTTAAAAACCGACCAACACTCATGGATTCCCTAAGCCCTCAGACAGAGTTTCTCAGGGGACATTGCTAACTAGCTCCCTGAGTAGCTTAAAGTTTGCTCTCTTGAAGTCCAGGGTAGCCACTCTGCTGACCTTTTGTCTCATTACATCAAGAATTTTAAGCTCTACCATTTCATGATCACTGTGGCCAAGACAGCCACATGCCATCACACCTCCCACAAGTCCTTTCCTTGTCACAAACAAGTCTAGGAGAGCCTCCCTCCTACTTGGCTCCCTGAGCATTCCTGACAAGTTATCTTTGCAAACTCAAGGAATTTCCCAGACTTGATTGTACAGCAGTATGGTACTTGTGTCTGGTTGAGTTACTCACCACTTCTAAATTAAAAGGGAACTTTATGTTCCACTAGCATTTAAGAATTGTGAAACAAACTGAATCTTGCTACACAAACCACTTAGTTTCATGAATCACCCCAGAGCGTTTGTTCATTTACCTGGTTAAAACCCAGCACTGGCTTACTGCTTACAGAGGGCTGATAAGAGTGATTAATATTTAACATTCTCAAGTTCACGTATGTGAAATAGCTGCAAGCAGCTATCCATGAGAATATCATACCTTAATTCACCAGTCACACTGGAAACGCATGTGCATTTTCCCCACCAGAAGGCATATTTCACAGCATTAAAAATGTACATTCCTCTCCACATCGGCGACCACACAGAATTAGAGCACACCTCAGTCAGTACACTGTCAGCCTGCTGAGAGAGCCCGAGCAGCACAGTTACAACCTCTCTTATCCCAGAGGCACCGAAGAGCAGCACCACGCTTATAAAATCTAACAGCCTCAAAGAGCTGGGACACGAGAACGGGCTCCCAGTGACCAAACCTGATGACGGGTGTTCAAACTGCTATGAATTTTTCTAGAGAACAGACCTTGCCACCCTGAGAAATGAAGCCCTGTCACAAGGGTAACCAACAGTCCAGACTGGCGAGTCCCAAAGAAATAATACCCGCAGCAATAATCAAATCTAGGAGAAGGCCTGCGCTTGATACGTTTCAGACTGAGTAATCTTTAACAAAGCCAGACTGCAGGGAAAGGGTCCGTTCTGACCCCAAGCAGCACATGCAGTCTGTGGCTCTGGCACAGCAGGTACAACTGCCACCTTTGTACAGTGCCGTTCCTACCACACGGTGTTAACGGCAGCTGCGTAGCATAGACAGTAGGATAACGTTCTAATGCACGTTGGAAAAACATCAGCTAGTATCTGGAGGAAATAACCCACTTTCCACTTGGGATAAAGATTAAGATTTGTATATGCGGTGTTTTGGTTTTTCCAGTCATAATAAACTTCCTCAGAAGAAAAACAAGTTTTCAGGAGAATTCTAGGAACAGCAGGTGAGTTCTAAATTTCATTTCATACAGAATTTATCCTACAAGCATAAAATTAATTTTTCTTTTAATTGGTAAGCAGAAAAGAATAATCTCTGAATCCCTTGAAAGTAAACAATGTTGAAGTGCCTGCAGATTGCATAGTTTAAGAGTCTTCACATGGACGTGAAAATATCTAGTTTTTACTTTATATGAACTCAAGCCTATCTTCTATTTAATAAAAATAAAAATTAATTCACTGAGATTACTAAAACAAAGAATTGCATGTGTTGAATTGATATTTTGAATACAAAAGAAAAATTACAAGAGGCTGGAAAGCATTGTTTGATTTTAATGCCAGTAGAAAGTATTAGCTTTCAAAATAAAAGTAAATAAATAAAAACCAACCCAGAAAAACCAGGCTTCTTCAGCTGAAGACTCCTCTGAGACTAAACATATATTTTAAAAAGTTCCCATGATGTAGAGAAAATTGTAGCTTTGTGATCTGAGCAACAACAGCAAATGATTCAGCAAAAGAGGGGTGTCATAGTGCGTTTTGGGGGCTATATGGTGGCTATCAAATATAATCCCTATAGGGACTATTATAGGCTAATACAGCAGATACCTTGGTCCAAAAAAATTACTGAAACATCTTTGCAGTATTCTCCAAATAAAAATGTTTTCAAGACATAAATATTTAAAGTAGGCATTTGTGGCAAACGAAGCAGAACTTTCCTCCCTCCTCCCCCCAACTATGTTTTTTTCGTTTAAAAAAAAAAACAAAAACCTCTTTCACAAGTGGATCTTCATTTCTCCATTTCAGAAAACAAAACAAAAAAATAATTAGTTTGACCAGCAAATTAATTCCTCTTTCAAACACTAATACCAATGAAATGAGATATTAAGAAGTGAAGCACAGAAAAAATGAATTCTCAAAGTCATTTTCCTTTTAACTGTACACCGAGCAAAACATTGTATAACCTGGAAAACCAGTGAGCTCATGGCAATAGATTTCAAGATCTGGTGATCTGCATTGGTATGTGATTATATACACAGCTAATTCCTATTATTTGCATCCAATTCCTAATAGCTTAAAAAAAGCCAGGTGTTTTTCTTAAAGAGCTCATGCATTCAATCACTTATCTCCCCCTCCCCACCCAAAGAGACAACGAGAAACTCTTCCTTTTTATACTGAGCTCAAGCTCCTTTTGAAAACAAGCCCACATTTGCACAGAGTCACATATCAATAGTGTATTATAACAATATACACAAGGAACAACTATATCATCGATTGTTTTTGTTCTCGTGGCAGATACTTCATGGTGAGGTAGAGGATAGGATATTCTTTATTCTCAAACACCAGCAAAAGCATTCCCTAAAGCTTTGTTGAGAATACTCACTTAGAAAAAAATTTAAAATTCCAGAGTTGTAGGGCATTACACCAAAAAAGTATTTACATATACTACCATCCATTGCCTACTGGACAGGATAACAAGCCCATGAGTTCACCATTACACCTTCAACACTGCCCTGGTAGACAAGTCTCACGATCCACAATGTACCATGATGTACCTCAGGACTTCACGTGGGCCCTGCCATTTGTTATGGCTCTGCTCTGCCTCCATAAGAGTGACACACCCCTAAATACTGGTCTTCCAAACAGCGTATGGGCTGAACGGCTCCTCAGCGAAACTCAGCTAAATCGAGCCTCTTCCTCAGCTTCACAACATCCCAGACCACATTTTGACTAAGGATCCCTTGACCCCTGCATGAGATCTGGCATTCTGTAGCTACCCTCCAGCTTTTAAATTAAAGGTCTCCAGTCAAGGAGGACTCACAATCAATCATAGAATCATTTAGGCCAGAAGAGACCTTTAAGATGGAGTCCAACAAGGGAGACGACGAACTCTTATCTCAGCTACCGGAACTCCAGTGTCAACATTCCTGTTTCATGTACAGTTAAGTTCTTCCATCACTGTAGATGCTAGCCTCCCTCCCATTCAGGGCACAAACCCCNGGACGACAAGTTTCCTAATTTCCCATAAACATCCATTCTATAAAGGGCATCAAATTTAACATATACCAAGGGAACACACCTCTTATTTCAACTGGCGAGTACCAGAACCTCGGAGTCATCCCATTACAACCAAAGATTAAAAGTCTACTTACCTGACAGTTGTCAGATTCCTCAGTCCAGCCAAGTCAGTCCAGGAGAGGGGCCTCAAGACCTCCAGAGCTGTTACTATCAGTAAATTCAATACTCAGTGCAATAGGTAAACTGCTCCAGTTTAACAGAGACTACTCTGAAGACCTAACCACACCAAGTATCACTTCACAGATTCAAAAGTCTCTAGAAAGGTCCCAGAGCCACCCTCACACCTGATCTCAATGAAGGCTTCCTAATTGCCTATTTGTCTAAACAGCTGTGTAACACTCAAACCCTGTTTCTACAGCCTGCAAAGCAGATTAATAATTCCTCTTTCAATACTTTTCTTAAATAACATTGCAGTTCTCAGTGCTAGGCCAGAAATTGCCACTACTTTGATCTCAAGATCCAATTTTCACTCACCTATTGTTTCTATGTGCAAGTTATCTGCAACATGGAATGCCAGAGACATTCAGGCTTCCAGGTGAAAACCAGCTTCTGCTTACTGAAAGAATATTCTTTCCATAGCATTAACAAATAAACTTTTCTTGTTGAAAGAGGGAGAGAGCTCTTTTACAGGACCAGTTTCCTGCCTTTGCTCCCTGCTTTAGTCCTTTTTCTTTTCACTGTAGAAATCTCTTCTAACAAAAAACGAGAACTCACAATGCCTGATGCTCAGCACCTGCATTAATCTAAGCAAATAAAGACCAGCTGCACTTGAGAAGCCCATGCCCTCCCCGACATACACCTGTTGACAGGACAGCAATTATCCATAGAGACAGACTAGAAAAAGAAAGAGCAGATTTATTTTCTCTGAGGTCTTGAAATCATGCTTTTGTGAAAAATACTTCAGTTCAGCAGAGCTATGGCATCCAGGACGGGACTAACCACATGAAATTCAATTTCATGCTGCACAGGCTAGTAAATTACCTGATTAGACTAAACATGATATCTGTGTAAAGCTTACATTTAGCAAGGAAAGCGTCTGCAATGTCACATAAAATAATTGATGACTTTTCTTTTTTATTTTATTTTATCAGTACTCTTTGTCTTCAAAACATTGGTATTATAGCCACCTTATTTTTCTGTTTAATTGGAGGAATAGGTCAGAAGAATATAGAAAAGGGAAAAAAAGACAACCCACCCTACCAAACTGTATTTAAGTAGCTTTATCTTGGCTACTTCTTGGCTTTTACTTCACGCGCTTTTAGCATATAGGCCAGCCGCAGGGAGTTCTTTTTCCAGTCACCATTTGGCCAGAGCCAAGAATAGNAGCCTCCCTCCCATTCAGGGCACAAACCCCCCAGAACTGGCAGGGATCTGGACGCTATCACGCTACCCAGAGGCCAAAACACAAGGCCGCCTCTGATTCCATTAACTACACACAGATAACATGAAGGTGCCGGGGNGAACACACCTCTTATTTCAACTGGCGAGTACCAGAACCTCGGAGTCATCCCATTACAACCAAAGATTAAAAGTCTACTTACCTGACAGTTGTCAGATTCCTCAGTCCAGCCAAGTCAGTCCAGGAGAGGGGCCTCAAGACCTCCAGAGCTGTTACTATCAGTAAATTCAATACTCAGTGCAATAGGTAAACTGCTCCAGTTTAACAGAGACTACTCTGAAGACCTAACCACACCAAGTATCACTTCACAGATTCAAAAGTCTCTAGAAAGGTCCCAGAGCCACCCTCACACCTGATCTCAATGAAGGCTTCCTAATTGCCTATTTGTCTAAACAGCTGTGTAACACTCAAACCCTGTTTCTACAGCCTGCAAAGCAGATTAATAATTCCTCTTTCAATACTTTTCTTAAATAACATTGCAGTTCTCAGTGCTAGGCCAGAAATTGCCACTACTTTGATCTCAAGATCCAATTTTCACTCACCTATTGTTTCTATGTGCAAGTTATCTGCAACATGGAATGCCAGAGACATTCAGGCTTCCAGGTGAAAACCAGCTTCTGCTTACTGAAAGAATATTCTTTCCATAGCATTAACAAATAAACTTTTCTTGTTGAAAGAGGGAGAGAGCTCTTTTACAGGACCAGTTTCCTGCCTTTGCTCCCTGCTTTAGTCCTTTTTCTTTTCACTGTAGAAATCTCTTCTAACAAAAAACGAGAACTCACAATGCCTGATGCTCAGCACCTGCATTAATCTAAGCAAATAAAGACCAGCTGCACTTGAGAAGCCCATGCCCTCCCCGACATACACCTGTTGACAGGACAGCAATTATCCATAGAGACAGACTAGAAAAAGAAAGAGCAGATTTATTTTCTCTGAGGTCTTGAAATCATGCTTTTGTGAAAAATACTTCAGTTCAGCAGAGCTATGGCATCCAGGACGGGACTAACCACATGAAATTCAATTTCATGCTGCACAGGCTAGTAAATTACCTGATTAGACTAAACATGATATCTGTGTAAAGCTTACATTTAGCAAGGAAAGCGTCTGCAATGTCACATAAAATAATTGATGACTTTTCTTTTTTATTTTATTTTATCAGTACTCTTTGTCTTCAAAACATTGGTATTATAGCCACCTTATTTTTCTGTTTAATTGGAGGAATAGGTCAGAAGAATATAGAAAAGGGAAAAAAAGACAACCCACCCTACCAAACTGTATTTAAGTAGCTTTATCTTGGCTACTTCTTGGCTTTTACTTCACGCGCTTTTAGCATATAGGCCAGCCGCAGGGAGTTCTTTTTCCAGTCACCATTTGGCCAGAGCCAAGAATAGGTTAAAGTTGCAACATGAAATTATAAAAACTCCCTCTTCATGATTTTTCAAGAGGCCAAACCAATTTCTAAGTCTGAAATTTTTATCAAAAGAGCAAAAGTGATTAAAAGTGTATGAAAGTCTATAATGAACCCTTTTAATTGTGCAAGCTGAAATGTTTCACCTGAAGCAAAGAGGAGGCAGGGGGAGAGCACAGTGTGACTCCTTGCATCTAGAATGAACTTCACCAATGACTGAGAAGTTTAAATAAATAATGATTAATTATAGCTGGCTACAGCAAGCAAAAGGTACTGAGCGCCCTTTCCACCCTACTTCCAATGCTTTCTACCACAGTTAGCTTTTCACTACCTGCTTCGGTGCTGGCCGCTGGAGTTGAATTCACCTGTGCAATGCTTCATCTCCACAGACCTTTCTTTCCAGAAGGAGACATTTTGGTTCCGGGTGCCCGGGCCAGGCTGGCGCCTCACGGCGGCCTCTCCTCCCAGCGAGCACGGCCAGCGGTGCCAGTGGGCCTAAACTGCCTGTGGCAAGATGGCGCCCAGGGGAGCTGGCCTCCTCAGCCCTGCCCCTTCTAGAAGGTTCTGCTGCCCCACCTGCCCTGCCCCACCCCTGTCCCTGAGGCGGGGGGCTCTCGGCTGAGGTGACCCTGCCCTTCATGGAGCAAAGTGTGGGGCCTCTGCCCAACAAGCATGTGGCGCTCTGTGTCTTTTCTGAGGTGGTTAGACTGCTGATTAACAGCTTCCGGGACACCAAAATCTCTTCAAGTTCTGACAAGAGGATTTCAACAGCTTTTTTACCTGCAAATATGAAAAACGAATAAAGTTGCTTATCCCCATCTGCGCAAAGACCTTCATGTTGTGCTTTGTCTGCTCTGTTTTACCTGCAGCTCAGGTGGCGTTACAGAAAAGGTGGTGGATGCTCCCCTCGAGTCCGCTGTGTCATGGCTGCCGTGTGTGGAAAACCCTCAGGTAAAGCTCTGCACACCTTCTGTGCTCGGTGCAGAGCTACCGTGCTGGTATGTGATAGGTGAAGAGTAAGACAGTAAACTAATCTGTAGACCCGAGAAGGCGGCAAATGCTGAGTGGGGTTTTTTGTCTTTTCTGAGGTAGGTGGCACAGGCCACTGCTGAGCAAAGGTTTGATTTACTATGGTGGCAGTTCCTGAAGATAATAATCCCACTGGCATTTGGGCTCCAAAATGATTTAGGGCAACAGTCTTGGAATGACTATCCTTTATTTACTGTTCTAAGATTAACCATTCTGTATCCCACGTGTGTAGCATGTCAGTACCTAACGTGGTATGGAGGGGCTGAATTCATGGACAGAGAGGTGGTGACACACGTTTCTCTGATCACAGAACCACTTATGGCACTTACGACTAAATTCCATGCAAGTAATGGCTGCCAGACAAAGAGACGTCACCATAGAGCAGCATAGTGAACTGATACTGACCCAAATTCAGGAAAATACTGCCTATCATGTGGGGCCGGGCAGGTTTATGACTGTGCCCCTTGCTGCTGGCTGGATGGGAGTGGGCGGCCTGGCCACCTCCGGCTAAAACGTAGGAAGGAAAGCAAGTGACAAAAATCTTATGTTCTTTGTGAATGTCCATTACTAAGCAGTTTATTTTGCTGTGGTTTGGGATTTATAGGATTAATGCTTTGCCTGAAATGTGTAGGCTGCAGCAGCAGTTGACAGGAAAAAGGAAGTTCTGTGCTTTCGATAACCGCTGATGGACAGTTAATTTCTCAGGCTAATGGAAGCAGGAGAGCTGAGCTGGGCATGAGACTTGGCGCTAAGGAGCCGAATAACGGTGTTTGCAGAGGGAGCAGTTTTCCTGGGGGGTGGGGAGTTTCCCCCTAGGGACCGGTAAATAAACATAAGTTTTATCTGTTAGCCATCTGCTTACATCAAAGTGGCTTAAATTCTATCCACAACTATTTTGCTGGGGAAACAGAAATTTCACGGATGGTACATTGTTAGTCAGACTTTACACCCTTAATCTGAAGATAATCTTCAACCTGAATTCTTTGTGTCAGATGGTGAATCGTTATGGGGAATGCCAGGATGATCGAGAACTGATGTAATGAGTTTGATGATTGGGAAACTCAAATCAATTTCGTTTACTGAGCCCCAGCAGAAATCAGAAGAGATCATGGTTTCCAGGTTAAATACCTTTGCTCTACTTTATACTGCTCTAAGTTAATCTTTCTCTATCTAGTAGTCAGAATGACCAGAACAGGTAATCTTTAACCACTAGCCATTGACTTACAAGGGTCACAACATCTTCCCTTCTGTGCTCTACGTTGTCCTAGCACTACATATGCCTCACCTTTGTCTACTATATTGTGGTATTAGTGCTGGTAAATGTGTTTCCTTGAATGTCTGTGAAGGCTGATGCCCCTTGAATACTGCAGTAACCTGGGATAAACAGATAAATACCAGCTTTGCCCACTTGGAGCCCAAGAATTCCTGTAGCAATTTCCTCTCAAAAATCATACCGTCATGTCCTAAACTGATGTAAGCCAGCACAGATTCACTGAAATTAACAGGTCATAGCAACAGGATGAATGCAGTTACATTGTTGGATACGTGTCAGTTTTCTCCATAAAAAGATCCAGCCTAAATCTGTGACCCAGATTTGTCTGCAAGTTTTACACCAAGCCAGCCATGCCCACAGCTGGCGGATTGTAACAGGATTTTTCCACAGATGAAATAGCCAACCCCAAATCAGTCTAAGAGTATTGATTATATGCTTGTTAAAGATAGAGCTGGAGTAAAGACATAAAGATACAACTCAAATTCTCGTATGTGACCGTGCAACAGTCAAGTTCTGAGGCTGGAATCTAGGGAAGGAAAATCGTTAAATACCAGGGTTCCAGAGGATTGCAGAATTGGGGTCTCCCTGGACTGGTGCCTCAGCAGTTCCTTCTTAGACCTCTGCACCTTATAGCATCAGATTTTTCAGATCAGAATCTTTTGCTCTCCCTCCCTCCTCAACTGAGGGTCTAGTTTCCCATCTCTCCTAAAACCGCAAGCGACTTTAACCTGAGGTTTGTGTTAAATCAGCTGGATAACGTGAGATGTCAGGCCATCCAAATGAGGAAGAGAAAGCTCTTCCCAATCCACGCGCTTTTCCCCACTTACTCTACATGCACACCATGATCCTCTGTGTTATTCTTCCTTTCATATAAAGTTCAGACCATTCTGATTTTAAGCGTAGAGAAAAAGAAGAGTAAGAACTGATTCAGGTGAGCCTCTTTCAGGTCATGTGAATGAACCCTGATTTGAAAGTCTTCAGTTTGAACTGAATGGTGCAACTGGCTTTTGAAATCTACTCTAAATAAACAAAGCAATTGTGGTTTTTAAGCCCTTTTAAACAGGCTTTCTAAGTGAGCTTTGTTGAACACGTGATGTATTTATGATCAAAATTAACCAGCTGCAAAAAAGGTTTATTCTTCCAAAGGGATTGATACCGCTCACAAACCCTTGTAGGCCCATATCATTTCCCAACAGAATAAAACAATTCTCCTAATACACAAGTGAAATCTTCATGCACAGAATATTTAACCCCTTTTTTGCCAAAATTGTTGTTCTTAATAGAAGAATTTCATAATTAAGGTATTGCAGAGCCAAACCATAGCTTCTTACTGTTTGCTAAATCTTCCCAGTGTGAGAAACTTCCTAAAATAGCCCTATTTTTGCCTCTGTGGTAAGTTATTATTCCTTCAGTTTTGGAGTTGTTTCACTCTTTCCACATAGAAAAGACTCCCTTCCTCAGATTTCTGTTTCAGTCTTCATATCCTCCACATTTTATGGAAGAAGAATGACAGGAAAGAACTTTTGTATGGATCGAATTTCATTCTTTGTATAATGACACCTTAGTCAACTGGAGCTATGCACATAAAATGGAATCACAGAAACACAGAATAATTTAGGTTGGAAGGGACCGTTGGAGGTCACAGGATTCAGTCCTCTGCTCTGAGCAGTGCCAAGTTCAAAGTGAGACAATTTTGCTTGGGGTCATATCTACTTATTTTCAGGGTAGAATGTGGCCCCCAGATGAATGTGCAATCTCTATTGCATTATTTGTCCTTGTGTCACCTTTACTAACATTTAAACAAACCGGTTCCTTTTTTTTTTCAGGAATTTCCAAATAATTTGGCATTTAATTTCAAAGAATTTGACCCAAACCAGTCTGCAACAGTAATGAATGTTGCAATGCTGTTTCAGACTCTTACCGGTGGCTCCGCTCCACGCGTAGTGGGCACGACTCCACTTACAATCCCAGACGGCCATTTTGAGGAAAACAGCTTTTTTCCCAGAAACACAACCCCAGAAATACCAAGTAAGTGGTGTTTCCTCTATGATTAGAAGCTGCACATTTTAGTCTTTCTCTGCTGTTTTTGGACAGCATGTGGTATTTTGTGTTTGGGTTGTTTTTTTTTTTAAATTTAGGGTATTTTCCCCCTTTTTATGATTAAGCAAATTGTCAGATACCTTCTGTAGATTTAGAATGCACATCCATGTTTTCAGAATGGCATATGGAGTTTGCACACAGGATTCCGGTATACTTGTACAGGTAATTTTTAAATCAATATTTTCCCCAAAACTTGTTCTACTATTATGGGCACACTACGAACTACTACTACTACTACTAGTAATTCTGTTGTCTTTATACTGTGTGCCTGTAAAAGTCCCAGGTGAGAGACTTTTCACCAAAACCCAAGCACTATCAAGACCAAATGAAAAGCAGTCCCTGCTTCGGTTTTCTAAATAGACCAAAGGCAGAAGGTAACACAAAGGTTGAGAGCACCATGGAAAAGCCCTAGCCACGAGGACTCTAAGCAAAGGTAATAGCTGTAACTGGGGGTGTATTTTTCCAAATATTACAGGAAGCCTATCAGTAGTAACAATCCTGGCACCGTTAGGCCCCACTGCGCAGGATGTCTGCATGAACAAAGAACAGACAGACATATAACGCTGTAGATGCTACCCCGATCCTGCAGAAGTCAGTGGAAATGTTTCTTTTGACTTCAATAGATCCTGGTTTTGTCTGACGTTTAGTGATCTGCCAGATGGTGATTCACTCCAGAACTTCCCCAGTTATCTTCCTGCTAAGGTCTTTATAAGGACAAAAAGTGAGACTATATCAGTACATCCGAGGGCAGTGTAGCCAGCTGAGATCGACACGCAGCCGTGCTCTCCCATTCTTGTACAGCACCTGAAGTTAGGTCCACAGATTGCTGGCACTTTTACACTAAAAGCAAGTCACTCAGATTGTGTTGTTACAAAACCCTTCCTTTCACTATGTTTCTCCAATACCCTGTCATATAGCACAGAATATGAAAGCTAAAACTCTGGCATGTGCTCTTTTTCTTTTCCCATCTCATTTAATTCTCTGCTTCCCTACCAAACGTCACTTGCTACCATTATTAATTTGTGCTTTGTGCTCATTAAAACCCTTTGACAAAACTGGAAAAGATTACAGTGAAGCAGTCACATCATCTACATTAAACATCTAACACTGCTTTTACCACTAAGGTTATAAAATATGCCATTAAATCCCTAAGAATTAGAAATTCTGGAGTTTTTCATAAGGGGGAAAAGCTATTCTTGAACTGTACATGCAGTGATAAGACTGCTAATAACCTATAAATATAGCTTCATTATTGCATAGAAAGCATAGTTCTTTTATTCCTGACTGCTGACGTTATTGTTTGTGTTACTGGTGTCTCTGGTGGAGCTACACCGTGAGGAGAAAACAGCATTTCAGGAAACACTGGGAGATAGTTCGTGCCATGACAAATCTGCAGCCCAAATACATGACAACCTAAAAGGAGAAAAGGCGTGCCATAAATTGGTAAAGATGAGGGTGCTCTAGTGGCTTCGGAGTGCAGGGTTTTTTCCATTACACGGTATTGCATTATGTGTTTGAACTGGTTACGCGCAGGACCCTTCTCACACAAGGAGAGCTCTGATGCTCAGAGCTCACACGCACTGGCCCCTTCCATCTCCCCCTGGCAGTGGCGAGGGGAGGTGTCTGAGCAAGGACAGGAGCTGCATTTGGTTCTATCCAAGCCTAGCTATACCAAAGCTGGAAAGCAGGCAGAGTGCAAGATACAGAATATTTTCCAGGTTTGGTTTTGCAGTGGTTTTCTGCTGCCGGATGGACACATCCAGCCAAAACCAGTAAAGTGACCTCGTTCCTCACTTTTGTGAGGTATTATATTGAAAACTTCGCTCTCCTTAAAAAAACCACATTACTTTTACTGAGGACTGTTACAAAATACATATGTTCTAATGGAACAGAAGCATGGTAATAGAGGTAAGCAATGACATAGTAATTAGTTTAGGAAGTTAGGAAGGTTATCGTACTGAAGGTGTGATTTTAATTCATGTTTAGAGAAATCTCAGGTTCAAATCCCATACTAGCCTTCACAAAAGGTGTGAATTTATCATGCCCTGAATGTGGGGGTTTATGCAATGGTCTAGTTGTTGATTATCTGGATGAGGTCCTGAGTCGGGTGTTTAATTCCTGGTTTGCCATAGGTGTTCAGATAGGCTCAACTGCAGTCAGACATTTTCCCCCATCTCACGGGTGTGCTGGAAAGTAAAACCTATTAAAAATGTGACAGGATCTTTGAGAGTTCTGAAAATCCCTGTGCAGAAAAGACAGTAAGTAAAAGTTAAAAAATGAAAAAAGACTGGTAAGAGCCAGCACTGAACAGGAAGATTAGCACTGCGATCTGAGGAACTGATGAAACCAGTCTCGCTGGAAGAAGTAAGCAATTAATATGAAGACAGAGTAAATACTCTTCATCTCAGGCTTAAGCAAGACAGGCAGCTGAATAAAACCTATAGTGTGCATTTTCCCATACCCACACATGCTCTCTCTGAAGGGACAGAGAAAATTGAGATTTCAGAGCGTTTTTTCCATTTCTTAGTCTGTTTGACTAAAGGTGCCTCTGGCTCGGTGCAGTGAGGGCCGTCTCCCTCCCCCAGATCAATATTTTAATATGACTTATCAGAAAGAGAATGAATTGTTTACTTTAAAACCTCAGGATCCCATAAAGGGCGAGGGAAAGGTGTCCACTGGAAACAGAGGCTTTCAAGAGCTGATCACTGCTGGGAACTCATAAAAGAAACCCAAGACCTCCAAAGACCCGAACACAGTGCTATTCAGCAAAGCGCCATGCGAGAGAATCTCAGTTCTGACAAGCCCTAGCGACACACCAGAGGAGCACTAGGCAATTGTGTCCAACGGTAAGTGCATTCCTGTGCCTGATTCATGTGAGGAAAAGGAAATGCTAAAATGTACTAACAAAAATAAAATAGTGCAGGTGGATTTTGAATACAAGGCACTTCAGCGTACCAAAATACCTGCAAATGCCTGTGGCCCGTCTGTGTAATTTAACAAGTTTTAACGTCTTCTGCATAGTGATGTCTGCCTGCACTTTAAAGAGATTAGGCTTTTATTCGTGTCAGTGGGCAAGCCACCCTAAATGTTTATTGTTAAAAAAAATAAGAGAGTGTCAGGGAAGCTGACAGTAAGCATGGTTAGACCCCACCGTTGTCACAGGAATGCTTTCAAGCCCAGATATACAAAAAGGACAGGTTCTGTGATCCATCAAAATGCTTCTTCGAAAACCCTCCTGCTCTTCACAATGATCTTCTCAACTGGAACCTTCCAATAATATTCTTTATACAAACGTCTAGCAGAAGAGAAGCAAAAAGTGGTTTGTTTTTTTTCTCCAATGTTTATACTTTGCTTTCTCCCTGCACTGTCTAGTAACTTTCCCCTTGTTTGGGGGGTTTTTTTCCCCATTGCAGTACTAAAAACTAGTGGCCATTTCTCTTTCTTTCATTACCTTTTGTCTTGGAAATATTGCTGTTGAATTGCCAGAAGCTTCCGTGTAGTTGTAGAACTCAAAAACTGCCTGCTTGCCCTGCATCATTTGCCTGGCTCTACTGTCAGACACAGTTCACAGTAAAATCTAGAGGAACTCCTGCCAGGGCCCTACTGCTCTTTGCACGGCAGCTGCCAGCAGTTGTCAGCCTTTTCCTCTGAGAGCTTCATTAGAGTAGGATGTGTATGAGGAAAGGTAAGGGGAAAAAACACTAATATTGTGATGAATTAGAAAGTAATGTACAGTACTTGCGTTCCTTTGGCATTCATTTCTCATTATCACCTATAGGCATGGGCATATTTATTAAAAATAGCCTGGTGGACCCCAGGTCTACAACTGCAAGCTGCATCCTAACTAGACGGAATATGTTCTGGGTGTGACTCTGTATTTGCCATCATCAATTCAAAAGCCTCAGTGCCACTTTGCTGCACAGGCTGTGCTGCAGCTCCGTACCTTCTTTTAGAGACGTCTGCCTTGTAGCTGTGATTTCACAGTGGCCTGACCTGCGGATCTGCGAATCTGCCTGACAGCTCTGCATATGCGTTCAAATGCACAACTCTTTCCCACTACGGCACGTACAGACTCAAAATAGAGACAAAATCAGTGAGAGATGAAAAGTGCTTGGAAAAGCTTCAGCCTTGCCCAAGCATTTATAGGCTTTCTTCCTTGACAAGGATGGGAACGACAGAGCAGTTGTAATAATCACCTTTGAGAAACAAACCAGTCTGGTAACCAGCCAGTGAAGGTTCATTTCTCTGCTGTTTACCAGCCAAGGGGCACTCAGAACTCCAGCTCATACTGCCAGCTCATGCTTTCACCCAGGTTCGAGTAGATGCGCTTGCAAATCTGCAGTTAAACTAGTCCTGAGCCCCGGTGAGTCTGCACTAACTGATCAACACTGGTTGAACCAGATTACGTTTAAGAAAAAGATGCAGAAAAGACACAAAGTTAGATCAAAAGGTAAGGATTGCAGACAAAAACCACTTGTTACGCTGTGCAGGGTATGCTGGTGGTTCAGATGTACTCAGTACATGTGGCAGCCACCTAGTTGGTGCCTGTTAGTGTCTCCTCTGCTGGCACTTCAACTTTGGATGCTGCAGAATGGAGTGAGCTAAATTTCCCTACCTGATGATCTGCACATGAACACCTTTATTGGAGAGCCCTGTGCCCCTGTCCTTAATCATTTCTTATTACAGCTCCTTCCACTCTCTCAAACCAGGGCTGCTCTTTCTGCATCTCATCTGGAGAGCAGATTCTTTTCTGGATCATTTCCTTCAGAGCGCCACGTTCTACTCCCCACAAGCTCCCGGGCTTCAGCTTACCTAGAGGTAGTCGCCCATACACAATCCCTTATTTTGGGGCACACAGAGCTGCGCTTTTCACAGATTGCAGCATGCCCTGATTCAAGCTAGGGACTGCCTCTCCTACTTACAAAAGCCGGTATTTAAAATGGCGACCGCTTGGTCTCAACAAGTACAGAAACGTGATTTTCCTCCACACTGTACCCCATTCAGCATACATACCTCAAACAGTGAGATTTTACGAAGAGCTGATGACAGAGGTTTGTGCCTGTGCCTCGTTTCTCAGCTGGAATGCACACTGGGCGTGCTGAGAGCAGCGCGAGAATAAAGCAGGGGCACTGAGGCTGTAACGTGTGGGAGTGAGCCACCACCAGCGCCCTGAATTAGGAAAGATAAAAAATGGGAGTGACAGGGAGGCTAAGCCCATGGGAGGAGTTCTCTGAGCATCTGAGAGTGCCTTTTGAACGCTTTAACTTGCTTAACCGTCTTTTGCTAAAATGCAACCAGATCCAGAAGACTATTGGAAAGTCCAGTTGTATTACAAATGGGTAAGAAGTGCTCCCGATTATGTAAAAATAGGAATGCATTTACCCAGCTTAAAAAAAAATGAGACGGATAGTGCAAAAGCATTATAGCAAGATGTTCCGTCCTCATCTCTTAGCACAGAGAGACGTCTCCATCTCATCTTTAGCATCGTGATTCCTCAGGTCTAACATAGCTCTATAAAAGTCAGGCGCTTATTCTGAGCTGTCTCTGTGGACAAGAGAAAGACACAGGTCCCTGCAGAGCGTGATTCATCCCTCCCTTCATAAGGAGAGGACTGATTTCTTTCTCAAGGTGCTTGTCCATCTCCTTAGGAGAGACGGGACCTTAAAGCTACTTCAAAGCCCCCTTAGAGCTCTACAGCTAACTGAGACAAAATATTCACCTCAAAGAAATTCGGAATCCTGTCTCCCACTTCCTTGATGAGAATCCTGATGTACCACATATAAATATGCATAAACATGATCTTTTCTCTGTGTTTTGCAGATCTTTGAAGTCCCCATGCTGAAGTCTGCAATGCATGTGTATTACTTCTTCCATGGACTAACGATCCACTACTACCAGAGCTGTGGAGTGTGACAATGGTGTTTGTGTCCAGTCTATCAAACGCCATTATCACACTAAATAGCTACTGGTAGACAAGACATCAATTCAGAAAAGAACGTGAACTGTAGCAATACGTTTTCCCACCGTGCTGAGGAATAAAGAACCTTTTTACATATATGTCAGGATGACTCTGCTCTTTCTTTCATAAGCAACCCCACCATAATATGTGGGAAACACATACTCTGCTACGTGCACTTCCAGATTCTCATCATAAAGCACACGTGTCTTCTTAAGGAATCATCATTACAATGTCATCATTGAATGTGGATTTCAGTGGAATCAACGGGGTTGCGATTACCTCTGAAAAACAAGGCCAGTTTGGGATTTTCTTTTTCCTGTTGGATTGACCATGACAATAGAATACTGAAGCCAATTAGCTGATGTAGTGAAACTCTGGCTCTTATTCTGACATCAAATTAAAACATACGTTTGGAGCATGAATTGACTGAGAGGCTCATGACATTTTTCAAACATTTCCAAAATTCTGATAAAAAGCTATTACTTCTAACTCGAAACATCATTTATTCAGGTTTCAAGTGCTTTCAGCTTTGTTGCCTTCCATGTCACAACTGTATGGATGATTTGAGTCTCTGTAATGTTTTCACGGCAGCTCCTTTTCTTCTCAGCCTTTGATTGAGAGAGAAATGAAGTCCCTTCCCTCCTTCACCACACCTGCGGTGCTTTCCAGAGAGCCTGTCCCAGACTTGCTCGCCCTTCTCCTGATTACTGGCGCTGCTGTTTTTCTTGTTTGAAGACCGTCTTACACTGTTTCTCTCCTCCCACTCAGAGCGCCTCATGTGCTGCTTGCCTGAGACAATATCCATACCATTTCAACAGAAAGAGCTGGAGATGAGGTCTGTCAGTTTGGATGAGCTCTACTATTTGCAGTGTCATCACGGCTATTCCACATCATTCGGTGTTTTAGAGATGCAAAGCATGAATCACTGCTGCTGGTACTCCAGCAGTGGAACGGCAGTACAGGCTCCCCAGCTTCTACTTGTGATGTTATTAAAGGAAACCCATTTCCAATATTTAGTCAAACATCCACGTGGGAAACAGTTGCTAACCTTCCCCTGGTGCTCTGTGCCAGGACAGCAGTGTAGATTAATTCTCTCTTCCTATTACTTTCTTACTACTGGGCTCTTAAAACTCAAAAATGAAAAGTTATTTACTGAGGCTTTTATTGTAGAGCAACACGACTTTTCCAACACCCACACAAATATTAGATACACTGAAGTTTCTTGAAGAGGAAAAAGAAGGAAATTAAGGCATAACGGAGCAGCATCCCTGCAGTTCACTGTTAGGTTATGTGAGGTTAAGCTGCGGGAGTTATACTGGAAACTTCCTCCAGTAAGAGTTGCATACAATTTTCTCTTGCTATGTGGGATAAGGAATGGATTGGGAAACATACTGCCTGTTTTCTCGTGGGCTCCTGCATCTTACGTCTCCTTGAAGTGGGTAAGTATTCAAGGCACGGCATTCAAAACACATCAGCTGCCTTCTGATGCTGCATCCGCTGGAGACCTGGGGCCAAGCAATGTGTACAGCGGGAGTATGCATAAGGACTGGAGATACATATCACAGCGCTGCAAAGACTAGTCAGTCATACATTCAAATCCTGAAGCTTAGCAGTTTGGCTTTTTGCATTTGGAAACTTGAAATAAAGGATAGTCTAACTTCTATGGCAAGGATCTATCTTCCTGCATGGGTTAAAAAATGCTGCAGACGTTTTGGTTAAAAGTTTCTCAATGTTCCAGTTTTAGAGACAATTCTTCTGCACTCAAGACATATCTGCCCATATTTCAGGACCAGGCTGACTCTTTTCTATACCCATGGCCTTTGTCCTTGTGGGTGAGATCATTATTTCAGATCTAAAGTTGGAACCAGAGCCTGCAGCCGATTCCCAGCAACTGTGCCCGGGTTTTCGAAAGTGGAAGCTGTATTGTTGAATCTGGGGAGGACTGATGTTCATTCACCATTGAACACTTCTGAACATGCAGCTGACATTTTCAAATGTACTTGAGGCTCTATTTCAAAAGGGACAGAGGTGGCGAGTTTTCACTGAGCAATAAAGTTCTAAGACGCTTCTTGAAAAAAGATCAACTTAAGGGTTATGTGCCTAATAGTTTGTGGATATGGACCTATATACTGAAATCTCTTAGTTGTTTTTGAAAAACGTTACCACTGGAACTCGTTTTTTTTTTTAAAGCACTTAAAGCACTTTTGGTCTTTAAAGGTCCCTTCCAACCCAAACTATTCTGTGATTCTATGAAAAACTGTGAAAGAACAGCGAGAATTATCAGCTTATCTATAGAGACACATGCATCTAAAAAACCGATACCTATAGGCCATTCATGTGATCAATTACTTTTGAAAAAGAAGAAATACCCTGTAGAAGCTTTATTGGCTCTGGTCTTGAGTATTTTATCATTGTTAGTCTGTGTAATAGAATTTAAATCACAAAGTATTAGTGCTTCAGCCTGAACTACAGTGGTGCCCTATGAAAAGCATAACATTTTAAAATTGCTATCAGGACGCAGTGCAATTCATTCATTCTGTGTGTGCTTAAGAATATTTATTAATATAATAACGCAAGTGCTAGCAGCGAGAAGTAACCTCTGTGCCCTCCTTAAAAAAATGGGTTCCAGTTTCTGCTTTGCTGATGTCTCTGCTGAGATTAGAATACACAGTTACTTGACTTGCTCACAAACCCCATGCTTTGGTTCCCTCACGTAAAAGGCAAAAAGCCGACTTTGGCTCAGATTAAAACCCTGTCTGTAAAACAGGTAGCTGTCTCTCCCATTCATCTCAGTGGGCCAGTAAGCCTAGAGCCTAATGAGAATACTGCTTACCCTACTGATAATTGTTATTTCACTTTTTATGACTTTGCAGGCATCCGGCTGATGTGTATTAGTAACACCAACGTAAAACCATAGTTCTCCAGGTGAATCTTTCTTCTGCCATTGAAGTCAACTGACATAAGTAGGAGCAAGCTTTCTTTTCCCAGTCTGATTTATTGGTCTAGACCTTTGTATAAAGTGGAGTTTAGATGCACTCAGGTTTCATTCTTTTTCAGATAGCCAGGAAATACTTCCTGATACAGGGTATATGTGTACTTTCTGTAACAGCAAGACTAAGGTGGGTAGAGTGGCTAGTTACCAGTCTACAAAGAACAGCAATTATTAGCAAAGTCTTTTTCAAAAAAGTCTGACATGAAAATTTGGACATGGGCAGAGAAACAGTCTGCTAATCATCATTTCCCATCAGTTTTTGCCATGCCCGCTGGAGCCCTCTCTGTGTCACTGCCAGACTATCTGAAGTTTAAACTCTTTACACCGTGACCAGAAAGGACAGTGAGGAATTGAGGATGGTTTTGTTACTGCACAGACAAGGTGTTCCTGCTGGAGTTCCCACCTGCCAGCCAAGCAGAGGAGGGCAGCCCAGAGAGCTCGGCAGGTGTGAAAGAGCATGGGGCAACAAGGCAACGAACAAAAGGCAAAGACTCCGTTCTCTACTTCCCTTAGATGCGCCAAAGGGCAATCATCTGAGCACCACGACAGAGCAAGGTTTTAAAACTTGTCCAGATGGCTTTAACCTGAGGTAATCGGGCAAGCATCTTCTACTTTTGGTAGCTATTTATGTATAATTATTTCAATGTAATTGCATGTGTAGCTGAACTCAAGGGCAATGACTGAATTTTAACACAATGGTGTGACATTATTATAATTGAAGCTTTTTTTCTATTACAGAAAAACGACTGCTTTAAGCCAGTGTATTCCTAGTTTTGCCTATTATCATCAGTTAGAATTTCCACTGACAGAAGTTCAGGCACTGTGACTCACACGGAATTGTAATACATCAGCAATGTAATATGTCCATTAACAAACAAAATACCTTCAATAAACTCCTGAGCAGTGGAAAATCATCCATTTTAGCTGGGTGTATATCTATTTAATCCAAATATGATGGCTTGTTATCTCAACTGAATTAATTCTCTGAAGTTGTGGCAGTGGGGGAGTGTTGGTTTCCCAATACCCCGTCTCTTAGAGATCAGAAAGAGGGGAGTCGGGAGCAGATTTCCTTCCCAAAGATGCTACATGCCACTATCATACTTGGTGTTTCTTGAACGACCAGAAACTGTCTACTTTAGAAAGCTTGGGCACCACTTTTCAGCTCCTACATGACAGACAGACAAGAGCAGCTGAGGTAAAGCGAGGGCTGCCTGCAAACACACACACATGCACACGTGCAGCATCTGCATCAGGCAGTAGCCCCCACGGGAGCCTGCTCTAGTTAGAGCAGCGCACGAGGGAATTCAAGTTCAATGGCTATACCAGACCTCATCTTTTTTATGCAGGCGTCTCACACTGTCCCTTGGCTTTGATGAGCAGCCTCAGAACTGGGGTGTGTTACACCGTCCAGCACACTACTGACACGCATGGCTACAGACAAACTGGAGAGACCTCTGGTAAGCTCTCCTTCCCGTATTGGCACTCTCCATGGATGGAAAGCTGTCAAGAGCAGAGCTGTTGTTGAGACCCTCTCCCATCACCACAGAAGGGGAAAGGGCCGCTCAGCCAGGTGGTGGCACAGTGTTGGCCAAACTGCATGGTCCCCCACGTTGGGTGGCCAGCTTCATGCTAACTGCCTGGCACTGATGTTCATGCCCCTGACTGACCCAATAGTTCCAGTTGCAACATGGCAGAGCACCCGGTTATGCCCCATTTCCAGTATCTTCTCTTCCCCACCAAAACTACCCAGAACCACAGGCAGCAAAAAGCACCGACAGAGTACAGAATTCCAGGCTCCGATCGGTGCTGCACTGATGACTGCCAGGTGGCAGTGGAAAGTGGCTTGCTGCCACCCCCATTGCGAGCTGTGCTGTCTGGCCATGCACAGTGTCAACTTCCTTTTGGGTGAGAGAGAGATGTGGGTAAAGCCAGGCTGGTTCCTGGTCTGAACAACTGAGACACCAGAACAATGGCACTTCCCTGGGAAAACCTCTTCCCTACAGCACAGCCGGTACCAATAAGCCCATCTGCCTCATCTCCCTCTGCCTGCTGTGCTTGGTAACTCCCTCAAAACTTCTGCTCTGTGCACTTTTCTACCTCCATTCTCCTGTGATGCTTCAGATTCTCTGCAGTAGCACAGCATCGTCATTAACCTTTACTTTGAAATGAATGGCTTCCCATCCTCAGTACATTGTAATCGTTTTGTCAAGGTTTCATTCCCAATGTTTTGATCCAGATTTCAGTCACGCTCTAAGTTTTTGCCTTTCTTTGGCATTTTCTATTTAAAAACTCATCTTTCAAATAGCCTTTCATATATGTAATTTTACGTGGACTACAATACCATCCTAATTTCTGCAATACCATTTTGTAGTTGGTTTCCCCCAAGTTAGCAGAAAACTGTTAAAAACTCAAATGGTTCAGAACAGCTCTGGTGAACCTCATGCCGTGTAACAGTAGGAATTTGAAATACAGATGTCTGTCTGACATGTTGCTTTCTTCTCCCTCAGTGGAGAGACATAGGCACGTTCTTGGTACAGTTAATCTAAACTATTTCAAATGTTTGTTTTTCAGGTGACCTGTGCTTTGCTGTAAATTCCATTGAGAAGACCTCCATTAACCATGAAGGGAGCCCAGGATGACAAGCCTAGATGGTACATCTGCATTGCAGTCAGATGAGTTTCTGTCCCTAGTGTCAGCTAGTCCCCAGCAGTTTCTTACGTGGCACCCACTGCTTACCAATACAAAGCACAACCCAGTCTGAAATGGCTTTTCTCTTCCTCAGCACTGATGGGACTCTTACACACTGGTTTCTGGCACCACCTGGTATTTAGCGACCACACTGACGACGTTCAGTGTTTGTACCCTGTGTTAGGCGCTGCAGGCTGGGTTTTCAACTGCCTCCTCCAGTAAACTTGCTGCAGCCCTCTGACATGCAGTTCCCTCGTCTGGCTGCAAATTGCCACAAAAGCTACACTTACGTTTAATGGAGCACAGTATCTTTTTCCAGTTCTGGCCCTGCCTAGGCACTTTGGATAAATCATGAATATTCAGCAGACAGGTACTGGCCGAGGGCACCCGTCATGTTCCTTTAAAAAACAACTCTATGCTACACAGAAAAGCCATTGTACTTATTCCATTTGAAAATGCTGCAAGGTACTGAAATACCCTCTGTACGTAATGGTTAATTTCAGATGGTAGCTGTTTGGCAACATGCAGACTCCAAACCCCTATCCTACAGTAGGATCGGTGCAAGCATAACAGTACTGTGCCATGGGGCTAAGTGTAGATTCAAGGAAGCTTGCATCAAAAGCAAGGAATTCTATGAAGAATCACACAAGTTGCCCATCTTCAGGCTGATGACATCACTTTGTGAGGACCTTAAAGATGCTAGCTAATTTTGTGGTGAGCAGAAGACAGAAATGTCAAATCATGAGTGGCTTTGTCTTGTATTAAAGACATGTAAGTGAGAGAAAAAAATACAAGAATAGGGTTATAGTAGTACTACAATATGGAAAAATCTGGGAAAGAAAACAATTTTTCTATAGCAGCCTGAGCAACAATACTGTGCAAAACTTATTACTAAGTGGCATCTTCAATATATTGATGTTTACGTAGCAGCTCAACCCAGAGGGTCACAGGCGCAGACACACAGAAGGGAAGATGTTCTCCAGTGAACTGTGGTGCACTCAATGTGCAAGACTCAAGATGTGCAGGTACCAATACAGAGAAGGGTTACAAGATAATCCAGGCAGATGGATTAGTTTGTCTTCAAAACCTTGCCCGAGTGTTAAATCTCAGGTACCGAGACCATAGCATCAGCTCCTTTCTTTGTTGCTGGCATCAGCATCTGGATGACTTCAAAATAATGTCACGAGGCAAAAGACTAAATTTATCCCCCAGCGGGTCATTGGTGCCTGTCACTACTACGTATCTTCAAGAGGCGTTTATGCAAGATGGCACAGTGCAAGTCAGTGCTCTGAAGAAATGAAGTCTCTAGGTTCTCTTGCTTTCTTGGGCACTGTTTTCTTTATAGTTGATGAGTTTGGTAGATTTTTGATTTTCATGGATGTTGCTTTCCACTGTTTTTGATGAGTGGTTCGGAGAGATTTCAGCCCCAGCATCTCACAGTACTTATTGCACTGGTGGAGGGCTCTGAACTGCTCAATGAAGGAAATCGAGCAGTTGCCTTTAAAGCCTTTGTATCTGTAGCAACAAAGAAAAAAAAAGCCAAATGGGATTTCAAGATTCATTTTCAGCACAGGGAAGCAGAGTATGACTGTTGACTCAGAAGCAACTTAAAAACACTAAGCAAGTCTCTTCCACCCATGCTGTTTTGAAAAGCACTAACTGTCACAGAAAATCAAACCGAGCCATTGAGAGGTGAAGGAAACCAGGTAATAAGTAGTGGCAGAAGAGGGAAAAGGGTTAAAGAGGCATAGTTCTGTGGTCTGTGTCCTCGCTACTATTTTTCATTTCATTTAGTTGGGAATATAATTGTCCACTGGCTAACTTTTTCTCAGTAACATCTAAATGAAATCCATTATAGATCATTCTCTATGAACAGTTCTTTCGACTACCATGAAGAGACAAGGTTGCCACACAAGGTGTTGGCAGACCAGAAGCTGTTTTCATCCAAACCATGTACATAAGTTCTGCGCTACGCTCCTCCCTCAGCCAGGCTTGACTGCAAGACCTCAAGGATCTTTGCGCCATCCCTGGACACATTCCAGGCCAGGTTGGATGGGGCACTGAGCAACCTGATCTAGTTGAAGATGACCCTGCTCATGGCAGGGGAGGTTGGACTAAATGGCCTTTAAAGGTCCCTTCCAACCCAAACTACTCCATGATTCTCTCTGTGATTCTAAGGAGCCAAGCCTCTTGGAGAAGAAGGCTGTAAGGAGCATTCCTACGGAAGGCAGTCTCATCCAGCCTTCAGAGTTCCCAAGCCACCACCATATCTCCCACTGCTACTTCTCCCTCCTTCAGTGGGCTAGCAAAGCCAGGGAGTAGGCCCAGCACCTACACCCCTCTTATCCTCACCCTGCCACTGACTGCTGACATTCCTTCTGGTGCCTGCTGTTTAAGCTGAATCAGCTTTTTCTAAAAGCTGCACCTGCTTTTTCAAGTACTATTTTTTGGTCAAATTACCAGGGTGGAGAAGGGAGAAGGCAGGCCAGGGTGCTCCTCTCCTTTTTTGGTAACCTTAATAGGTGCATGTTCTACCCTATTCTCTTGGTTCACTGGACATACAATGTCCTGAGATATGAACTGTGAGTTCCCACTGCACAAAAAATAACAAGATTTAGCACTGAAATGAACACAACATGCTCACTGCACGGCATTCCAGAGGACTTCTATGCAGGTTGCAGAGTGCTAAAAAAACCACTGTTGGTCTGAGAAGGCCAAACTCTTTCTGACAGATCAAGGTCTTTATTGCAACAGAGTTTGCCAAACTTTCTTCTACAAAAGAATGGTGCCAGTGGTGAAAATATAACAAAATACCTTGCGACAAAAGGGGATGATGTCTGCCTGCATTTATTTCTAACTGTCCCATTTTGCATCTCTAGTCTTCCTCTGCACAGAAGGAGTAGAAAAGCTGAAACCTCATGCTGGCTGCTTTCCTAGCATCCGTAATTCCAGCCCAGGAGGAAAGAAATCTCTTTGGTGGACAATGTGATTCTGAAAGTTTCTCTAGTATATCTAAAAGCTAATATTTATTGCTTATTCGGCACATACCAAAACGGTAATGTATATTGGCAGTTCCCCTTACAGCCAAAACAAGTCATCTATACATTTCACTGCTGCTGCTTTTAAACATTGTCGCAATTGCCTAACCATGGAGGATGGATCCCCAATTATTTCAGACAAGCTGTTACAGCCATGGTGATGAAGACTCTGCAGATAATTGTAAAGTGAACAGCACACCTTAATCTTCTAAGGAATTAAATAATTACTGCTGGTTAACTTCAATAAGAAAAACTATTCTGGAGTTCAGCTTTCTCATCATAAGTATTTAGGAGTCTTTTTTGTCTTCTCATACCAATATTTTATTTTCAGATTCTTTGAAGTCAGAGTTTTTGAATGTTAAATATGTATTTCAATGAAGTAAACCTCCAAATGTATTTTACTATTATATGTCATGTGAAGCTGTTCACACCACATCAAGTTACCCTCTAAGTTAAAGAGGTAGCAAGCCTGCGCTGCTCTAGAGAAACCACTCAGACAGCTTGCTATGAACAGGCAGATGAACCTCAAAGTCTTAATAGTTTTTTTTTCCTCTCCTCTCCAAGTAAGTTAAGTGCTTCTTTACCCAAAGGAAGTTTAAGCCTCTTACTGCCACTGTTACTTGAGGACTACCCCCTGCAGTTCAGCAAAATAATGAACTGTTCTCTCACTCCTTTGGAGAAATAACAGACTTGAGACTTTATACTTGAGCTCCCTTCCTAGAGCCGTCAGGTCTATGCTGCAGACACATCAGCAGAACATGAGTTCCACGGGCAAAACCACGCCTGTGCTCAGCAAGAAAATCTCTTTATATCAAGCATTGACCCTGACTCCAGAAACTAGTTAAAGCAGAGCAATGCACTGTCAGCAGAGAGCAATAACTGAGATCAAAATATTCTGATGAATTCATCATAAATATTCAGCTAACCATTGGATCTTTCCAGGGAGCGCCCGTGGCAACAGCAGCCGTGGTGTGAGAGTGCTGGGAGCCGCAGCAGTGGTGTGCGTGACACGAGGGAGCTGCAGGGTCTGAGCAGGTGACGAGGCCCCGTGCAGCAGCCTTTGGGCAGCATCTGCTTACCCTGCAGCTGCAACCCGCCAGTTCTGCTGCCACGCTGACTGGGAGGCAGCATTGCTCCTGCACTGTGTGTTGGTCTCTTCCGGCAGAAATATTAATGATTAGGCACCTCCAGGGCTATCAATTAGGTGAGTTTTGCTGCACTGAATGCTCGCTATTTAATTTGTGGCTGCAAAACGACCATACACTCTTGCTCTTGCTCTCCCTTTCTTATTTTTTCCTAGGTAGCCATTTTGTTGCAGCTAAAGAAAATTTCTTCATCTCTTTTTCTCATGTTATAAAATTATGATAATATTAATTTCTTTGTGTAAATAATCTTGGAAAGAAAAAGTTGAGCTAAAAAAAATCCACTTTTCTCATAAGTCTGTCTAAATGGCTTTCCTATCTGTATTTGCTGTTTCTCACTTCCTGTATGTCTGTGAAGGAACACCTAAACAAAGAGCAGAAAGGGCAGCATTTGCTCAGATGACGGTGTGAGTAAGAGCCATTTTAAATGAACAACCGAATGCTCTGCTAACTAACTTTAGCTTTAGAATTCAACAAACGCCAGAAATATTTGCAGTGAAAGTAAGAGCATAAATACCTTGTGAACAAGAGACAGAACATTTATATTAAAAACACATGATTATTTTTATCTTACTAGCTTTGCTCCTAAATCAAGCTATCCTCATTTCCCTTCTCTTGAAATAACAGGTTTGCATTTGATCTTGCGGCTGCGGACGCGGCCCAGGTGACACTCCTTGTCCGTGTGGGAAGCTGCGAGACCAGAATGAGCCGCATTTGGCTCTGCAGTGCGCAGACAGCCCCAGGTCTTACAGCGTGCCATAGGAAAACAAGTCGACAGATGCAAGACCAAAGTTGTGCATCTGAGTTCTCCCAGCTGGCTGCTGTTTGTTAGTCACCGCTTCCACAGAGCCCCCCTTGTGCGCTTCCAGACTGTGTCATTTGTTCTGGACAGACCTAATGACCATAGCTCTGCTGTAATTTGGCAGGACTTGTGAGCTTAATTCAAACCATTCTGTGCTGTTATAGCTTGTGGTATGTGTAACTGGGGGAAGATCTCCAATAGTGAATGGCTTCTAAATTATACAGTTCGTATTGCGCTCATATGTTCTGTGTTCAGGAACGCCAAACTATTGACCACTCCAAGCCTTGAAAAATATGAATCTGTTATTTTGCACAGCACGCGCTATTAATTCACTCACTAGATGGCTGATAAATAAAACCCAGACAGAATTCCATCTCCCAAACTTGACAGCTGGGGGTTGGCCCTAACCAAATCTTGCTTAAATCTGAAGGGGAAATGTTGGATTTGTCTCCAGGCTTAAACTCCCCAATGCCTCTTCTTGTTGTGTTGAGTAAAACTAAATTTGTCGGTGCCCTGAAATCAGACACACTTTCAGACCCACATTTGGCAAAGAGCACTCCTGGTAATCATCATGACCGTGGGTCACCATATTCCTGACTCCATCTTTGTGTTTACTAGCCACGGATAAATAGCCAGGCACTCGTGCACAGCTCCTCCACTGGTTCACTGGCTGCACTTAGAAGCCTGTCACTGTGTTGTATTATTTTTGTTTACGCTGGCCAAAGAATCTACTAAGTAGCTTATTTAAAGGATTGATAGCCTGACTCTGGTGCGCCCCAGTGGCTACATTAAAAATACTTTCCAGGCGTCTCGGTTTCTAGGTAGGTTTCGCCCTCTGCTGACAGAAACTGTAGTGCAGCTCCTTCCGCGCATTGCATTACATTACTGACCCTCTGCTTTGTGTTCCTTTGGTTCCCAACTCACTGGCAAAACAGCCATAGAAAAGAGAGAAGATCAGAGTTACTTTGAAGAGAGCTAATGGTTGGAAACATCAGTCTCTCCACAGCCGGTACAGGAAGGAGGGGAAGGATAAAGACAAAGGATGCATAAATGCTCATCAGAAATGTTTGTTCAGAGTTGGAATGTGAGTCTGGATCCCCCCAAAGAATCATTAACAGCAATGAGCAATGCTGACTATAGGTACTATATGGTGTTTATTGTGCTTGGCTTACAAGAAACACTGGGAGATAAATAGTGGCCATGAATAATTCATGACAGTTGCCATACTGGCTTTTGCAAACTCATCAATGACCGTTTCCCTATGACAGACTATTTGAAAGCTTGATTATTCCATGGGCATGGAGGGGGTGGGGGAGATGGATTATTTTTTTTCAGGATTTTTTTCCCCCTGATCACAAGTTTAATCTTAGCATGAAATTAGAATTGTATTTAATTTACATTCCAACCAGGAACAATATGAATGTTTCTCTGTTCATCAGGGATCACAGAAGCATTTCCCAAGGATATCTTTTGTCTGCCCTGATGTGACTGGCCCAGGCTCAGAGAATTGGAGGCAGAGGAGCCGCCTGTCATCAGCGAGGTCACTACCTCTGCAAAGAGTGCTTGAGGAAACTATGGGAATTTCTATAGGCAATTACACCAAAAATCAGCTTTGTATCTTCTCTAACAATACAGTTAAAATAATGACAGTATCATAGTATATTTTTTAGTTAAGTAGGACTATGTATGTTCTCCCCAACATGCGAGACAGACAATCTCTCAACAGCATGGCTGCACACTACCAAAAGCAGCAATAGCCAGTAATACAGATGAATTCTGTGTACTTCTTTGTTTTCCCCATCCAGGCTCGCAGAATTAAAAATCAAACTAAAGATACTAATGCAGAGGTGTCCCTTCTGGGAAAGGAGCATAAAAGAAAAATACAGGACCAGGAAAAATCTGTTGTCTTGTAGCAGTATCATTAGCTAAATGACAAACAAAATGATACTCAACATTTTCAAGTGGTTGTTGATGAAAGGAAATGATATTCCCGTATCTGACTGAGGTGATCCTTGCTACAGCTTGCATTGCGTATTCATTTTCTCACTTCACCTTCCTCTTCCCTAGTCCAACATGTGCTTTTATAGGAGTAATTTCCCATAGTGAGGTGGACAATAACATCCATTAAGGCATTCCTATAAATCTTCTGATTCCAGAAAACAGCTTTGCCTCAATAAAATTTTTATGACTTCTTTGTTTTATAACAGGATGATGCAACTTAATTTCAACTGATTTCACTTTGGATCCACAGGTAAAAGAGTAAATCAATGTAAATTCTGAATGGATGGCAACCTGCAAATGTTAAGGATTTTCCCAGAATATTCTGGTGTCAAATTTTTAATAATTTAAAAGATATTGTGAGGATTTTTTCCCATACCGTGGGTATACAAGCAAGCTCCAGTTTAGTATCAAGACTGAATACATGTGTTTGGATTTGTTTTTTTCTATCAGTTTCTCAAAAAAGAGTATGAATTTAAAGCATTGGTCACAGGCATTTACACCCATCTCCTTTCCCTTTCCATCAGCCGGCTGATTTGAATGACTCCCTCCACTGCCCATTTCTATCAATGGCTCTTTTGACCTGTGGTATGACTAGAAGCTTTAATTAACAGAAACTTAAGAGAAGTGGAAGAAAGTTAGAACCTTAAAGGCCTATACACTTTTACACACATGCTGAAGTTCCCAAAAAGACCCAAAGCCATTGCAAAACTACTAGGAAACAGGCCTTTTTAAATATTATGAACAGATCTTTTGTTACAGCCCAGAATTACTGCTTTTGAGAGAGAAGGGAAAGAGATACCATCAAATCCCTTAATACATTTCATTTTTTATCAGATAAGTGGCCTTTACAAAGCTAAACAGACACCTTCCTTCCCCCCATGCAGCTGACAAGAATGTGGGCTCAAGAAAAGCCTACAGTCACTGCCTGCTATAGGAAGAAAACTAACTCCAAGTTCTAAACGTGGAAAAGAGTCTATAAAAGCTTGTGTCATAAATACACAGTCTAAAGTTTTGGCACTTTTGCTGGCTGCAAGAGGGATTTCAGCTGCAAATTCCTTTCAAAAAGGGCAATACAAACTTTGGCCCCTTTGGGGCATCTCCTTCTCTAGTTCCCGCAGTACTGTGGTAGACATCCTCTCTTCTAGGAGGGCAGAAGAGTCACCTTGGCTACTGGCAGCAGGAGGTAGTCGTAGGGCTAGATAGGCATAAGCGCTTGTCCTTGCATTACCTGGGGCAGGTGCTAGTGAGTGATGCACGGCTGGAACTCTGGCCCCAACAGCGTGCTGGGGTTTGAGGTGTTTTCTCCATCCTCAGAAGCTCTGGCCAGCACAAACACCAGGTCTTTCACTGTACCCCAGGCTGGAGCCAGTGGTGGCCCTGCATTTTTAGCCCCACCTTCCTCTAGCTCATGTACCACCAAGTAAAGTGACATACTTGCTTTAAGTCACCAGAGACCTTGATTTCACTCTTGAAATGCCCTTTAAGTAGCCTATCTTAAGGGCGGCATGAAGGAAAAGCAAAGCCCAATCTACAGCGTAGCCCCATCCTTTTAGAACAAAATAAATGTGGTTCCCTTATAGGCAGATTCCCATAAATATGAAAAAAAAACAAACTAAAAGAGTCAGATGAGGATTGTTTTCTTCCAAAGTTAAAGCAAAAATAAATTTCCAGTGCACCCTCCCCCAGCATATTTACACTGTGAAGAGATTGATGTGTAAAGCAGAACCGTGCAGTTGAGAAATAATTTTTCACTCACCCTTTGGCCAATGTTGCTATGCCAACGTCAGTTAACTTCATTCCTACACCTACAAGGCACCAAGGAAACAGAGGGTTTATGTTACACCAGAATTTCTAGGAATATCTTCAGATTCAAGAGCACCATATATAGAGGCATTAAATATTATTTATTGATTCATGGGTTTAATTTTAGTTATTTATAACGATTTTTTCAAAACATTTTAAAGTACCCCAATAAAAAATAGTGTGTTTGTGCTCTGTACCACTAGCAATTTCTAGAAGTCGGTCTCATACCAGTAGTTTACAGATAGCAAGGTGATAAATAGAGCATAATTTGTTCCCTGTGCTTCACAGTCGGGGCCAGGGGTGGGAGAGGGGTGACTGCTTTTGATGCACTGCACTTTGATGACTGCATTTTAAGAAACATACCAAATCTTTGCTTATGCCCCTACCCTGAGATGTGTATATTTATTTATGGGGTTTGTGGTTTTGATGCTTTGCAAACTTGGACTACAATGTTTATCAGTAGGAATTGTGTATTTGCTTTGCTAATCAAATAGCAACACATCAGTCAACCTTTCTACTTTTTGGGTGTGAGATCCAAAATTCCTTTCTCATTCAGTATTTCCAAAATATTGGGGGTTTTAACCTGTCCCTTTTTTGACTAGTTTATAGGCAAAATCCAGTCTTATAGTGTGTAATTTTTCCTGCACGGGAAAATGAAGCTCTCAAGACCATTTTCCTTGGAGAATACCCTCAGAAATTTCAACTGGTGTGCCTGAAAAATGCAGCCTAGATATTCAAATGCAAACACGGTAAGAGAGGAAGGATGTTTCTCTTCAACAGCAGCAGGTATATTTCCCTTTGTTCCACTGCATACCACTGTTGAGAAACTGTTGGTAAGTATTTAAATACAAGAAAAAGTGAAGGACTAGGATGTTATTAACGACTAAAGTCTTTAATTCACAAGACATTTCATTAGCTTCTGGGAAGTGAGACAATAGGCCAGATTTGACTTGTATTGAGTGTCCTGATTTACTAAGGGGATATGTGGAAGAACAACTCTCCCATTAAAAGTGTAAGGTTTGGTTTTTCTTTTCCAAACTGTCTTCTTACAAGAACATAAGCTAGGCAAAAATTCCCTTTCTCTGCTGATTAGATAAACATCATAATACTGCATAGGTTAATACATGTTAGCCCCTGCTGCCCCAGTAGGCAATTAGTTAATGTCTTTCTGTTCCCTAGGGTAACATAGACACAAAAATAGACACGTAAAAAATGCTAAAAAATAAAATATCCTAACTCTCTCTCCTATCTTCTGTTCTGATCTGCATGAGATGCTGAACAAAACAGTTCCAGGGCCAGGGTACTGTCCGCATCTGGAGAAGACTCTGCCCGTTACAAGGTAATGGAAGGAGCACATTCAGCATTGCCAACGGGACACCGAAAGCCAAGAATAACATTGCTCAGAAATAAGTCTCTGGAAGTTCTGCAGTTACAGGGACTGACTGTGAGTGGTCACCAGCCAGTATCACGGGAAAGACATTTTCTTGCCCCCAGGCAGACGACTCACCTTGCAGGTCAGTGACAAGCAAGCTCCCATTGGTCTTCTCATACACCCAGTGCTGGAAAGTGCAACACTTCTGGCCAGCCTCTGAGTCTCTTCTCAGGAAATTCACTTCCTTGCCATCCCTGACAGAGTATTTCACAAATTCCCCAACCAGCTCCTCCTCCACTGTCGCGTAGGGGATGTTATTAGCAGGGCGATGAACAAGAAAAATAGGAATGATCCTGAAATCAAGGGATAGAAACTAATAAAATCCAGAGAATTCTGTCAACGAAGGAGTAAGAAACAGACAAAGTGGCCAGTGATCTCCGAGAGTGAATGAACAGCTACCAAGTTCAAACCAAGCCAGGAGACATCCAGATAAGGTTGGGAACTTCTAGGCAGCTCTAGGACATAATTGCATTACCCTCTATGTGCTTATTTCTTTGTATTATTTACTCAGATTTAAACTTTTTCAAAGCATGCTTTCTATTGTTGTCCTACTACACCCCAAACCCTAAACTCTGCGCAATAAAGGGTGCCGGCTTATTTTGGAGCTTTAGCTGCTCATGCTGACTGATACATGATTCAGTCTTTGTGAGGTATTAAGTACCTGCAAATTTGATCCACTCCAGAAAGAGCTTTGCCCAAGACCTGTGTAAGTGGAGGATTTCTCAGACTAGGCTTGCTCTATTTATCTTATAAAATGTTGCAAGGAATATACCCTCTTTTAAATACAAGTTTGGTCTCACAAGGGCTGTCTAGAAGAAAGGAATCTAGCCTTCAAATTTTGAAATTAAAAAGCAAACCAAAAGCATACGCATATTATCTCTTTTTGCTCCTATCTGCTGTCTTCCAGCCAATTGTTTAGAATAAAGCACCAGATCTGAACCTTCCACGTGCCTGCAATTTGCACCAGACTTCTACAGTTTGTAGGGTACATGCTCTCTCTTTCATATCAAAACTAGAAGTTATACCCCATGCCTAGAGAAATCTCTCAAACACAATTTTTACCAAGAGCAGCGTATTTCCAGAAAAGAAGCTGACTTGCACAAATATTTTCCCCAGAAGATTTCACTGCCATCTCCATCACTATTTCTAATTCTGAAAAGGTGGCTTTAAGGAACCATTCCAGAAGCTGTGGTTTAAGTGGTCCTTTTTTTCAGGGAATTGATGCAGCTAAGCACATCTTGTGTCACCTAAACTGAGATGGAGATTCAGCCTGCTGTCAAGCGTGTAGGTCTTATCCTTGAAGCAAGGCAGATGGAATTTCAACCATCCATTGCAAATTCAACTCTACACAGTAGCCTGACACTGGAACAGCAAATCCTTGAAAAGATCTATTACCAAATCCTCAAGGTGCCACTTCCCAGTCTCAGAGGCAGAGGCGAACCTATATTGAGCTATTGGTCTGACGTACACATATTCAGGAAATGGAAACTTCTGAAATGAAATAAACCAGTCTTTGGGGAAACCTAGAATCAGAGTGGAGCTTTCTGGCTTAAGCCTCTCTTTACATAGAAAACTTGCCTGAGGAGTGACTTCATACCAGCTACAGAATGAGCATGATTTCTCTCAAGGTTTCATTTTTAATGGAAAGTTGGAAGGCTTGACTTATCCCCTACTGCTGTTACTACATGATACTGGTAGTATCACCTACTGGTGTCACTTCACTAACACAAATCATTTCCTCTAAATTTATATCAAAATCATGCCTTTTGCCTGCTATTTACTGTCTTTACTCCTTATTATCCTTCTGTAATGGGAAAGGAATCTTTCCCACCACCTTGATATTCAGTATTATTTAGGTCACGATTCCAGCTATAACACTGTTCTCAGGATTACTCTTTCTTCTTCTTTAGTAATTACACCTAGCAGTCAGTGGGCAGCTGTGGCACAGGACAATATATATATGCATACCTGTGTATGTGTATAAAAAAATATATATATATACTCACTCTGGTACTTCCCCAAAGCCTTCCAAGGGCTCAGCTTCAGCTGCATATATCTTCGCATACTCTCTTGCAGTATTTTGGACGTAGCATTCCTATATTACAAACAGATGCCTATGGAATATTACTCTAAACTTTTAACAGATTGTCTGCATGAATATTTGCAAGACAGCTTTTCCCCAAAATTCTTGCTTACAAAGGACAGGGGAAGCTTACCTGCAGTGCTAGTTTGTAGTTCTTTTGAACTAGATCATCCTTACTCTTGGTCCCATACGTGATAGCATTGTGCACTTTGAGAACACAGGGGTGGCCAGGACTGAACACTGGCACGAGGCCTTGCATCACTTTACTCCGGAAGGCTTTCCGGTGCATGCCTTCACCAAAGTGAAGCTCTTCTGTAGCTATTATTCCATGCAGGTTCCCACCAAAATAGCTGTCACTGATGAAATCTTCTCTGAACATGAGCTGCATGAATTCAATTTCTTCCACACCTAAAACACAATGCCACTTTGTTCTGCACAACATCCTTCTGCAGTCACGGGGAAAGGGGTGCGCATAGGAGAACAAATGCATCTTTCCATAGAGTTATTAAAGAAAACGCTCAATGGAAACAGAATACATGGCCTCACTTGTGTTAATATGGGGTTGGGACCCTGCTCCTCTACATGTAGCTTGTTGCCTCTAACATCTAAAGCCAGCATGGAGAAAGGTGGCAGTTCAGGTTCATAAGGAGAGAATACAAAGTGTAGCACACAAAAAACAGAGGTAAAGATCACAGAAGCTAATAGTTTTCAAAAAAAAAACCTATTAGGGGAGTTGTAAACTCGAGCTTCAAATGAATGTGAAGTAAGTCAAGCTGACTGAGAACTAAAGAGGCACTGAGGTAATACAGAGGTCCTGACAACTCTGTTTTTTCGGGAAGCCAGAGACAGTAAAAAGCTAATGTGTAGCAGTGTACATAGATATGAGTTTAAAAGTAGAACACAGTTATGTGCCCAAAGTGCTCAGAGCACATTCTTCTGAAGCTAGCCTGTCTTTTCAGAAAAGCCAGAAATTGCTGGTACAACCAGAGCTTGTTTTAGATTTCAGCCTGGAATCTTTTCAGGGAAAGATTCTGCCAACATGTTCATAGAGGCATTCAGCTGAAAGAGATCTCAGTCCTTATCCGATACAACCATGATGGAAACATGCCTTTCCTAGTACCAACCACATTCACTACATCAGCTCCAGAGTTGCAGACTGGCATGTTAACGTGTTTACTGCTTTTCAATCTGGCAAGCACCAGCTTAAAAACAGGTTGATTAGCAAAGGCAGAAGAAAATAACAAGATTTTTATTTCACAAGTGATTCTGAGTAAGAACCACATGCCTATAAATGACCATGTCAGTCTCAATCAAAAAGCAAATACATCAATTTTAGCGATCTTTATATTCCGGAGAAATTAGGAAAATAATATTTCTCTTATCCCCACCTGTGGCTTTTGAAGGGACCAGTAGTATAAGAATGTGTGCCTAAGTTTGTTACAGCTGAAATCAAGCAGGATCATGGATTTCACCCTTTCAAATGATCATTGGAATAAAAATGGAAAAAAAAATATAGGAGAGGGGAAGTGGTTAAGGTTAAGCACTGAGAGAAACTAAAAAATTCTAACTGCACTTCAAGTTTCTCTAATCATAACGTTTCAAGGAACATCAGTGGAAAAGATAAATAGGAGAACAACCGGTCTATACTACCCAGCAGTGACGTCCTTCCAGCTCCCCTCTGTAGTTATCTCTGGGTTCTATTACCTCTCTTTGAAGCACAGAGGAACCAGTGCGCATATAAAGCTGAACTAGAAGGCTCCTTAACTCCACCTAAAATTCTCTGTTGGTCAAAGTTACACAGTGCTGTTGCATGAAAAGTCCTGTCTTTATTTTAACAAGGAACTAAAGGTTTACTTTTATTCTTTTTAGGAAAAGAAAGACAAATCAATTGGCCGAATGAAGTACTTGATTAGTACAGTGCGTACGGAAATGATAAACCAATTTGCAATGCACTGTCTATCTTTAGCTGCAGCACAGCAAGACATATGCCGAGTGTGATTAAACACAAGTTAACATATGGGGAAAGCATTCCAAGTCTTCATGACCGTCTTTCCGTCTTTCTCTTGGAGTAAAGTTACATAGCAGGTGACTTGCAAAGACCATGTGTTCAAGCACCACTGGCAAGTTTTTCTGCCAAACAGAGCTTTTGGTACTCTGTGTGTGTCTGTGTCTCTGTATGATGCGATGCAATGCTCTTTCACCGTCTACTGTGTGTGAAATGCCACTGCAGCAAGCTAACAAGAAGTTACACAGTCAAGTTCAAATCAGTAGTTTGTCACGGCGGGTACTCCATCACTCTGCACAAACCATTCCATCCTACATGAGTTTCCCATGCGATAACTGTCAAAATGTCTCAGTCTGATATATTTTTCCATCCTTTGTTCTATTTGAAAATCAGAAGGAACAAAGATTTGAGCACACACTCAAGAACATGTGTGTACTTACCTTCCCAATTCTGAAAACTTGAGAGATGTTCCAATACTACAAGGAAACAGAGAAACAGATTTTGTAGTAAAAAAAAATATGAATGGGAACCGCCATTGTCATTATTATTAATCAAAATTATAAACTGGGGTTTACCTTCAGAGGTCAGATTAAACTCAGCAGTCACCTTTCCATACACATTATTCAAGCAGCAATAATACATTCCCTGGTCTTTGTTACTGGGTTTAGCTATTGCTAAAGAGACGGGAGAGTCATCCTGGGCACTGTAACAGAATGTTAATTTTCCACATTAATACTTTTAAAAAATCTGTCCTGATTATTCCATGTATCTCTCGTCCTGTCCCTGTAATTTCTGTCCCTCACTGCAAAGACTGTTTCAAATGTGATATAAGTAGACAAAATACTTTATTTCACCCTACTTAGAAGAATTCAGACTATTACGTGTTTCTCAGAAGATGATCCTACTACATTCTGACAGAAAAGTACCTCAATCAAATCCCAAAATAATTAAATCACGCTGAAAGGCATTCTAATATTCCTATCAATATCATGGCCAAATATATAAAAAATGGATATATGAAAGCCGAAAATGTTGTAATCTGTTCCTCAATATTGACTCCTCGCTCAGCTTTCTCTGTTCCTTTGCTTTTTCAAGCCATGTATTTGCTCTGGGATGTCTGTGTATGCACCTTCACAAACAGCTCAGAGGCAGCTGTTATCAGGGGTGCAATGACACGTGAATGCAGCCACAGTGCTTGCAGACCCAAGCTGGCTCTGGAAGCAATAAAACTACACTGCAAGTGCTATGCCGGAGTGAAAAGTCCTCTTAGACCATGAAGGTTTTCACATCTACCACAGTGGATGTCCATGGAAGTATTTATCAGCAAACCAGATAATCTATGCAGGAATTATAGAGACCTGGCTATTGTGTTTTAAAGCTTTTGTGAAGTTAATTAGTGAAGCCCCCTTTAATACCGAAAGGCCGCAAGAAGGTCTCCCCGGAGCCGTCTCTTCTTCAGGCTGAACAACCTGAACTCTCCATGCCTTTTTTCACAGGAGAGGCGATCCAGTCCTTGGATCATTTCTGTGGCCCTCCTCTGGACCTACTTTAACAGGTCCAGGTCTTTGTTGGGCTAGGGACCCCAGAACACCGTACCCCAGAACTGGACGCGGTACTCCAGCTGGGGTCTCATGACAGCAGATTAGAGGAGGAGAATCACTTGGCCACGCTTCTTCAGATGCAGCCCAGGGTACGATTGGCTTCCTGGGCTGCAAGTGCACATTGCCAGCTCCTGTCCAATTTTTTGTCCACCAATATCCCAAGTCCTTCTCTGCAGGGCTGCTCTCAATCTATTCATCCCCCAGTCTGTATTGATACTGTGGAATAATCCTGGCAAGCTCTACATTGCATGTCAGTTGTTTCAGCAATTTGCTTCCACCACACAAGGCCAGAGAGCCTCCCACATAACAACCAAGGGTGTTTATGTTGTTTGGCTGGGTGCTGAGGTTCAGACTTCATCTGATCTTTTACAGTACTCGAAAGTTGGATGAGACTGGTTATGAACAGGCTGAGAGGAATGACTGGTGATGGAATGCAAACTACGACAATAGTAATGCACTGTGTGAAGATATGATTCTTAATTACCCTGTTTAAACTTATTTTTTGCACCTATCATACTAACCCTCCTAACAGGTACAAGAGTGAATCACTGGCATATTTCCCCAAAAGCTATTTAGAAACTACCAGTCCTTCAGAAACATTCACTCACCTTCTCTGCAGTCGAGCTAGTAACTTGGAATCTTTAGTCCATGTAATGGTGGAGTCACCATGAATGTCACCAAACTGACAGCATAGCTTAATATTTCCAGAGCAGTCAGGGAACAACTCTGCTTGGATTTTCTTCAGCAGCTTGGGAGCTTGAAAGAGAAGAGCCACAGTTTAGGATTAGAAGATAATGACATTGTTTTGGCATTTTAAAGGAATCCCAGAATGATTTGCAGATGTTAAGAATACGAATCTGTCAACACTGGTAAACAATGATGATTTCTTCTGATGCAGAAATCAAGGCTTTAAAATACCGAGGTTTTAAAATACTGATTCAGTGCCCCACACAGTCAATGGAAATGTTTTCAATCCAAAGGCATTATGAATTTATGGAAAAGGACTCAAGGGAATCTCTAGCCTAAAAAGGCATCAACATAAAATAACTTATGAATCAAAATACATTCTCTGGCTAAAGGAGCAGCTGGTTTTATCAGTAAAAAAAGACACCACAAAGGTACAGCATACCATACGGCTACATAATGAGAATTCCTATTAACCGAATACTTGTAACTAGTAGATTTTTTAACTGATCACAGCCTTTGAGAGAAAAGACTTTAAGTCCCAGCACACGCTCCAAGGTGTTCTTGGAACATAGCTAAAACACACTGCCAGGATGAGACTCTTTGCAAGATGCAGTGGTGGCACCACTTCCTTTAAAACACTGCTGGAGGGAGGAACCCACACCCAGTGGTTAGATATTTGCATTTGGTAATGTCAGTGGCCTTTGCTTCCCTCGGCAGTTTCAAAGGACTAATTTCCCGCCTCTAAAGAAAGTCCCTACCTTTCCAGCCACAGGGCACATCCCTTTGCTAAACCTTGACCATTACGCAGAACAAATCCAAGAGTCATTCAGGTTACAGGAAGAGAGCACTCGCTCACTTTGGGGAAAGTCCTGACAACCTGGTTCTCTGCTAAGACTTGTTTACTGGCTCACAGAATGCTCCAGCATCTGTCTGCACGCGGGCATGGCCTGAGCGGGAGGATGGAGGGCACTTGGAAAGAAAGGGAATCAACATATACTTAGGGAAAGGTTTTGGGATCATGACACATCCCTGTGCTGAAGTGAGATGTCCCTGCTGGATGTAAGGGATGTAAAATGCAAGATGTTATGTTTCCTACTGTGTTAATTCTGTGCTGCTGCACTCTGAATGAGCTGGCATGACACATCTCCCTCAGGGATCCAATTCCAGCAGTCTAACTTTCCCCGTCTAATGCTGGATCCAACTTGAAGGGTCAGGCACCTGGAATTCACTGCTATGTTTAACTTGTAGTCACTTAAGTCCTTAGGCCTAAGAATCTTGCTGAATCAGGGCTAAAATGACGCAGACAGTATGTGACAAAACTGTAAATAGAACTAATGGCTCCAGATTCCCTGCCCTAACCACAAAGTCGTCCCTCCTGCAGCTGAAAGTAATACAAAAGAGAACACCGAGTATATACCAGACTAACCATACCAGCCTTCCCATAATGCTGGGCAAAGGTCCACACAACGAAGTACAAACATACATTCACTTCAGTCTAGACCGAAGCAGATTACAAGCAGGTTAAGAAAATTCGGTCTCATCTGATTCAAGCCTGAATGTTTAAAACATTTTCAAGCATAGCCTCAGGTACATGGAAAAAGACCAGGAATTTCTCAACAATTGCAGTTTGTTTGCTCTGCTTTGAAGGAACGTGTCTCTCCTCCCACACATTTGATTCTCTGGCAAATGACACATGTTCGAACAGAGAAAAGTTTGGGGTTTTTTTAATGTTACTGGAAAAGTGGAACTCCCACCAGACTGCACTGTAATTACAACCTCTGAAGAGCTTCATAGTTGTGTAACTTACCTTTAGTCACTGTTCAGTCTTGCTCTGATCTATTAAATTATTTTACGCTGTGAACATGAAATGTAGTATCAGAAGGTAAAAAGAAGACGTTGGTCCTTGCAAAGTATCCATAGAAACCGCAAGTACCTCATCTGTCTAGCTGTTACACTCTTGCTACCCCTGTCTGCATTTTGTTGTACCTGTTAGCAACCCCCTAGAGGCTCTGACAAGCAACCTGAACCCCATTTCAGTTATATCTTTTCTATGTCAGCTTAATATTGCTGATTTCATCAGTGTCATTTATGACCAACAGTTGTGAAAAGGAATGCAGAATCAGTCATCAGTCATCAGATAGAACTGCAAAACATTATATTTATCAGTGGCACCCTACTAATAACAATAATACTTTACTAGTAATAAAGCCATTTGGTAACCAAGAGAGGGTAATTGCATTCGGGAGCCACAGTGTAGAAGCATAACTGGGAACACAGCCCTGCAGGAACATAGCAACATGCAAGTACTGGGCTTGCAGTTGCTATATTGTGTGTAGCTATGTGCTACCGTTATGCTACAAATCCCTGAAAAGTTACTTCAAGAGACAAATGGAGAAGTAACTATTTCAAACGGGTTAAAAAGTTCATAAATTAAATATATTTGCCAGCTAGGAAAAGGATGTTAGGGAGGGTTCAGCTCTGTGCCATGGGCACAGCACTGGTCACTAAGTTCATAGAACTGGAAATTGAAATCGGTGAGGGCAGGAGCCCTTTAGCTGACATGATTCAGACTAAAGGAGGTTTGCAGTGTGTTTAACGAATTTAAATTTCATACTGTAGCCAGAACCATGGGAAAGGACAGAAATGAAAGCCAGTTTTCTCTTACCTTTGCTATCCTTTTTCAAAATGAGTTTCCTTTGCTCTTTTCTATCTTCTTTATGAATCATGCCTGGCTCACTCTTCACAGACTTTTTCACGCAGCTAGGATCCTTGCTGACATTTCTGCTCTCCTCCAGGCGGGGCTTTTTTGACAGCATTGCTGGTGGCAACTTCTTCTTAGCTCCAGTAGCAAAAAGCCCACTTTTTGCTGTGTCTTGTTTACATTTGCTGGGCTCAGGCTCAGCAGCGGTTGGTGGTGTCTGGTAGGATTTTGACCCTTCTTGATTTCTCAGCCTTTCCGCGTTGACTGGGAATGGATCATATGTGGTCAACGCTAAGGAGAATGGTTGACTTCTGCTGTAGGGTGGCTGCTCTTGAAAATACTGGTTGTTCCCTGAATCAACTGGGGGCGAATTAACTAAACCACTTAGTACGCTCTCTGATGTAATGACTTCTTCATCTTTATCATACTCTGTAGACTTAACTGAATTATCAACCTCGGTGAGCTTGCTGGAAGAGATAAAGTCATGACAGGACTGCTTAGTGCTAACATTCACAATCTGTCTCTGAGCCTTGGAGCTAATTAAAGTGTGCAAAGGAGGCTTTGTTTCAGCTTCATCTGGGTTACGTTCAATAGCTCTTTGAAACTCTTGTTTATTTTCACACAACACTGCATCCTCCTTGTTTTCTTTGGGTACCTGATGGAATTGATCCTGCAGTGCTTTGCAGAAAGTTTCCAGCGTACTAAAATTTTCATCTACTTCAACTGCAGTTTGTGTGGATTCTGTTTTTACCTGACTTCCTGTGCCAGGACAGCCCATTGCTGACACACCGGTAAGAAGGCCCTCTGAGTAGCGTTCAGGTGTGAAGAACGGTAATGTTTCTTTTACAGCCAGTTGTTGGACATCTAGCTGATGACTGATACCTCTGTAATCCTCACTTGCTATGCTCTGGTTCTCATTTTGAGCCTCTCTAGGCAGTGGAGTACTAACTGATGTTACACTTCCAGATGCATATGCGTGATGTTCTGAAGAATCTGTTTTTAATTCTTCATCAGAATTAAAGGTGCTGTCAACAAAAAATACATGCTGTTCTGATGTATTATGAGGGGAAACTGGAGTCTGGCTCTCTGAAACATGACTAACTCCTGAGTCACAGGAAGTTTCAGACCTTTGTTCATCACCGATGCATATCTCTCTCTGTTCTTCTCCTGTTCTACATGGTTCATATCTGGGCGTCTCTACGTAAAAATCTCTTAAAAATGGATCCTCAGAAGAGGGAGCGAATGTCACTTCTTGTTTTTCTATTTCTGTCGGTTGGTCTATATTTTGGAGTAGATTCTTACGTGTTATGGTTTCGGGAGCCTTACTTAAATTAGTCAATTGCATTAGGTAACTGTATTTCTGTGCATTAGAAACAACTTGAGAACCTTGACAGTCGTTATTTTCTGAAAGACGATAACTGTCAGAATTAATGTCATTTTGTGCATTCAAGTCTGAGTGATTCCCATTTCCTTGTAAATTCTCTTCGTAACTTTTATGTATGGTGTTTACAGAAGAGTGTTCTTCATGTGTAAATTGATTGGTATTTTCACTGGGGAAAATGTCTTTCTCTTCAGGGAAATAAGCCAGTTCTTTTCTTGCTGGATAACAGTTTCTAAAATTACACCCTTTACCAGGTATAGACTCATTTATCAAGGATACGTTGTGCTTAGTATGAAGTAATTGTCCAATTATCCCATGTGACTTATGTGACATAAGCTTGTTTTCTTTCTCACGTGCTAAACTACTACTCTGAGCATTTCTTAATCTTTGAGGAGAATCTGCATCACACGTTTGTGAAGCATTATTAATGTCAAGCTTTCCTTCCCAAGCAACAGTCATTTGAATGGATCCATTACTGTCAGTTAACGTGTGATTTGGCTTCTGCTCCAAGCACTCCCCTGTATTTAAGATGATGCTATTTGCTGCAAGACAAATGGATGGTGCTTCCGTCTTATTTCCAGTGCTAGAATCTAGACATATACCATCTGTTTCTACCACTTGTGCAAGACAAGTGTTTCCCGTGGATGCACTGTTATATGCTTCATCTGCTTTAAGTAGGATATCAGAAACATTGCAGTCTTCTTTCTCTGTTCCTTGGCTACTAGCTGGCTGCGTAATAGGTTCCTGCTCCTCTATCACATTTACTGGCAAAGGCTGAGCAGAACAGGTCTCCTGTACAAAGTTCAGTTCTGTGACTTCAATATTTGTCGGCCTAATTTCTAAACTTGTGATCCCCCGGTTTTCAAATGGGACTTGATAGTCTGAGTCATCTTCATGAAGAAGTTTCCACAGCTTGTCATGCACTGCAGATGTATCAGCATCTCCTTTGCACCCAGGTTCTTCAGATTCCAGGACTGACTTGGGATTAGCTTGAAGCAGAGATTCATCACATGACAGACTAGAGAGAATATCTGTGTCATTGCTATCGTGTGAGTCAAAACTATACCTTTGCTCTGCCTCCCTTGGCTCATCGCACAGCTTTGCAGAAGAGAGAACAGCACATAAACATTCCTGTTTATCAGGAACCGAGTTCATGTCCCATAAAGGAAAAGGTGAAATGTCACTCCTTGATTCATTGTCATCATTAATAATCTTAATTCCTTGTTCACAGAAGACTTGTTGGTGGCAACTTTCTCTCTTATCACAAGGAGCATAGTGTTGAGAATAAGTCTGTAAATTTGCATTTTTTGCTTGTAATGTCTTTTCAGTACAGAGCATTTCTGAAGCTGGAGGGATGGTTCCTGCACTCTCACAAGTCATGGATATGCCTCCCTTTTCTATTTCAGGCTCCATACATAGTCTCTTGCAATTCTGGGTAAAGATTTTAAGATTAGCACCTTGATTCTACAAAGAAGAAAAAAAGACAAATGTAATTAAAAATTAGAATTGTTGCTTGATACAGGCCTGAACTAGAGTCCTGCCTTGAAATGTACCTATTTTTTTATTTTCTATTTTTTAAAATATTTGTTAACAGTCAAGTTTCTGATTTGTAGCTATCAACCTAATGGATTGAAATCAAACACCTGGGTCTTAACAGCCTTGAACCCTGGTAAGTTTCAGATCCGGATCCAAATGCTGAGGAATATAAAATTTAATCAAGATGAAGATCAATGACTGATATAGTCCAGCTAGTTAAAACCAGATAAAATAAAACAAAATAAAACAAAATAAAAAACAAAATAAAATAAAATAAAATAAAATAACCAAAACAATACAAAACAGTCATGTCTATGCCTTTTGCTAGCAGTCAGAATGTCACACCATACTTATGCAATTACCACATAATCCAAACTGTTGAGTTTCTGGAACTACCCAGACTAGTTTTTTGGGAGCTTGCCTTCCCCTTTTCTTCCATCATGGGCATTGTTATCTTAAGTTTCCCAAAGATGCTTTCTGAGTATGTATCAGTCTTGAAAAGTTTCAGAGAATGCCCCCCACGTCTGCCCTGCTATGTACTTCAGAACAAGACTGCTACCAAGAAATGAACATCTCTGAGTAAGTTTTAAGCCATCTTCAGAATTTGTCTTTGGTCACCTCTGACCCCTTGAGGTGACAAGTCCTGCTTCAAAAGGGAGTGCCAGAGATCAGGCCAGATCTTGCCTCTGTCCAAGCGGTAATGAATTGCTCAGTATAAGGCATATTCAGCCCTCCTCTAGCAGAGACATGCATTGCAACCTTAGGGGTACTGCTGGGAAAATTGGGGCGGGAAATAAAAATCCATATCCCTCCTGCATCTCTTTTATTCTTCTATATCAAAATATGCCAAATTGTCACTTTAGGTAGAAACAATCTGTTCCTCAATTAAACTAAGCCAAACTGAAATTAATTTATGCAAGGAGCGCAGACCTTATTAAAGACAACAACTGGCTGATGTTTGGGCTTGCATGGGATTAAGAAAGTGCTGCCATCTGCCTGGCATACAAAATCCGTTAAACTGTTCACCATTCCCCTCAGAACTGAGCTTTCCCTCTTAAAATCTTGTCCTGGTGTCCATGCAAAGCTTTTGTTCTCCAGGATTTTCTCTGGTCCTCTTCAGCACTAAATCAATTCCATGGAGGTGGTGAGCATGTTTCCCCCATAGCAAATCATAGATGGAGAAGCCTGCAATTTTTCACCAGACAAAAATACAGTTTCCTAAATGAATTATGCTTTAAGCACTTGGTTGCCAGAACAATCTGTAAAAGTATAGAGCAATTTAGCAGTCAACATTTGGAAAAAAAGATTTACTTTCAAGTAGCCATTAATGGGTTATAGTAACATGGACCTCATGAATTAGTTTGTGCATTTGACTCTGTATCTTTCTAGTTGTTGTCTGAAGCTTTGCACCTACCCCCAGTAAAAATGAAGAAATGCTAAAAGACATCAGACTGAGTTTAAAAAACAGAAATATTTGTAGATATTTTTAATTTTTTAGCTTTTATCCAGCCACATACTCAACTTCATAACCATTTGGGGTTTTGTTTTTCGCCATGTGAGTCCCAGTTCCATGGTTATTTGTTAACTTGTAATGATGTGCTGGATGGCTGAAATTAACAACTGTGATCCATAATGGGTGAGTTCCTCTGGGTTACAGCAGAGCTGCAAATGTGTAATGAGTGCTGGTAGACACATAATACAGAGAAGCGATTCTGAAAAGATGCAAGTGTCATTACTTAGTGCAGGATATGTAATGAAGGATTTCCCATGAGTTGCTGTGTGCTCGGGTAGAGGTAGGAGCTGCTCAGTTTTCATAAGTGCATGGTAAAAGGATTACCGGCTGTAGTAAAAATTGCTTTCCTTTGCTGCAAAAGCCACCCACTTCAGCTGCAATTCCTTTCATCCTTTCTGTTTCTCCATTCAGCTTGAGTAGGATGTGGAGCTGACTACATGCTGTGGACAATGGGGAAGGAAGAGATATAGAAAATTTTTGTCAATGACTTCAACTGCTGTCCCCACCCCAAGCACCACGCAGTTGCCACCACACTGTCTTCAAAACTCCTTGGCCAGTGCATACTTACCTAGAATCCCTGAGCCCAGGAACCTCAGCTCCACAGCCGCAGTCCCCTCTGATTCCCAATGCCTTGGTCTCCTGCTCAAGCCTGCTCTGCAGGAGAAGATGCCAGTCTCTAGGTCTTTTGAGTTTAAAGGCACACCTTCTCTCAAGTCAAGGGGGGATGTGAGCCTGGACAATGTCTCTACAGTGAGTTCCAGTTTTCTTCTCAGTCACTTCTGAGCATTTGGTCTCAGCCTAGCGTTCCTTCTGCCACTTCCACTTCCCCCTCAAACCTCCAGAAAGCAAAGTTTATTTTTCTATTCCTTATAGCCACAGCAGCCTCAATCACAGCTTTCACTCCAACCTGTGGAATTCTTGCTAAGTATGTTAGACAAATGATCAGCCAGTCCCTACCTGCTGTTGGTATGAAACTGAAAACAGACAGCGCTCTCATGCCCACTGGAAAGTGGGCTGATTATCTCAAGAACCCTTTTATCTATCTAATCTGTGTGTCTGTCATGTTGGCATCTGTCTGTTTCAAGCATTTATGGACAGGCAGCACTGTAGAGCCTAGACACACATTTTGATGTCCGGAAAATAATACAATGACGAAAGAGGGCTTGCAATGGAATGCCTTGCCTTGCACTTGACAAAAGTAGGTCTGAAAGCAGAATGCAATTTGAAGCCTCATAATGGCACATTCATTAATTTTTTAATTGATATTTAACACGGATATGTGCTCCTAGTGTATGTGGTAATCAGCTCCATGTTATCTTTGTTTGAAAGTACTTATACCCAAATCCTTTAAACATATTTTAGGAAATCTTGCTGGCTTTAACTTTGGTATTTTCTTAGATTAGATTTATTTCAGCCAACACAGTCCTAGAACTATTCATCTTGATTTGGTTTTTTTATTCCGTGTTCTCCCAGGGAATTCTAGGGTTTAATGCCATACATTTTAACAATTGCTTCAATTACTGGACGGTCTGCTTGACTCCAGGGACGACCAAAAGAACTAGAGAACAAACTGGAGAATTTAATTCTGTGAATGCAGTAGAACAAGCCATTTTAATTTGTGTGTGTAACAAACTGCCTGCTATGAGACAACCAAAAAATGAAATCACAGTTCTGTATTTAAACTCATAACCGAAATAGACAGTCCATGTACCTTCGTTATAAAGCCACGGTCACTGTGAATAAAGGAGGGATAAACAGGTCAGTCAGTCATGTAATAGCTATGTAAAAGGAAAATGGGAACAGCCACTTCAAAACCAGAGCTTTCTTTTTAACCTATTGTAAAATCGTGATGTAAGGAGGACCCTTCCTTAGTTTTCTGCTCTGCTAACAAGACCCATTGTGCGTGAAAAGCAAAGAAGGACCATCGGGAGTAAGCGAGCACTTTTGTTACCTCTGGGTTGTGGAAGGAAATAGGGGAGAACATGGAGAAAAGAAGAAGAAATTTGAAAGGATTCTACTTCTTCCTTGCAATATGACAGCAGTAACATTTTTGTCTGACAGTCTCTGTGGAGATCTAGATGACAAGGATGACCAAACTGATGACCTACAAACCTGCAAAACGTTTTACAGGTGAAGTGAGCTTCCCCCAGAATGTTTCAAGTCACCTCTTCAAGTCACCAGGAACCAAGAAACAGCACCCGAACTGTGGCCTTAAACGATACGGCAAAACTGCCCTGTCCCTTCAGCCCAAGCTGGGCTGGTTCATTTTCAGATCTGGAGATCTTCTATTCAATCCACTACATCATGCAACTTAGTGGCCAGCATGTTACATTTTTCACTGTTTCTTTTAATGATTTTACTGCCATACTGTGCTCAGAGTGCTGAGTATGCAAGCTATGCATAAGTTTAAATAAGGCCTGGACCAAAAATATAATTGTCTGAAAACGACGCTCTGGCTCTGAAAGCCATTGACTCTCTTGTGGCAAAAGAGAGATACCCATTTATGTTGTCTAGCAGCCTTGCACCCTACCTCCTGGTTTGGTATTTGCACTTAGTATCCCATAGCCACTCTTGGCTTTATGAGTTGTAGCAGATCACATTTTGGTGTGAATGACAGCTTCTCTGAAGTTAAGAGAGATCACTTCTGGATCTGACAGGCTCTTAAGCTTGGCAGGCTGTGTGGTTTTCGGTGATTGGCTTTAAATAACACTGAATTAACAAGCAATAGCAAATACTTGGGGGGCATTCTAAGAAACGTGGTATAGATTGGCTGTGCTTCAACATACATAACTGCATCGACAGGATGCAATCCTACGGGTACTCTGGGTCCAGACTTGTTGAAAACTGGGTTTCAACCGGGATTGAAACTGACCCCAAGTCAAAGACAGCAGTCACTTGTTACACAGAAGTAAACTTCAATCTGGTGCAGCCGGGAGTGTGGCTGGTTTTCATTTTTAGCTTGTTTTATGATTTTTAAGATAAGATAATTCAGCCTGTAGAAGGTGATGAATTACTACTCTGAAATCCACATTTACAAAACAGGAAAAACAGCGCAGGAAGCCCGATTGGGAAAGATTATTGTTGGTGTTCAGAGGGAAGTTCAGGTAATTACCCCCATCAGTCATTGTTTGGGCCATCTAATAAAAGCATCTACAGAGAGGCCAAACGATATTGGATACCAAGGAGACTGGGGCAGTTCAAGAACCTGAACAAAATACAATTAGTACCATATCTGGGAGGGTTTAATTAAAGAAATACTTGATTCTTAAGGAGAGTTTTCAGTGTACAAGGCATGGGAATATAGCACCTGAGCAAACCGTGTTATTTAATTTCGTTACGGATCTCAAAGAAAAAAAGAGTGAGCACACTTGTGAGAACAGCAAGCTTCTTCAACTTCAACTTCTGGAACAGCGTAGAGGAACTCGAAGACTACACTGAGCCAGGCGGTCTGGGAGTACTTCCAGTTCCTGGGACCCAGTGCGCCTCAGCCACATTCCAGGCCCATTTCAAGACAAGGTCTGGGCTCTTGCTGGTCCCTTTTTCACCCAGGTTTCCGTTCAAAGGAGGAAGCCAGAAGAGCCATCGCACCTCAACAGGTGATCCACATATACCTATACAGAAAACCCCCAGAATTATGAATCTGAGCAGGAAATTAAATAAAATTTGATTTGGAAAAAGGAAAGTAAGGCACATGGGAATACAATACATACATGCCAAGAGGAAAGATATCAGGGGTAAACTACGCTGCTGACCAAGACATATAGATAACAGAGGGAAAAACTAAATATGGCAGGTAATAATAAGGTCAATGGAGGTTGTGGTATGATACAGGAGCAGAGCTACAATTTCCTTTCTTGACATCTCACAACAAATAATGTTCAGAGACTTATTAAAAGATAGAGTGAAGGTAAAGCAGAAACATCAGTACAAGTGCTTTGATTTGGAATTAAGGCAGAAACTCTATGGAGCTAGCTAGAGCCAATAGTGATACTGGCACTATCTTTACTTATCAGTATTTCTTGATATCAAAATGGACAAGCACATCATAATTATCTCCTAAATAAATATATAAAGCTAGGACCTCAGAATGACAGAATATGAGAAAGCATTAAAGAAAGCCAAATACATTAGGTTGTGATAAAGCAAAGAACAGAAAGGCAGCTAAATCCCTTAACTGCTGTGGGATATAAAGGTATGAGTAAGGTTGGAGTTAAAATGACCCTTTTCCATGTGAGTTGTGTACAAACAGAGGTCTCCATATAAATGGAGACTTTACTTACAGTGGAGAATTACCTTGCTAAACTATTTCCTCTTAAAAAACAGTGAGAAACCGTGAGGTAAAATTAATCATCTCATTTCAGAGATTAACTTCTTGCTTTCATTAACAGAAATGGTTCAGCTACCCTGGAATCTAATAAAGCAGAGGTATGACATACTAGACAAAATACTTCTTGTGCACAACGAGATTACCCGATTACTTGGAAGTTCTGTGTCACTTCTGCGTCTCTCCTTTTTGTACAATAAAATTTACAATCATCTAGAAGTGACATAAATTTATGTCAAGAAGGTCAAACCAAGTATCTCGAATTTTATGAGAACAGGCTGTCTGAGCAAAACCAAAATAATGTCAGAATGAATAATAGATCTAATCAGCAGGAAAAAAACCACTATAGAAATACAGAAACATCACATGCCATTCTTCCTGGGGTATTTTGTTTATGCCCTGGAATCCCTCTGAACCTGCCAGTTCCAGCAGGACTTCACCAACATCACTGGCACTCGGCAGGCCAGGTGGGCTCTGTAATTCAGGATTGACACCAGTACTTTGTGCTGAGGGTGCTGGCTGACCACTAAACAGAGACCGGCTCTTGAATGACACACTGCCAACTTGAAGCCTCCTGGCTCTCTGTGCAGTATGTAATATCATACAGCTGGCACAGTTGGCTTTTAGGACCTATTACTAATTAAGTTTTTTTGAAGCATTATATAAATAAAGAATTTCACCTGGGGCTAGACCATGAGGTCATGAGAGAAGTCAGGAGCCTCCCACATTGACCATCTAATGGAAGAAGTCACCCAGAACAGCAGTTGCTGCACAAGACAAACTGCAAAGGTTGTTCCAGTTAGAGGCAACTTGGCACTACGGGGAAGTGTAAATCCTTGGGTAATTAGTGCTGTGGTTCTGTGGCTGCTATGTACCTCACAGCAGACCTGATTCACGACACGGACAGCGAAAATACAATGCCCTTCAAAAGCGGTCAGCTGTGGCTTTTGCTATGAGCCCCTCACCTTGCTCCTGGCAGAGCTGCCTCAAATGCCAAGCTCCAGCTAATACCACGTGCACTTTTACATAAACCTGTGTGCAGCAATAGGTGGTTGATTCTGTCTTGCCTTTCTTAGGTTACACAAGCAGATTGCTGAGCAGTTTCTGGCGTACTATTTAGGAGCTGTGAGAAGCTGTCCACATTTTCTTTGTGCTATAAAGAGTAGTTTCCAGATGGGATGCTTTGGTTTGGCTCATTTTCAAGACCACATGATTTTGAACCTGCACCTAAGTTTCATCTTCATTCATGCGTGTTTAAAACCAGGCGTTTGGTTTGTGCTCATCTCTAGCCCTTTTGTGCACACCAATACTTCGTTCCTACTTCATTTCTACCTCATGTAAAGTTTTGGTCACGGACGCACAAACAGAAGAAATACATGCTGATTGCAGGTAGCAAGAGTCTAACTAGCCAACCTGAAATTTAGCCACGGCACTCACAGAAACGTAACAGCTGCTCTTTGAGAAGAGGGTTCCGGGACTGAAATTATTGTAGCGCACTTGAAAAAAAAATGAAACAATGCCTCTTGCAAACCATGGTAATACATACTGTCAAGAAATTCTCAGTAGGTTAATTTCAACCGGTTGGGTATTCCCCATCATAAGAACATTATGCGCTGCTAAAATGTGACTGGAATTTTATGTACTATAAAAACAGAGAAACCTGTGGATGTTTTTCAGGCAGAAGAATTCAGTGATTTTTGACTGCTTTAAGACACCCCAGTGGTGAGACTAGAGTCAGTCTACTACACAGAACTGGGAGACATTTTTACTTAAATAATATAGATGAAGAAAAGCATGTGGAACTGGAAAAAGCTTGTGTTTATTTGTCATAAATGTTTTTTTCTGTGCAATTAGCTATGCACCTTCAAATCAGTAAAGTCAGTGATAATAAGATTATTCATTATTTAATACTCATATATTTATATATTTATATATCTTCAGTCTTTACTATGTGAAATAAAAAGTATGACCCAATTCTCCCACTTAACGAAGGCTGGTGGAGCATCATATCCGTCTGTACAACTATACTGATTTCCCTAGTTGATTTCCTACCAACAGAATAAAATATGCAAGTACATGGAGAGTACCACTTTGGGGGTTTTATTTTTTACTGTTTTTTACATTTCAACTGGAATATCTGACTCTTTCATTGTTTTATTTTTAAAAGCAAAGCTCCATTCACCTCTGTAACATGAACTCTCCGGATTAAACTCCCCTCCTTGTTATAAATTCAGAGAAAACCTCTGTTGATCTGTTTTAGATTTCTAGCACCATCAGTGGATGACAATTTTGTTCTTTGAGTATAAACTGAAAAGAAAGCAAATCAAAACATTCTCCGCTCACAATAGGTATTTGAGAAACTTTCTAGGTTGAAAGAAACATTACTTTGTAAGACCTGTGCAACAGCCCACGTATCGGATTTCCCTATCCAGCTGTCCAGAGTCCCATTAGTGACTCTTACTATTGCCAGTCTCACTCTATAATTAGAACAGCTTATGGTTTATTTGGGCCTTTTTCAAAACCAGATTTCCTTCCCAGCCGTAGCTGTCATTCAGAAATACATGAATAGCACCTTTGAAAGTAATTTAAATTTTACATTATTTTGTGACAAATAGGAACAAAATGCATTCAAATCAGTAGAGCAGCTCTTTCAATTAAATGATAAACACTTTACTTACCCTGAGTGAGACGTGTTCGTTTGGCATCTGATTTTGCTCAGACAGGCCCCAAGTCCTTTGCCTCTCCCAATGACAGTCTTTATCTGCCTCTTCTGTATGACACAAGCCAGCCTGCATTTGCAAGCTTTCTGTCTCCTCAGGGATCAGAGTTGAAACAACACCTTCCTGACTGGGAAACGAAGCACTGGATTCCCTAACTTGTGCTGTAGTCTGGAAAGATTGTCCTATATTACTTACATATCTGCAAAGCTCTTTAGGGTTTAACAACTTTAAAAGGTTTCTTCTTAGACTTTCTGTTAAGGTACAGACAGCATGCCTTGCATTTTCCTCCGGCAAATTTCTTCCCCCCTCCTCTAGCAGCGAAGAGCTTTCACCCAGCAAGTCCTTGTCTGCACTGTTTTCTGTCACTGTCTCTGAAGCCTGATTTGTCAAAGAAGCACCTATGCCACTAGTAGCGGAGTCCACCTCGGCACGTACATTATCCTTGTTCTTTGATTTGTCAGTTGGGAAATCTGCAGCTGAGTGGCCACTTCCATTATTTTCCTCTTCAGTTCTGCGATGGTCATTTTCAATGGCTGCAGATGCAACAGACACTTTGTTTTCTTTGTCTTTCAAACTGGAACTTTTATCTCGGTGCTGTCCAACAGTGAGAGTCATCTCTGTCTGCAAAGTTGACTGGCTGTACATAGAGGGGTCTCTCCTTACATTTACTCCTTCGAATTTTGAGTGATGACCACAGAGGCCAATGGTGGTATCCATAGGCGTAGTGTTATCTGACACTTGGAACAGATGAGGCATTTCACCGAGGAAGTAAGCACACCCATCACAATCCTTACTCAGTTTTAAATCATCTTCATCATCACTTTCTAACAAAAATTGTAATTTCTTTTTCCAGATTTCATTTTCATGCACTGTCAGCACATCTGAACATTCAAAATACTCTAGGTCATCATCAGAAAAGTCATCACTTACACTTGGAATTTTCTCTGCATAAATCTCCAGAATAGTGTCAGAATTTTCAGAATCATCCTTTACAAAATAATTGTTATTTATTATGGGAGTATCTGCCTGATCACTGAACATCATATTCATATTTAGAGGTCTACTGAGCCCACTATTTTTACATGCCTGGACATCTGCCAGAGACTGGCCAGATACACGGTCTTCCGTGTTAAGGCAACAGTTGTCTGTGTGATAAGTGATTACATTTGAAGGGTGGGAATGCACCTGTCCGCTGCAGTATTTCTCTGCTTTTCTAGCAGTGACACTGACCATACTGTTAAAATTAATTAGGTCATCACCATTCTCTGAAAAATCCCTTAGGCAGGAAATATTTTCCTGAGTTTTAAACACATTCTTTACATCCATGTTCTCTTCCCTGTTAGGCAAGTGTTTGTGGAACTTCTCAAACGGGGACAATACTGATGCTTTTCTGACCTTCTCAATCAGTAAACCACTGATTTTTGAAGAGTTAGAATCTGGTGAAATTAAGGTGGGGTCACCCTCACAGGGGTAACTCTCGTGTTGTGCAAAATGTTTCTCGTTCTGCTCATTTCACCCTGAAGTTTCCCACACTGTCATTTAGGTCAGCGACAAATTCTGGGGAAGTTTTGTTTTTTATATCTGATTTCAGTTCAACAAAAGTTGAATGCCAGGTCATTCTAGCTGTCAAACTGTTTCCAAGTACTGTCTAATAGAGTGCAGATCTGGCTCTGTGCACCTGCAAATAAAAGAAACACAAAGTTTAAAATTACTTCAAAATGGGTATACATATTTTCTAAAAGGTGGTCAATTGACACATAGTTGCAAGCATTTAAAAAAAAGATAAATCATTATTTAAAAGTCAAGACCAAACATTCAAGCAGTAACTATAACCCAGCTATCTATGCAATGGCACTTAAAGGCAACACATTGTAACTGTCTGGAGGGGTTTGTGCTAGGAAAACAAATTCTTAAGCATGCCTGCACATCCACGTAGCAGCACAAAATAGGCTTTAGCACACGTTGTTTAGACATTTCTAAATGCCAACAGTAATCTGCAAACAATGTACATTTCCACATGTGCATGGTACCAAGTATCTGCTATTTTGGTAGTCACATTGGCACAACAGCAGGCCATTCGTTGACTTGGCATCATAGGGACATAAATTCTAAAATCTGTTTGTAGAAATACCTGGAACAATGAGTCTGGTTAGATTTTACAGGGCTATTTCTGTTTAAAGCAATTCTGTGTACATTGGCTTGATGTCTATAATTTCTGTGGTGAGAGAACAATGAAATGAGGCTGGTTAGCTTCAATTTCTTGTTCATATTGAGTCTTGCTTTCAAACAGCCGTGCAATAGCAAAATGGTACGGCAATGCAGAATTTACGTAAGAACAAAGTGAAATACACCACTTCCATTAGCTGAATCCAAATAAATATGGAATCGTGTCTCACTTCTCATAAAAAAAAACTTGTTTCCTAAGCACCCCCAAATCTTAGGATTTTAGATACCCGAGATGTTTTTGTATACTACTAGGAGGCACTCTGGGTCATTCTTCACCACAGAGTACCCACACTAATCACAACAGGACTCTTCTACCATCCAGGGATCCACTCATCAGGGAAAGCAGTGTAGCAGAACTGAGTTTCAAGTAAATTTGACCCCATGAAGGATGCCAGACTAAAAGCTCTGAAAAATAGTGACCTACTTTTATTCACAGAACTGGTATGACATGAAGAACAGCAGGAAAAGCTTTCTTGCCATCCTGCTAATCTGATGAAGCAATTTAAAGACACCTCTAGTCATTCTCCTTTTCCTTCTCTCTGCTTCTCCCAGTGTGACCTTTTTCAGCTCATGTCTCTCTCCTGGCTGCACGATCACCAGGCACTAGCCCCCAAGCACAGCAACCTTTCCCAGCGCCCTTTCAAGCACTCCATAGTGCTCTATCTGCTCTCTACAGCACCACAAGCAGAGCAGTCATTGCGCCTGTCAGCACCCAGATTCATGTCAGTCCACTACAGACACTGATCAAAGTCAGTAAGAAAATATGTGGGAGCCAGATTAGAGCTTAACGGCTAAATAGCAAGGGGCTGGCATGGCTTGCTTGGAATCTGCCTCTCGTGTAAAGAGCATAAAGCAGCTAGATATATTTTAATTTCCTTCAGGCAAACCCTGCCACAGACACCTTTTCCACAGAGTTACCTGTGAGGCAAAAAGAAGGAAGAGAAGGTGGTTAATGGGAAGGATATTAGAAGGGACAACGTTAGGCTGTGAAACGAAGGAGTGCAGAGGAAAAACAGCTGCTGGGGGAACCAGACCAGCACCCTCTCCCAGCACACAACATATATGTGTGTTGTATACACACGTGTATGTACCTACTGAGTGCACGTGCTCTGCCTCACTGGTTGGACTTGTGGCATGGAGCTGCAGCAGCCTTGCTGTAAGGCTGCTGGCCTCTGCACCTCCCAACAGGCAACCCAGGTCAGCACAGGGCCCCTGGAGTGCATGAAGGGAGGAGACGGAGAGGAGAGCTCAGTATTTGTGGTACAAGAAGAAGGGGGAGCGGGAAGAGGCAGTGAAAAGGCAGCAAAGAGGCAACATGTTTTGTCAGTTCAGTCTTGGAATAAATTGGCAAAGGCCCAGCAGGTAGATGCCAATGGGAAAGAATGGTTTGAAGAGCAAGCCTGATGTGCCACAAAGGTGTACTGTCAGCTAGGAAGTGTAGCTGGGAAGTTGCCAGAACATGACAAAATAGCTTTGTAGCAGTGCAAGCCAGCCTGGTCACAGTGGCTGAACTAGAGATGCTTGGCTAAAAGCAACTAAAGGGGGAAACATGCACCGCTGTACAGTGCTGCTGACGTACAGGTTTCAGGTTATCCACACAGGAGGTACACGGCAGGAAGCTGGTGCGCAGGCTTCCTCACACTACCACCTTTCAGCCTGAGAAGCAGTGTCATTCAAAATCGCTCATAATATGGACTTCCCTGCTGCAGATAAGAGGAGGACAATGAGCACATATTGTAGTGGTTTTAAATAACACAGACACCTGTTGACCGGCCCTGGGCCAATACTCTACACTTGCTTCACGCAGGCCTTTGAACTACAATCTAGACCATGCATGCAACAACAGTCCAGAGAAAAACAGGCATCAGATCCCATTATTTTCAGCCTTTCAGATCCCTGATCACATTTTGCTTTCCATTTCAACTCTAAGAAATATAAATATTTGACAGAAAAAAAATGGAGCAGTAGAGATTACTCTTTTCGTCATCCATTTTATTACATGTCGATGGAATTACCCCCCAGCATTCACCCATCTCCTCTTAAATATCTATTTGCCTAATGCTCCCTGTTGCATTCTTTCAAATCTGCTTTCATCTTAGCTTTTCAGGAGACCAGATGCCTCTTTTCTCTTTTTTGGAGGCTATAAGTTATTCTAAAAGCATGGTAATTTTCCCAGCTGATGAGAGATTTGGCAACATTTTTTTAATGCAGATTGACTCATGAATACTCCTTACTAAAGCAATTGCACTATACTGTTCCCATTATCTTAGTTCAGCCGCATTTTGACATTGAGGGGAAAAGAGCTGTCAGATTTCTTGATATGAAAATTAGATTAGATTGCTGTGCATTTTGTCAGATCCAACAACGGAAATTAAAGCAAAATAATTTTCCATGAGGAAAACTCCAATAAATGCTGGTTTTCCACCCAAGATAGAGAGACATTATTGTTTTAAAATCTGGTGAGAAAACGGAAGATATAGATAAAATCATGATTTCAATTATTGAACTTAGATAGAAAATGGAAAGCGAACTGTCAGTATAGTACCCTCCCAGCTCCTCAGAAAGCTTTTGACAGAAGATGCATAAAGAAATTCACTGAGGAAAGATGAATGGGAGATCATGATAATTTACCATCAGCTATTGACTAGTAACCTGAAAATAAGCTCAATTTCTAATAAACTGGGTTTTGAACATTTGGTGCAGAGAAGACAAGAGAACATTTAAATGTGTAAAGGTGTTCTGGCTGCTTGTCTCAAGTCTTGCTCTGGAAATCAGTGATGCTACTTGGTGAATCAGGTACTAGCTAATGACAGAAGGACGGTGAAGCAGAGCCACGTACGAGAAATTAACACCACCAGGTTTTAGCAGGTAATGGTAAGAAAGATGCCTATTTTAGTTCTCTAATGATCTGGAATCACATTTTCCATCTCTTACTTATCAGAACAGTGGTGATTGCTGGAGAATTTTATGGTACCCCTTGAGGTGAATTAAACACACTTTTGTGCTTAAATAAAAAATAAAAATAAGAAAAAGAACAATGCATTGAGCAGAGTCCTACGGCTATAAGCGGTTCTACAAGGGTCTGCAAAGACCGTCAGGAGCCCGTTCCTGACACAGACCTGCACAGCACCATCCTGTGCGCGGCTGCCTGAGTGCCTCAGCCTGGTCCTGGGTCCATCCCCAGCCCAGCTCTGCTGCCCAGAGGTGGCCCCTGAGCACTCACAGTGCAGGATGGCTACAAGACAATACCCTGCCTGTTTCTTATCACCAAGGGAAACTTCATTCCCTCACAGGGAGTAGTTTGGTCTCTGGAATTCCTGCTCCCAGCCAGCTTAACCCCTTCTGCAGCTGGGCCTTCTTGCCCTCCATGACAGATCACTCCTCAGTCACAAATTACCACTGCTGAGCAGCTACAATTTGAATTTCCCCTTCACTATCCCTGGATATGTTGGCTTCCCCCTTCCCCTTCCTCCAGCCACCACTCAGGTCTCTTCCCATTCCCATGAAGAAAGCTATTTAGGGTCTGTGTTGCCTAAGCGTAATTTCCTAGGAAGCAAGGATAAGGGAAAACAAAGCCGGCAGCAGCATGAAAACGGTAACCTGAGAACTGTGGCTGGATATGATTTAGGAGAAATACAGATTTGATGAAAGCCTGGAACGGTCCGATTAACAAGGCAGCAAAGGGCAGTAAAGATATTTGTAGATGCTTCACCAAAATCCTTTTATGGCAGGAAATAATCAAAGTGTTTGTGAAAAACAATCAGTTTCAAATAATATTATGCAAATGAATGGCTAGAAAAAGCATCAAAATGGCTAAAATAATCACACAACATTTCCCTAAGGAAAATACGTAAAACAAATTCAACTAAATTTTCAGAAAAAAATGCTTTTGTTATTTAAAATTCATACTTTGTCATAATTCCATCTTGGTTTTGAAAAACTTATTCATAGTGAAAAAATTGTCTGAAATTCCAGTTCTCATGTAAGCAAAAATTTTTTTAACTGACAAAAATATACAAATCTGATTAAACTTAAAAAGTGGCCATAATTTTCCTCTCTTACATCACTTTTTTTTTCTACTTTATTTAGTTACAACCAAAATGTAAACCTTCCTTTGTAAGCAATTTTACATTCACAGAAGTTATTTCTACAGAAAGCTTACATATTTTACAAGTTTAGGAGGTAATCGTGTCTTTCTGTGAGGTTCATTTCCTATGCAGTCAGTGGAAAAAATTCCCTTTCCTACCTCTCTGAAGATTTTTTCTCTTATGTACTATGTATTCATCATGTAATCTCTGTTCTCTGTACACCCCTACTCAGCTCACACCCTTATTCAACGGGATTTATTCTTATCTTTCAGAAGCACTTCCTCCTCCCTCTCTTTCACAGGACCTGTCAGTCTATACCCACATACTGTCTCTCTCCTTATCGTTGCCACACAAGCCTGTGGGGCAGGGACCATTCTGGTATTCACGTGCTGCCAGGCACAATGGCCACCTGATCTATGCCTAAACCTTGTATAGTTCTGCAGTACAATTAATCTATCTAAACATGCTCTGACAACCCAAGCATTGTCTAGGTTCGTTAAAAGCTCCACATCAGTGCTTAAATACTCCCATATGGCTGTATGTATTCTGCACATGCCCTGCTTTACACCCACGGCAGTGCAAAGGAGTGGGAAAGAAGAACCTGCACTGGCTCACGCAAAGGGTTATCTTAGCTAAACACACAGGAGGAATGAAACTGATAATCCTCCCATGTTTTCTATCAAGAAATATCCTTCCATCAACTAATACTTTGGTCTCTTTATACGAAGTTCACACTGGGTCTGGGACACCGGAAAACACAAGAAAAATGGATAGCTACATAAATAACGTCTGTTTGTAATAGCCTTAGATCACACACACCGTGTCTTCAGTAACTAATCTGCCATTGTCCAATTTGTGGGGCCACAAAGAATCTGGTCAAGGATTAACTTTCATTGAACTTCTACACACAAACCTACATAGAGAAAGCACAATCTTTCTCCTTTGTACATATGTGTATATGAGGAGGACGTGGATCCGTGCATAATACAGTCTACTCACCTATTCTTTTAACACTTCTCCATCAGAATGATCTTGTTTAGAAAATCAGTAGAGTATTTGCTTATGTGCTTCATTGCTTATTCTGAGATACTTCGTCTGAGACAACAAACTCCCCAAATGCCAGCAGTTTCCTACTATTACCTCCATTCCATAGGTCAAACTTTGGGATCTGGATTTGCCCTTTTGAAAAACAATTATTATCCCCTAGAATATGCTACTAAACTTTGAATTTATCAATAGCTCCTTCTCAACTTGCCTTGGCATATTATATACATTTCCATACATCCCTTTATAGAAATGTTATATTGGCGGGTAGCTCAACCACAAAGGAAGCTGGTGGATATAATTAGACTTCATTTAAGATAAACATGAAAAATCTCCAAACCAAAACACTAATAACCACAAAACGTTTCTTTATGATGAACATAAATGGTCATACACTGTGCAGATCCAATCAGAAAGCTAGCTGGTATGGACAGCAGGATGTTATAAATATTATATCGATTAAAGGGAGAGAAAGCAGCAAAAGCAGAACAGAAACAACAAAAAAAAAAAGCAGAAAGGAATCTCCACCAACCACACGATCCCAAGAAAAATCTACAAGGGGCACTGTCTAAAAGGTGGGACTAGATGGAACTCCCCACTGCCTGGATTGGTATTCATGCCCCTGCCTCACACTGGCACCATGTTGGAAGGAGTGCTGCACACACTGCTTTTCTCTTGCCCTGATTTGGCACAGACAGAACACACGAGCACGTGGTATATAACGAAGTCCTGCCGCAGGCTGGCCAGGCCCTCAGTCTGCGTGACCAAGGACTGAGGCAATGCTGAGGAATGCAAAGGTGCTTTAGTCTAGATACAAACAGGAAATTTTGGGATGAAGTGTTGGCCACGAGACTTATATATGTGATTATTGATTTCTATACCGCTCAGGGAAACAGAACTTTATATGCATTTCTGTCAATAAACATGACTGTTGTGTTAAAGATTAGGCATGAAAAGCCACATACCACAGACGTATCACAGCAATTCCTAGAATATGTATATGAGAACTGAAAGAATAACATTTACTGCAATAGCTTGCAGAGCAAATAACTTGCAGTAGCAAATGTAGCTTAAAATGAAAGATTACTGCTAACAAAGCTTGGGTTTTTATGACCCCAGGTTTTGAATTGCTTGTGTTTTTATGACTGACTTTCAGATTTCAGAGATACAAAAACATCATAGGCCTAATCACTCAAATAACGTTACAGATCCTTTCCAGAATGACCAACTATGGCACTGCATATTTAACGTATATCCTGTCTTCCAGTCATCTGGGAAACTTTAGGGTCCTGCTCAAATACAGTTATGTTCCAAGGTTAATGCTAATTCCCTTTCCATTCTCCCTGGAAATATTTCTCAAATACTTCTTAGCTTTCTTGCAAAGAGTGTGCATACCATTCGTATAGCTGTAACGTTCCTCTAAGTAATCAATAGCTATATTCCACCCACTCCCTGTTCCCAGCTTGCCAACTGTTTTGTGTTTGAGAATACCTGGGAATATACACATTTTTTTCACTTCCTCATCCAGGGCATCTCTCAGCAGAATGTTTTTAGCAAATTCCCTAAGTTTAGTATCTTTCTTCTTCCAAAACAAAACATTGGCTTTTCCTGTTATGTAACAAACACATTACACACCAACTTAGATTTCTTAAATGAGGTATTATATTCCCTGTATGGAAATACATACAATATATTTACAATCAGAAACATACAACATTTTTTTCCAAATAGGCTGCCATACATGTTTTGGCATATTTAAATGCTTATTTTTATATTCTCTTTGTAAACTCTTCCTTTAACAGCAATCAAAGCTTTTAGTAAAAGATTTCCTCTAAAAGTTTCATCAACGTGGGCATGTTTCCATGAATCTTTTTTTTTTTCTCTGTGCATCCATCAGTACTGATGGAATCAAATTCCACATGAAATTTCTGAGCCGCTTTCCTCCACTCCTATACAAGCTTTCCAAAGTGATTGTGCCAGACAGCCATAAAAACATTTTCCGAAAAGGTTGTGATCATGCCTACATTCTTAAATGTTGTTAACTTGTAAAAGTTAAAATCTCCAAGACAACAGAAACCGGAATTCTGTAATTCATGTATAACTTTGTGAACTCTATTCACAATAGGGCTCTAGTAAGTATTTATACAGCAGATTGCTTACTATAGAGTGTAACATTTGATGTGGTAAGAGTAGTGAGAACCCGTGAATGTAAGGATTTACAATGACTGCATTTTCTATTTGTTTCTGTGTCTCACAGCAGTTCTGCCTGACTCACTTCTGTCTGGAACACAAACAATAACTATAACCATATTTTTCTTCTATAGCTCCTTCAAGACACTGCAATCAAATCCAACATTTAAAGCAGCACACTTGTAAAAGAGCATGTAACGTCAGAAACCAAAGTAGCAAAATACTGTATTATGTAAACCAATTATCACATATCTATTGTATTAACAAGGTTTGGATAAAAAAAAACATCAATGAAGTTTTGGCTGTTCAAAAAGCAAATGACTGGAAAATATGTCCTTGTCAAATATGCTGTGGTATATTGTGTTTCTTCAACTTCTGACATCTGAGGCTTTTTGACAACTTTTACATTAGTGTACTACCCATTGTAAACAGCACCACAGCATAAAGAAAACACCACAACTATAATTCATTGGCTAAGTGTAAGAAGAATAAATGACTGGCTCTGTGTATCTCTAACAAAGACCTTAATATAGAGTAATTAAAATAAGCAATCACAGCACAACTCTTAACACCGATCTGTCTTAATCTATTTTTAACATTTGTCAAGCATCTGACACTGTCAGCATGAGCAATTCATGCAGCCTGATAATCACCTACATGCTACCAAGTGACCAGATTTTTCTCAGGAATGGAGGAAATTTTTATCTAATGAGTATTGCGCTATGCAATATATATTTAGAAAGAATGAAATACATATTTCAGGATATCTAGCATCACACATTCTTTAGAGAAGGAAGCTTGCTTTGGTATGATTCTTGCAATTTTGTTTGTCTTGCTGAAAGTCAGTACAAATAGTACCAGAATGTAATTTCAGAAACATTTAGCAGAATTCTAAGTGCAACAGGTGTACAAAAAAAAAAAAAATCTATCAAAATGAGCAAAAATTACTATATCTTAGCAGAAGCAAATAACAAATCATATTTCCTGTTCAATAACCGTATAAGTCACTATATTCATGTAGTGCATTAAGAATAAAGTAACTTGCTCCTCTTTATTTATCTTTATGATACATGTTCTATTTGCACACAGGAAAAAAAAGTAGGCAAGTAATTTTAAAAGTATAAACAATTTGACCTCTCAAACCATAAATGCACACTTACCCTTGACTGCTCTTTCTTTACGTTCTAGAAGTGGGCCAGGCCTGTGGTTTGACTCTGTGTTACAAGACAAAAGAGATTTAATTTACGCATGTTGTTCAGAGCTGAGAAGCTAGCTGCAAGCTTTAGTGCTGTTTTGCTAGTGTGACCTTAGTATAGTGAGTCTGATCAGAGAACTGTTTGACTTTTAAGAGAGACTATTTCATTACATGCAGCAGATGGCTCTTCCTGCGAAAACCTCAGCCAGACACAGCAAGAGAGAGAGAGAGTTGGCAGCGACAAAAGGGTACACCCTACTTCCATAGAAGTCCACGGGAATTTCCTCATGGCCTTGAGAGAGAGGAACTGTTGGCCTTAGCTTTTCATAATAAAGCACTGGGTTGTTTTTTAAAGCACATGCTTAAGTGTGCTTAACTGCTTTGTCTGGCACGTTGGGAATTTCTTACTTGCTTGAACTTAAGCACACAAAAGTTCTGCCAAACTTGAGAAAATCTGCAATCCCTAACAAGTAGGTTGAGGAAACCAAAGGTGGACAGTGAACGTTCAACAATCACTACATAAAAATTCACCTAACAATTCACATTCCTCAAAGGCAAATAAGTGAATCCTGAAGAAAGTATTCCCACTCCTGTTACCCAGAAGCTGAGTCTCACACAGGAGGAACTTGAATGAACTACACAAACTGCTCTGAGCTCAAGTGATCTAGAAAAGGCTGAAAAGCAAGTTTTGCCCAAGTTTTGAGCATTTTGCTAAAGCACAGCTAAAACTGGTTACGAGATACCACGGTGCTAAATACTTCTTGCTCCCAGTGTTATCTAGACCCAGATAGGAAACTGGTGTGTTCAGCAACAAAAATAGCACCTACAACCACCCTCATTCAGAAATAGCAGCAGTGATATCTATGTTTTATGTAATAGCCTAATAGTCACAATAATCCCCAAAGAAATGAGAGACCAGGATTTAAAGCCATATTCAACCTGAGGCAATTTAACTGTTTGACACTGTAGGAAGACACCCAACAGGCACAGACCATAGGCCGAGGTGGGTGAAAGGCACATGCCTGATTTTCTAGCACCTGTCATACACAGCTGTGGATAACTACATATCATCAGGAAGTCAAATTCACTGTCTTACCTGTATTCATTTTGCCACGCAGATTGATTTTCCACCTAAATTAGGAAAAATAAACTATTGGTTAACAATGCAGGGAAAAGCCACTCAGTGCAACTTCTTCAAGCTAAGTCTAATTAAATAGCATGTTTTTCAGAGATGCTTGACCCCAGAGGAGTCAGGAGAGCTGCTATACCTTCATTGCTCTGCAGGCAGATGTGTACCTCCAAGCCTGTTTGACGAGAGCAATGCAACTCATGAGACAGACTCTGCCGAACACCAACAGTTATTAGTTTGGTCTCAATGCTATGCTACTGCAGCCACCGCACTTCCAGCTTGTTCACTGGGAAAGTAAGGCAGGCTTGCAATCACATGAAAAAATACTGCAGAAATACAGGCAGCCACATTTGAATGCTTGATCACTGATTAAAAATTCTAGTAAAATTACTTTCTAAGGCACTTTCAGTCCACTTTGAACAAGTTGTAATTACAGAGAGATGAGAATTCCTCTTACATCATCACCACGCTCATCTGTCCATTAGTGGTGATGGAGAAGCAGTCATGGAAGCATCTCTCCTTAGGAGACTCTTAAGACACAAGCAGTGCCTCCTCTCCCTTGCTAAAAGACATGTAAGGCGCCTAACCCCTTAAACTGGGCACTTGCTTGTCTGGGAACTAACAGCAGAGGGGGGGAAAGGATATGTCACAGAGAAGAGCCCAGGGCTGTGTTGGCTGCAGTTAGATAAAGCTGTTTCTCCTCAAAACGAGACCCCTGCCCTCAGTGTTGTATGATCTTGGCCCGGTTTACCCCCACGCGCAACTGCTCTCCATCTCACAGGAGAGCTGCTCCCGGCCCTCCGTCCACGTCTGGCCTCCTCAGCACCAGCTGCCCCCGCCGGCAGGTCTCCCCCTCACACGCTCCACTTTCCCCGCTTCAAAACGTGTAAAACAAAGCCCTGACCGGTTCCCTCACGCTGTCAGCAGCGCCGGAGCGCGCACTCCCGGAATGCGAGAACACCTTCCCCTTCCGAAGGGACACGGCCCTCCCGGGCACAGACATGGCGAGCGTCCCCTCAGGGAAAGGCGGGAAGCCGCGTCACGCGCCAGCCAACCACCC
>VWZL01004604.1:266055-315225 GCA_013396915.1 Stercorarius parasiticus
CGAGGGTGAGGCAGGTGTGGGTTCCCCTTTGCTTCCCAGCTCCCGAGTAAGATTGTGCTGGAGCGGAGAACAGCTGAGCACTGTGCTGGTTTTGCTGCCGCTTCTCCCTGAAGCCGGAGTGACCCAGCCTGTGCTGGCGACACTGTCCATCCCTCCCCGCAAACCCGCACCTTGCTGGTACAAAGAAGGGAGCATCCATCCCCAACCGAAGCCCCTGTGCTGGGCAGATGGGACCAAGGATGCGTATCCCCACCCCGGGAGATGTTTGCTGAGTCCCACGCGAGGGCTCCCAGTGAAGAAGCAACAGGGTGCAAGTCCTGTGGTGTTTTGCTTTGCCACCGCTGTAGTTGGAAAGCATTCCCCTGTAGCTCACCTGGCTTTCCTCAGCACAAAGCTAGCCAACTGCCTGCCCTGGACAGGGGACGTGGAAAATGTTTGTTGACTGTTCCCTGTAGCTCCTCTTGTCTGCATTAGGGTAAACATGTTCGTTTTCTTCAACTCTTTCTGCCTGGGTCCCATTGTCTAGATCGCTTCCTGATCAGGTCACTTCCTGTGGCTTTTCAAGGTTTTGTTTAGAGGGTAGTATCTCAAAAAATTAGGCTTTTCAAGTGCAGCATGGAACGCACATCATGAAGATGTGTTCTTTCTCTATTATGATTGTATTTATTAATATAGGGAAATAGAACCTGGGGACTACGATGTGACCCCTCTGTAGGCCCTCTTGCTGTGTTTGTTTGTCTGTATTTTTCAGTAAAATACTATGAAAGTCTACATGATAAGCGAAAATATCTTGCCTCCAGGTTTGCATGGCACTGCGATTTAATGCAGGGAACATTGTTGAATCTTTTTTAGTAGGAATACCTAAACTTGTATTCCCCTTCCACAGCTGTATTCATTTCCTTGTTATCTGTGTTATTTTAATCAGCTGTGATTGAAAGCCCATGAAGACTTAACACCAAAATTTCAAACTATGCATGTTTATACCTGGGGATGAACGTATTGGAACAGTTAACTGCACTGTGACAGTAGATGTGTGTATCAGTTAACCTGCAGCAGTCGCTTGTTTTAACAAGTACTCTGAAAATCAAAGTCTTCCTGGACTTTCAAGTTAGATTCTGACTCACTCTTTACCGCTTCTGAATTAGACACATGAAAATGAAAGGTGCTGTACTTGCTTTTCTGATGAGACTTTAAAAAATGAAAATTAGAAGATTTCTTAATACATTTGGCCAGATCTGTTAGGTATGAGCATCTCTTGTTTTGTAGCATGCAACTCACTCACACCACTTTCTGTCCGTAGAGAAGTCACTGTATAACTTCTGAACTCCTGAAACTTGAAGGAAATACTGCAAATATGTCCAAATGAGCTAGGAATTTCCCATCTCTGGGGTTGGGTTTTTTCAATCTTTTTGTTTGTCTACAAGTGGTTTTTAACTCGGCTCCTTTCTGAGGAAGAAGTACTAAGAAGATCTATGCCACGTCTTTCTCATATTATTTTGCAGCCCTCTGGATTTAGAACAGTGTTCCCTCAAAGTGCTAGAGCCAGATGGAAGTCCCAGCTGGAGTCTCCTGAAACTCCTGGCAGATCGGGGTTGCACTGTGGTGGAGCTTGTGGAGTTCTTGCAGGCCCTGGAGCATACAGAGGCTCTCCAGTGTCTCAGCCATTCAGGTCAGTTCTGGTTTGTGCTTTCACTGCATCTCTGTGGTTTACACTGGAAGCACTGGAGTATTTGTTTTATAAAACATTTGTAAGTAAAAACATCTGGTGATTGGTATTCATATGATTACCATAGTAATTGTCTCTGAGATTAAAAGTAAGCCAAGTAGATAAGCAGGCTTAACGCAGTATTGTTGTAGATTTGGACTTGGCTGCACGGGTATGACAGGTGCTGACTTGGGTTCTGTGTCAAGCTATACCTTTGGGGGATGCTTATAGAACTGAAATGGTTGAGTTAGAAAGACAAGTAGTGTTGCCAGCCATCTGCTCCGGGTACGGGTTTTGTTAATTGCATTTCATAGCTTACCCTAATTGAAGGGGAAGGGTTCAATTAGTGCCAGTTCTGGTGCATATTGGATCCAGTCTGAATTGCTAATTGGACAGAAAAACAGACTAACTTAGGATAGAATTAGATTGTTTGCTACTAATACATGCAGCATGCTTCTTTGCAAAAGGTCTAGAAGTGGGGCAATGCAAGGAATTCATGGGTAAAGCCAGGGCCCTTTTTTACGTCCTCCTCCTTCAGGATGTGGTGATATTCAGACTAGTAGGAAGTCACAAAAGCTTCTCTTCAGAGCAGGGAGTGGAATGAGACTAGCAAGCTCCTTGCCTTGCCATACTGATAGGTGTCCTATTCTTTGGACAGTCTGAGAAAAGAAGCCATGGGCTGAGAACCATTGTTAAGACAACCTTGAAAGTTTTCAAGTAGATTATAGTAATGCTTCACAGCTGTTTCATCTAGTTAAGGAGTTAAGGCTGCTGCCTCTTACTGTGCTAGGAGGATCATGGTGTGTTGAATGCGGTGTTGAGTGAGTTACATGCTAGCTTAGTCTAACTGAAGTATACCACTGCAGGCTTGGCAGGGAGAGGGGAATCGGTGTTATAGCACTGTGAGTGGATTAGGCTCACAGGGGCAGGAGTTGTGGTGGAGGCATAGGCTGTCCTGCACTATGAATGCCTGTTCCTTTTTATTGTTCTCCGTATGGTGGTTACAGGGTGGGGACTTAAAACAAGAATGCTCCTGGTTAGCGTTTGTGCTACAGTGTGCCTGCAGTGAGACAAAATGTTGCGCTTACTTGATCTGTGATCATCTCTAGTATCACCACTGTTGAATTGAGGATTTTTGTGTGGCTGTCAGCCGAGTTATGTTTTGAAATATGTAATGAAGACTAAATGCTGCTAAAACAGAAACTTTATACATAGCAGAATTGTGAGACAGTGGTATCGACTCGGGAGCTGGATAGATAGCTAAGATATTCTTGTATTGAGGAGAACCAGCCAATAAGCAGACTTTTGTCAAGACCTCTTGGAACTGCAGAGATGGTCTTGTTATAAATTCATATTTTGCCGAACATTATGACCTGTGGCAGAATGCATTCAGCCTCCTCTGAGGAGCACTGGGTAGTTTCACAGAGACTGAGAAACTGGAAAGGAAACGGGAGAAACCAAAGCAAAGGGTATTTGAAGAAAGTTTAGGTCAAAAAGAATTTTGAACTATTTAGAAAGAAATGGTAGGCCCTGATATTTGTGGTGAGTTTATTTAAATATTCAGGGGTGGTTGATGCTTGCAGTCTGAGGACAAATTCATAACTGCCCATTTGCTCTAATACACCAAAAAAGCTTAAGTGTTGCTAAAGTTCTTTTAGGAATGGGATTGTTTAATATTAGACCTCTACAGCTGGCTTACTAGTTTGTTAGACTGTTTTCTACCAGCTTAGTTGATGTGGTTAAAAAGACACAAACCTTTGTGAGCCTGTGAGTGTACTGGTTAATAAGAGAAGAGTTTTGATGCTGCTTAGTGGTGCATTTTGGCAGTGATACCACTTCAGTACCTTCATGGCAGGGATGTATTGGTACAAGATGTGTTCGCTTTCTTTATAGAATCACAGAAGCATTTAGGTTGGAAAAGACCTATAAGATCATCGAGTCCAACCGTAAACCTAACACTGCCAAGTCCAAATCTAAACCATGTCCTTAAGTGCCACATCCACACATCTTTTAAATACCTCCAGGGATGGTGTCTCAACCACTTCCCTGGGCAGCCTGTTCCAACCCTTGACAACCCTTTTGGTGAAGAAATTTTTCCTAATATTCATCCTAAACCTCCCCTGTTGCAACTTGAGGCCATTTGCAGCAATACAAAGGATCTCTCAGAGAATCATAGGCTCCCAGAAACAAGTTCCAGAACTTGTTTGTCTCTCAGAACTTAAAGCCTTGCCTGTCACATTGGGTTAACTCTGTAGAAGATCTTCCTATAAAGGCACAAAATAGAAGTAATAATAACTTTAAAACTTCTCCTTTTTGTTAGTGAGAAAGCCTAGGCATCTTGTTCCTTGGGTTACCTCTCTATCCTTTTTCTTCCCTTTTTTTATCTTGTCATGTTGTGAACTTGCTGGAAATGCATGAAATGTGATGAGCTTCCTCCCAAGCTAAGAAAGAAAAAGGCTTAATACACAATTTGTGGTATTACAGTCTAGTCCTTGTGCAGCCTCACTGAGTTGTGGTGATTGAAACAAGACCAAAGAGGTGTTTTTCCTCTGCAGACTCTTCTGCAGCGGCTTAGGCACTTTGGTCTGAATGTAATTGAGGCTGAGTTTCCAGAAATGACCGAAAATGTTTACCTGTGTGTAAGCTAAGAATGTAACAGTTGGGTTATAGTTAAGATTATGAGTATTTAAGTTGCACTGCATATTTCAGCATCTGGTAACCATAAATATCAATTTGCCATCCTTGATGGTAACATTTGAGCTTTGCATTTTCCAATGAAAATTGAAGAAATATTTTTGTATCTTTGTAATCATTCAAAAAATTGAGACAGAAGGTTTTCTTTTTGAACCATTGAATTCTGTGGTGCTTGCAGGAAGTAGCTTAGTGCTGAATGAATTGCACGGAAATAAATGAAACTGTGAAGAGATTATGAATCAGATTTCTTAGAAATTGTTTGTAATACTTCCAAGGAGTGCAAAATACTAATCTTTCAGATAATTTTTTTCTCAACTACTTTCTTAAGAGATGTTAGTGATCTTGGGAGAGATTTATTTTTTTTTTAGAAAAAATTGCTATCTTTGGAAAGAGCAAGTCTTCTTGATTTTTTTTGTCCTTTAAATTGAAATAATGTAATTCCTGTTTGTCTTGGTTAATGTTAAGTGATTGTGATGCTCATAAACTGTACTTAACACGCTCCCTTTCACTGTGAAAAACACCGGAGGAAGTGTTAAATGGGGAACTGAGGTAGCGATCTTCAGGGCTAGGGTATAGAGGGAAGTTATTTTAAAGCAAGAAGGGCAGGGAAATTTCAAGTCCTGTAGCTACTTTCGTGTAGCTGCCTGTGTGATCAAGTATTTCGGAATAAGATTGTGTGGAAGAAGTCAATATAACCCGCTTCCCTGCTAGACAAAGATTCTGTGATTTCCAAATGTCATATGATCTCTGTTTCAGTCTGTTGACCACATGGGTTTCTGCTCAGGTTTCAGCCCGTTGATCAAATTGTAATGGTTTCTCTCCTCAAACATTCTCTGTTAGGAAAAAGTTCTGATGTGTGACTAAGCCATTAAACATGAGGGGGGAAAAAAGCAGATGAAAAGAAAACTCCTGGCAGAGCGTAATAAGGAGGTGTGGAGCAAATGATAATCTTGAGTCTTGTACGGGGATATTTGTGATCTCTTTGCAGCTATTTTTTTTTATGCAGCTTCTGGTTTACTCTATACTCTTCTGTAAGATTATTTCTCCGGCAATCTGGAATACTGCTTCTGTACCAGATTACACTTTCTGCTTCTGCAGTGTGTTTTCATTAAACTATAAAGAAGGAACTACTTTCTCCCAAAACAGGGAAATTAGACTGACTCCAAAAAAAAAAATACAAAATAGGTAGAAGTACTAATTTTTATCTGGTTGTTCATTTCTGAGAGTAATGAAATGGTGAAGAAGTGCCTCTGTACCGTTCACTATTTCTGTGCTTTTTCTGTAACTAGTTGTACAGGGCCTAGCTGGGATAGAGTTGATTTTCTTCATAGCAGCTCATATGGTGCTGTGCTTTATATTTTTGACCAAATTGGCACTGCTAATGGGCCAATGTTCTAGCTTTTGCTGAACAGTTTGCACAGCATCAGAATCTTCTCTGTTTCTCGCTCTGCCTTCCCCAGTGAATATATTTTAGGTGTGCAGTAGGCAGGGAGGGGACACAATTGGGCAAAACTAACCAAAGAGATGTTCCATACCATATAACAGCGTGCTCAGCAATAAAAGGGAAAAGCGGGAGTTTTGGAGGGCCTGGCCATCTTTTGCTTGGGAACTGGTTGGGCATCAGTCTGCCCATGGGAGGTAGTGAGTGGTTGCCTTTGCGTCATTGGTTTTCTTCCCTGTTCTTCCACTCATCCTTCACTTATTAAACAATTATTATATCTTTTGTTTCTTTGTTTTATTTTGACCTCTGAGTTTTCTTCGTTTTATTCTCCCTTTCCTTCTTCCCCCGTCTCACTGCTGGTGGGGAACTACGTGGTGCTTATCAGCTCACCGGGGTTAACCCACACCACTAGTATTGTGAGTTATTAACTAGTCATTAATATGTACAAGTGCTCATGGTCCCACTGTGGCTGTTAAATGCTTTTCACCATCCATTGCAAATAATGCTTTAAACTAGTGATATTTGATGGCTTATCAGCTCAGTGTTGGTGAACACCTTGGGCATAGGTCCGTGTATTTTTTGACAGCAATGTGAGGTTAAACTTCCTTTTCTGTAGTTCATTTTTTTTTTCCCCCCCTCCTCTTCTTCTGATGAACCTTGGTTATACCAGGATCTGTATTTGGGGTCATGCTGTAACTGTATCTCTGGAATGGTCTAGGTTAAGAAAACAACTGGATCATATCAGTCCGGTGTCAGAATTTTGCTCACGCCTGGCAAGGTAAAATGTGAAGTGCAAAATTTTACCTTGCAGACAGGCAAAAGAAAACCCCAGCCCTGTGTTCTACAGGAGTAAAAGCGTAACGCTGAAACCAATGCTTCAGCTGATAAGGCTGCATGAGGAACAGTAGAAAAACAGACTATGTTGTAGTTAAACTAACTCTTACTGGTTTGATCCATCCCATCAGCTTAATCTTAATCTGAAGATTAACATCTCAAAGAAATTGTTGGGAGTGAGCAAACTCTTAAAACCAGGGATAGCTTTCCCAGAAGGGATCTGTGATGCCATTGGAAGTATTACTTGCTTTAGTGAGTAGAGAGCAAGAGGAATTGAAGTATCCTAAAGTTAAAATGCCTGAATAATCTACTTTGAATCTTTGATAAACTCTGTAGAGTACTGACCAATTTAAGCATGGATTTTGTGTAATGGAAGACAATTTTGAGTGTCTTAAAGTCATGTAACTAATTGGAACTGCATGCATACACAGTACAAACAAATTATTTTCAAGTATATTTAATGACAGAAACAGAAATGTCCTCTTTGCTCAGAGGACAATTAAGCACAAATTTAAATTGTGGAATTGTAATTCTTAATAACTTTCGTATGTGTAAATTCTTTTTTAAAGGTATAAAGATTGTTGTACAGCCCGACTCTCAAGCAGTGCTCTCTGGTCAGGTCGTCAAGCTGTGTTGTTGGGCAACAGGACACCCGTTTGTGCATTACCAGTGGTTCAAACAGGAAAAAGAGGTAATAGTTGATACAGAATATAAGTGGTGAAAACAATAGGTAATGATTTTGGATGATAGTTGTTGGGGTTTTTTTTAAGACTGTTGCTCTTATTTACAAGGAGAGAAGATTGCTATATATACTAATAAAAATAGAAGTTTAAGAAATGCTGCATAATGACCCTATCAATGTGCTAAATCAATAAGGTGGTTCCTTATATTCCAACCACTTCATCCTGGGAGGCTAATCTTGGAACGTGACAGTAAGGAAACTGCAAGTTTATTTGCCTCTCAGGCTACCAAGAAATTTAACAGAGGCTGCTGAGAAACTGCCACACTGGAGCAAATGCCAGTTGCTGTTGGTCTTAGACAGATGGAACCTGGTTTCCTAAGAATGAAGAGTTGAAGGCCTGAACTCAGTCATGCCACAGATTTCTTCAGTAAAATACTGGAATGCACATGAGCTGGTGTCTCTGGAATTTGAATGGCAGCACTTGTGCCCGTATTTCTGGTCCTGGTTATCTTTCTACAAGATGAATGCACTTTTTTCTTAATGTTATTTTATTGTAAGTACTATTTTTAAAAATGCAGTGAGTTTATGGTATTTTAAATTGCTGTTAGGACTGAAACTTTTAACTCATTTTCTGCACCTTTCTAAAGGTTTAACTAGATCATGCAAACCATGGCTTAAAAAATAAGATTACAGTCATTTCCTGCTCATTACAGTTGAAATATAGATGTAGCGAAAAATTATTTTTCTGTGAAAGAATGTTATGGTTTCCTGGTCATAGCTGAACGTAGCACTCATGCTGGTTGGAGTGGTGCTTAAGAAATTATTCCAAGTTATTTGTGGAGAAAGGTAAAAATTATTAATTTCAGGAATAGGTGCTCAACTGCCTTAAAAGCTCAGAGTTGTCTTAAGTAGAGGCATATGAATTATTCTTGAAAGAAAGCCTCTCTCTGAGCTTCTAAATACCTAGAACAAGACTTTCTCATCCATAAGTTTCAAGTAAGTGAAGGAATTCAGGCTGGTGCTAAGGACATTGAAATAAATATTCTAATGTTTGATCCTGGTTTAGATTAAATCAATCTAAACTTATGTATGTCTTGGTTCACTTGTAATTCAGGTTCCCCATGGTAATTCTCCAGAGCTGGTTTTGAATCCGGTGAATGCAAATGATTCTGGCTTTTACATCTGTCGAGTGAACAGCGAATCTTCCTTTGTGTTCAGTCGGTGGGCACGACTTGAAGTTTGTGACCTTCAGGGTACATCTCATGGTGAGTGGCAAAACAATGTTTTCTGAAAGTCTGTCTTCCCACTTGTCAGAGGAACTTGGGTCCTCATTGCTGTCTTGCACAGATGTGAAAAAGGGCTGATTAAAAATGTGGTTTCCAACTATTGGGCTCGTGTGCTGGTCACAAAAGCAGAAGAGAAATGAAGTTCCACAGTGGTGGATAAGAATAGATAGATGGAAAACATACACAGTCTCAGCTCCTTTTAATGCTTAGAGGATTCTTGGACCAAAAAAGCAATTCTCTAACTTTCTTGTTGTTTACCTGTTGTTGTAACTTGCTAGTGACTGGACACACACAGCCTATTCTGAATGTTTTCAGTTGTTGTTAGTCTATGTGTGGTTAGATTGTCTCACTCTTTCTTTTCTTTTTTTTTTAAGGGAGCTTAATTGGTTTGCCCGAAAACAAGTTACGCATTTGTGTTCAGCCTCAGCCACAAAACCTGACAGTAGGGGATGCTTTGGTACTAGAATGTGGAGCTGTTGGAAACCCAATTCCTCATTACCAGTGGTTCAGAAATGGATTTCCGTTGGCAAATGGGAGCAAAAATGTCTACATGGTAAGTTACTGCAAAGTGCCAGCCTTGGGGGACTAATGTGTAACCACGTTTAACTTATCACACATCTCTCCTTGGACAAAATAACTTCTTTGTAGCTTTGACAACCTCTTATGGAAGTGCATGCGATAAGTTGCTCTCCTGTTCTGTCGATCCTCACTTGCCCATATTGTTCTGAGGCTCTTGGGTGCATAATTTTAATCCTGAACACGTTTCAGGTTGTAGTCATGGGGTGGAAGGCTATAGTGGATTTTGGATCAGTGTGATGTATTGAGATAGCAAAGATTAAGTATCAGTAAAAGCGAAAGCTTCTCTTTCTATCCGCGCTGCAAAGGACTGATTTGCATGAGCTGTTGCATTCAGTGCGTAATGCACCTCAAGCCTGTGAGGTGGATTTGCATTCCTTCTTCGATTCTGGAAAGCAGTTCTAGAACACACGTGCTGTCCAGCTTACTGAAGAGTGAGCTTTTGGATTTGTTTAGGCTCTGCTTTCAGTTTTTATTCTTTCTTGCTTGTGGGCTTAAATGAAACCAATACAAGTATTGTTTTGGGGTCTGGCAGGGTGACTGTGATGATGCTTGTTTAGGTAACTTATGTGGATGTGGAACATCAGGGGACATATTGGTGTCGCGTATACAATGACCAGGAAGATCAAGACAGCAGGAAGATAGAAGTCATTATAGGTAAGGGGTTTTTCAGTTTGATATAGGTCAGTTGATTTATCAATTTCTTCCCTATTGTTAGAATTTATTTTTGAAGCTTTCAGTATTAAGCCAAGTATATATAGCCTTCTGGTTTTTTTAGTTTATCCATTTGTTAAAACAGCTGTGCGTGCTTGCAGCAAATGGAATTTTAGAGCTTCATCAGCTGTAAACTGCTTTGGGCTTTTATAGGAACCAGGATAGAAATGCTACCACTCTTTGACATTGCTAGCAGGTAAACGGCTTGTCAGAAGATTGCAAGCTGATTTCTTTGTGTTTTTTCAAAACCGAAAACCAGTTTAAGCCTTGTTGGGGATATGAACTGTGTTGCACTCCCTCAGCAATCAGGACAGGTGAGATTATTCATAGCATGCAGAATAAATGCGTATAACATGGCTTAGTGTGTGTGCATGTATTTGCAGTAAACTAAAGAGAAGAAGATCTGTTTGTATAGGCTTCAGATATATCTGGGTACACTATTGCATAATTCATATGAAAAGTTTTTTCCTATCCTAAGAAATATTCTAGTTTAGTAGTCCTGAGTTTTAGTAATAATTAGTAGTAATAATGTAGTAAAAATCACAGCGTTGTGATCGGTGATGATTTATACTGCTATAAAATGAGCCAGACTGCAGAGAAGCTTGGAAGTGACCTTTGCTTTCCACTTTGCGTGCTAACTCTCACAACTGAGAGCAATTGTCTTCCAATTTTTCCCCCCCTTAAAACACAAGGAAGGGAAGCTATGGCAGTGGAGTGCACAGAAGGTAAAGTAAATCTTTAGTTGTGAATCAATTTTTAAAAATTAATGGTGGAGGTGACGGATCATTGGGTGCGTTGCTGAAAAGCATGCATGGGTTAAGAGCTTCAGTCTATTTTAAAAGACTGATGTGTGATGCAGCATTCCTTCTGCATGTGCTTCTCTCCTCCTTGCCTTGATAAGGAGAAAAAACAAGCTACTTTCTTCTTCTGTGGCATTCAAGGTTGATTGCTTTTTTGCACTGCTTTTGTGTCCTGTGCTTACGTTTTCCAGTGAAATCTAAAGATCTTGAGATTTCTTTGGCTGGGCTCGGGAGGCAACATCCTCGCAAGAAAAGCTGAAGGTGTTTAGGAGCCTGGGTGACTTTAGAGAGCTGGATAGAGCTAGTTCCACTGGCAGCTTGCTGTCTGCAAGAGGTGTTTCCAGCAACTTCCAGCATTTCTTGTTTGAAGTTTAAGCAGAGCGGATGTTCCTTTTTAGCCCTTTTGTTAAAGGTTTAATGTTGTGAGGGGATTGTGTACTGTCACTCACTGGAACACGTAAGTGACACGCATTTCGGCGTCAGCCCCTTCCATGGCATAGCTTCTGAGACCTGTCATCTCTTTGAGCCTTCACACCTTTTCTGGTTTGGGGGTGTCTGCATTCCCCGCTGGTGGAGTGCTGTGCAAAAGCCTCCTAGTTACCTGTAATTTAACTGACCTTTGAAGCGGAAGATAACCACTGTGTTGTCTGTGGGGGTCTACAACCAAACTAGAGTTTAGTTGGATGCAACATCATTCTGCTACTAACCTACAGTAACACCTACAGTAGTATCCCCTCAGGTCACTGCAGTCTCCCACACGGACAGATGAGCTCTTGTGTCGGAAGAGGTCTGCCCAGGGTTCTGGGTGTGGAGCAGCCCTGCTCCAACAAACCTCTGGGGCTTCAGATAAATTATTTTCTTTTCCATAGTTTCCAGTGTTCTCCCAATAATTAGATGAAACCCATGGTAGCTTAGAATGTTTGAAAATTGTATCTGAAGCCTTTCTGAATACACATGGTTTTACAAAGCAAGACTTCTTGCTCAGGATGGTGCTTTTTCATCAGTCCTTCAAACATCTGCTTTTCAAAAGGATGATTCTGACCTCTTGTTCCTTATTCATTCAGCTGCTTGCATGCCTGTGGGATTTGAGGCATAGTATGTGTTTCTCCTTTGTTGTGAGATCTGCTATATTATAATGCTATGTCAGGCATAGCTTAGTATATTGATGTAGGATTTTTCTCTTCTCTGCATGTGGAATAAACATATGAAAGGTTAGATTTACAGAAATGCAAAGCCAAAAGTATTTTAGAAAGGCAGTTTGTTTTCTAATGTTGGGTTTCAAATAATAATGGCATGATACTTAAATTTTGTATTAATAAAAATATAATTATTTCTTGCTTCTTGCTTAAACTATGATTTTATTGGTGTATTTCTTCACAGAAGATCTAAGTGATTTTCAAAAATCAGGTAAGTGACAAGTTTTGAAACACTTCAATTTTTGCATCTTCATTTTATGTTACAAATCACTGAAGCCCAGCCGGGTTACAATACCTAGTTTACATTATTTGTATGTATTTATAACTGGGGATTTAATAGGGGCAGATGTCATGTTAAGAGCAGCACAGCTTTCTGGTTCCAATAAATTAACTAGAGGAATATAGTGAATCATAGGGCTGCTACTATCTTTGTAAAATCACACAAAGCTGCTCTTTTATATAATGCATGTGTATTTATACAAATACAGAAGAAATTATCTTTTGCTTTCTTGTCTGTTTAGTATGTTGCTGCTTTTTCAGATGATTAAGGTAAAAAAATGTAAGGTGTCTGGCTGTCACCCATGATATGTTGAATTGGTATATTTCTTAAATTAGTGTTGGAGTGAGCTAATGTGATTTGAAGCCTGTTTGATGTTTATTATAGGAACACAGATCTGGAATAGTGCTCTATAAGGGATTATCCCTGATGCAGTGTTCCCAAAATCTCAAATCGCAAAGCTCATATAGTTTCCTGAGTTAGACATCAAAGATAGGTTTACTTTCGCCAAGACTTAGTTCTAGTCACTGACGTCGTACTGCCATGATGCCTAATGTTATCCGAAGTGTACCACTGGCATATCACTTACCTGCTCCTCTTGGCAGAGCGCTGGCTCTGCCATCCCTTTGTGAAATACAAAATAAGAGTTTTCACATAAAGATGGGCATTCCTGCTAAACATCCCCCATCTTGCATGTCTGCATTTCATTTGGAGAGGATGAACTCTTTGGGATGTTACTGAAAATTGTGAGATTCAGAATCATACTGTAAGCATCTGTTACTTCTTAATTTATAGAACTAGCTACTCATATCCTATTGGGCTATGTTTGCTGCAAGAGGGTGAAGGAAATCAGGTAAACAGCAACAACGCAACACCCCAAAGCCCCACCAAAACAAAAAAAAAGAGTACTTTTTTATTTTAAACTAATAACTTAAAAGCAGTGCCAATAGACTATGGCTGTATGGAACATGTGGTTCGTTTGCGGACATTGGCAACGATGACTGTAGTTACTGATGATCTGCTCTTTTAATCTATTTCAAGCAGACCTACAAGAACAATCCCATCACAGACCTGTTGGTAAGTAGTTTTGTAGCTGTAATGCATGTATGTGTTTCATATCTAGGAAATAGCTTTTGCTGCTTCTGCGTATTGCTTCTCCTGCCACTGCTAGTGAAATAACGGTAGCGCGTGTAAAGAGCTGCCAGGAGGGAGTTTTCTGTGTAGTTTTCAAGTCCTTTATAATGCTTGCATGCCCTTTCAGCAGTAAACTAGGGGGAGGGCACCAGTATTTTTAGTGACTTGGTGGAGCATCTACAACTCTGTTTCAGTTTACTGTTTCAAATTCCTCTGGCCGCAACCTTAGCAAGTGTGTTACTCTGTTACTTTGAATGTTTTGACGATTGGAGATGGTGGTAATTAGAAAGATGTGATAAAAAGGCTTGGTACTCTGTCTCCTGAGGGTGTGCTGTCCCTGCAAGCTCAGTTCTTCCAGTGCACAGTGTAGGCATGCTTTGATCCTGAGCTAAAGCTCATAAAGATAGATGGATGGCCTACGCGTGTATGAAGAATAGTTGCCGGAGAATAGTATTTTAATCACATTCTTAAATTTGCATGGCAGACTCGACCGTTGTCAGGCCTGTTGTCGTGTCGATACTAAACCAGGTGAAAAGGCTGCTGGCCTCTGTCAAAATTTTACCACTCTCTCGGGATCATCAGTGTGAGAGGGAGTGTAAGTGCTCCCCAGTCCTGGTTCATCTTTTCTAAATTAAGTGGAAAGCTTGATTTTTAAAAAGTGTTTTTCAATGATAGTATGCAGCTGGCACTCAGTCTCTGCTGTTTGAAATAGTTTACACTGTTCAAGACCTTGGAGGTTTTGCAGCTGCAAAAATGTCGAAAACATCTTGTTTGAAGGAAGTGGTATGTTAGACACGGAGGCTGTGGACAGGGATTCTCTCAGGATCCGGCTGTGTAGGGTTCCTGACTCCAAAGCAGGTTTGGGGCATTCACATGAGCTCATTTGCCACCAGAGCTGGGGGACAATAATTCCCATTGGAAATTCCTTATGGGAGTAACAAAGCAGGAAGGAAGTGCCTTTTTGTAACTTAGTGTGCAATTTTGCGATAAAAATCAGCTAGTCGTTTCGAAAGCATTTCTGTCAATGTGACTTTTTTCCCCTTTCATTGCAGCTTTTTTTAGTCATGACAGAATTACTTGAGACTTTATTAAAATCAATGTGAAAGTAACTCAAACTATGAGAATATCAGTAGATTTCTCTCCGAATTTTGTAAATTTCTTGTATTTCTATATGACTGTTTTTAATCAGAGGAACAGTAAAAAGAAACCTTAACAAATAGCAATGCGACTTTTTAATTCTGACCTGTAAAAGTTTCCACCTAAATGTACCGTGTTATAGAGAGACAGGACATGGGAATTGGAGATGTGAAAGTGGTCTCTTGTGTGCTGTGGCTTTTTGTTTGTGTTTTAAGAAGTGTAAGAAAATTTGAGTTTGGGGGGAAACTATACTGACCATAGCTTTGGCAACTTGCTGTAAGAATTTTCATGTTTATTACATTTCTTCGTGCATGGGAGAATTCAGTAATTATCTGTGCTTTTAGAAAAATGAAAGAAATGGGAGATGCCTTAGTGACTCACTTCTTGACAAATTATCCTGTCTGAGATGCATCACAGTTCAGATATGTTGGCTGTCAGAGCATGCTGAAAAGTTTCTTTGTTTTTTGGATGAGGAGAGAGTTGAGCTGTATTGTTGATGTAGGATGACACTTAAAATCATATAAAATGTTGTGTCTGAAGTGAGATTGGATACTGTTTTCACTTTAGAAGAAATTAAATTTAAAGGTATTGAAGCGATGGAATATGTAAACGTGCTGTGGTTTTGTTTTTCCTTTGTCTCTGCAGCAACAGACAAGGTAGCTTTGCTAATAGGAAACATGAGCTACTGGAATCACCCCCAGCTCAAGGCTCCGATGGTAGATGTCTATGAATTGACTAATTTGCTAAGGCAGCTGGATTTCAAAGTTGTTTCTTTGCTGGATCTTACTGAGTCCGAGATGCGAAATGCAGTGGATGAATTTTTACTTCTCCTGGACAAAGGAGTATATGGTAAGAACACATGATATCCCTTCTCAAGTAGGTCAGTTTTGTGATGTATCAGGTACACAAACATCTGGTATTTACCTCTGACGGCTCACTGCATGTGATATAGCAAAACAAACTTAATGGTAAACAGCATGTATGTATAATGGGAAAAGTAAGTTTTAAACACCCACCAGGATATCCTTTGACTTTGGTTAAAATTTTGTTGTTTCTTTAATCTTCGAACAGATAAAACGTTTGAACTTTTTTTCTTTAACCACGCCTAAAACTGCAGTGCACTCTTTTGTTTGGTAGTACTGATGTGTGTGTTTGATAAAAGCTGCTGCCTCTGTGTAGCATATTTGACAACGTGCTCTGCAGACGATGCCCCGCGCCTAGAAGTTATCGGTGTGGTCCGGGCTGGCCAGTCCCTCGGCACACGTACCCTGCTGGGTGCATTTCAGCTGGGGAGGTGGGGAGCAGCCTGAAGTGCAGCATGGAATGTGTTCTGGGCCAGCTGCTGGGACCCTTCCATTCATCCCCTCTCTTCCTGCTGGATGTCTGCAGAATGCTCTTTCCCTCCGGATTCCTGTCCTCCTGGCGCTCTGTGGGGGGGCGATGCTCTGCTCTCTCAGTCCTTTCCTGTCAGCTCCGTAAGGAACGGAGGAAGAGGGTGCTGTGCTTTGCCCTGGCATGGAGCTGCGCTCTCCTGCCAGGTTTGCTGGCGAGGAGGACAGTGGGACACAGTAGCAAAGCGTATCTCTCATGAAGATGTTATGAACTAAAATATACAGGATGGAAATAAGAGGAAAACATTGTGCTTTAGAATTAGGGCACAACACTCAACAGATCAGGTGCGATCTTTTTTGCCGAGTTTTCAGGTTAAATAGAAATCCTTATTTTGAATTGCTGGTTCCTTTCAGTTATTGTGATACTGGCCTGGCAAACACAGTTTTTCATAATGTGCTTCACAGGGAGAGAGAGTTGTGCAAACCTGGATTTCTACTTCAAAAAGCAAATTGAAAAGAAATTTGTTTATGTAAAATGAAAATGTAGTTCTCTAAAGTTATGTCTACACACTTTAAAGAAGTAAAATATAACAGCGAAGAATTCACATCATCCTTTGCAGAATATACCTTGTATAAGGAAAGGCATTAGCTGAGAAATTGGTGAGCTATGGACTTCAGGTTCTGACTTTCTGCAGTTGCCAGTAATGAAGGACTTTTGGCTGAGTTGAATGCTAAGATTCCTGTTTGGGCAGAACTCAGGTACCACTGTTGTTTCGCAGCTCTGTGGAAGGTCTGAATGTAAAGTATAAAATTTATTCTTTTTGTGTGTCTTTGCACATTAGATGGAAAGCTTAATAGTGGGTATGCTGCTTAAGCAGGCAGCAGCCCTCATTTTTTTTTTTCTCATTAAACTCTTGAGACTTAAAAATAACACCAGACAAAAATCCAAGGCTCTCACCTTTAAATTGCAGCATCACTCTAATGATTGTATTGCAGCATCTCATCATTATTGGTTTAAGTTATAGGAGGAAAAATTAAGTAACATACGCATACTAAAAGATGCATGATTATCACGTTTCTCTACACCCCCCCTCCCCCAAGTTTTTATGTGTCACACATCCATTTATAAGCTACCTGTAATAGAATATTAATAATAATTTTACAATCTCCTCCACATGCTGCACAGGAAGTGCCTTCTGCTGGAATAATGGCTGACCGACCAGGTCTGGTATGCATTGCAAGTGCTGGTGTACCCTCATCCTTAGAGATACATATATATATATATAGGGATATGTATTGGACTCATATATTGGGATTTCTTGTCTGGCATAAACGTGATTTTGAGGGACAAAGCACAAGGCAGAAGTGGTGGCTGTGCCAGCTGGGGGAGAGCATGGTGGAATTGACGCACAGAGCAAAAACCTCCATGTCTTGCATGGAAAAGGCCTAGAATGGCCTGGCTTGGAGTGTAAGAAACATTATTCTGTGGGCTTTGAGGAGTTTGCTGCTGAATGCCGTGATTTTTGTAATTTTTCTAACAGCTAAGACTGCATAAACGACTCCAGAAATGATTTGGAACAGGGACAAAAGCCTTCTGCCAGCTGTCCTGTTTAAATTGCAGAATTCCTATAGTAATGGCCACCTGAGAAAACATTATTTGATTCTTTTTTGGAACACAAGGTCAGATTATTTCTTAGTATGACTTTTTAAATGGTGTGTTACCTGATGCTCTGTCTGTGCAGAACCGGCTGATCTGACATTTGGGCATCTATGTCAGCGCCAAAACTTGCATGACGTGAAGACTAATTATGGCAGTAGAGTAGAGCAGACTTTCTGAGAGCAGTTTTCTTTTTTTGTTCCCTGGGAAATAGATGTGCTTATACATTTGAGTGAGCTTTTAGGTTGTTGCACCTTCTTTTTTTTTTTTCTATAATTGTTGACATGAGTTTAGAAAATAAAGTACTGAAGGGCTTTAAGGAGTCTCTCGCCAGCACCACATGAAAGCTCTTATGAGGCATATTTTTACAGTTGTATGTTTCCAGCAAGTTGGTATTTCTGAAAGGTAACCAGAGCATTCTTTCAGTACTGTTGGCAGTAACTACTTTGATTTAAATGGTTACTTTGTTCTTTCTGGAAAGTGGCTATTAATGGCTTAAAGCATATCAAAGATGCTGTCAGTGCACAAATAGATAATGATTTATTGCATTTTTAGTGGGCATAGCTCCAAATAGAAGAGGCACAGTGGCTATTCCTCTCTAGTCCCTGTTACACATATTCGTGATATGACATTGTGTAATTCTTGCTTACTGCCAGGAAAGTGGCATTTCAGATACTGTTCATCCAGAGCAGTAGTAAACAAAGATGATGATTGTCTCCAAATGTCTTAGTTTATGTTGTTCTAAATGTAGGGTGCAATTAATATTGTATCCCACAAAGAGTAAAAGCATAGACCAATATGTTTTGAAGGCTAAAAATAGTTAGGCTGCTTTCTTTTAGAAAAAAGAGAGAGAGACGCAGATATCACTTAGATGCTGACGTCTGTGAGGAACTTGAGCCTACTTAAAATTGTTGTGTCAAAGTGTCTAATGAGGCCCTCCGAACATGTTTACTCTGCTTACTTTGGTATGCAGAGGTTTATTTCTGATCTTGAGCTCAACATATTAACTGTTGCAGGTACTCATCACATAAGCATGGCGCAGTCATCTGCTCAAGGATAGAGAAGAAATGTAGTTGCCATTTCTGAAATATTTCTGTTAATTGAGGAAATACTCTGGTAAACTGTGCTTTACATTAGACTTGTTTCCTTAGTCCAATTACTTATCTAACATACACTCATATGTGTGTATATATAATCCAAACTCTGTGGAAACCAAATTTAAGAGTTCCCTTTTAACTTAGGACCTAGCATGGAGTCATGCACTTGGCACTTAACTTCATTTTTAACTCTCTTGAAACTACCCAATCTCAGGTAACATTGGAATCTTATAAATAGCCCAATAGTACCTTTATTTGTTTAGGTTTTTAATCATACACTTTACATTCTGTGCCCTTTAGAAATCTAACTAATTGAACGAAGCTGTTGCCGTTTTCCGAGCCCCTGGCAGATGAATAACCGTTAGGCTCTTGGTTTAAGTGAAGCTTTGCCTCCTGGAGTTTGCCCTGGATGCACTCGCTGGCTGCTGCTCCTGACTCTGCCTGCTTCCCTTAAAAAGAAACCGGGCACTGTGTGAGGGAATGCAGCGATTTGCAAGGTCTTGGCATAGTTGTTAATGACTTGAGAGCTTACAAGTAGAAGAGAACCAAAGGCTTAGTTCGAAGGCTATAGTTATATCATGGTATTCCTTTACAAAAAGTGCAGGGCTGTGCGAGAGAAGTATTTTCGTTTGTTGTAGCTATCTGTAATGAAAAGGCAAAAGTAGCTAGCATACCTGCCTACACAAGCTGATTTAAATGTCGATTATTTTAATATGTTTGGCTAAGGCTTATTTTGTTCTCTTCTGAATATTCAAGTTTTTTAGTGATGTAAATTTCACAGCCATTTTTAGTAAGAATAATGACATAAGACTATATCTCCAGTTAGCATAAATTGTCATATTTTTATTGACTTTCATTCAGCTACAGCACTACATACTAATTGAAGATCTGACCCATAGACTGCTTTGTATAGATAAAAATTCTTTTTAGAAGATGGAACTTACCACAGATAAGCAAAAACAGCACTGGGAACAGACAATAGGAAAATTCCATTGAATCATACAAGCTGCTGGTGACTGCATTTTGTGGCAGTGGGGGTTATTAATGCTAAGATCATCTAATCTTACTGCAAATACATATGACCTTAATATTTGAAATTTTTATTCATATAAGTAAAATCTAAGCCCTAGGTTGCAGTTCCCTTTTTCAGGGTTAAGAAAAGCTTTTTTTTAATTCCATGACATGTTTTCTTTATACAAAACTATTGCATGTTTTATTTAAGTTTTTAAATCTTAAAATATCATAGGCTGTTGTGTATCAACACATGATTGTAGGATAATCTTTTGTGTCTAGGTAAGCGTGCAAAGAATTCGTTTGTTTAGTAGACTCACAGGGGTCATGAGTCTGTAGCTAAAGAGATGTAGATGCAATCAACTAAAAACGAGTTGTTGGTAGTTCGGTAATGGGAGTGTGCTCTGGAGTCCTACCAAATACGATCATGGAATCATCTTTTTTTTTTCCCCTCTAAATGTAGAAATATTTCTTATGCCTCCCTATAAAAAAAAGACCAAAACAAATGGAGAAACTGACTGTACAGCAAAACTAAAAACTTGCAAAATGCTTCCACAGTGCAAGCAAGGTTTTTCTCTCATTTCTTTTCTAGTTAAAATACTTTTAAGAATTGCCAGTGATTAATGGTAAGTAAAAAAAAAAAAAAACTAAAGGAGAATAATTTTAAAGATGATATCATCTCTCAAAAAAAAAAATCCATCCAAACTGTTCAGTGCTATCTTTTTTCTGTCTATAAATTCTGCAGTGACTCACTGCTGCTCAAAGCTTTGTAATTGCACGTGGAGAAGATGTTTTACAGTTGGCACATTTTCCTCCTTCCTATCTGCGAGTTACGTGTTATACATAACAGATTATTTCTGCTAGAAGTCATAACTCTATGTAAAGCATTTTGAGAGTATTTAACTTTGTGTGTTTGATGCAAGTATCTAATTGATTCTGTTGCATGAGTGACTCTTTTTTTTTAATTTCCTGTGTTTGTGTATTGTGAAATTGATGTTAACGTGATTTCCCCCACCACCACCTGCCCTTCCTTCCTATATTTACAAAGGCCTGTCAATACAAGCTTGGAGTAGCTTGAATGATCTTCATCTCCCACAGACACGTAGTGCATGAAGTTTTTGACCATGCTGAAATTGGTAGAAATGTTCCAGTGTACTCTTGACCTGTGTTTTCAGCCGCACGTGTTTTTGAACTCTCAGGTTTGTTATACTATGCCGGCCACGGCTACGAAAACTATGGAAACAGTTTCATGGTTCCTATTGATGCTCCAAATCCCTACCGATCTGCAAACTGTCTGTGTGTGCAGAACATCCTCAAACGAATGCAGGAAAAAGAGACGGGACTGAATGTATTCCTCCTGGATATGTGTCGGAAAAGGTATAATCTCATAATTCATGAATAGTGAGAACTGACATTAGATGTTTGGGGGATGTTTTTTGCTTCACGATAGAGGAAGAGGGTAAATGACTGTAATACTAGGAACCAACTGTGAAGTTCAGTTTATTCACTGCAGCAACAGATTAAAACGGAACCTGTTTGAAAAATGAGCAAACAAAACTGAACAGCCACTTCCAGAGAATAGCAAGGGAACTTGAGAGAAAGCTGGACTTCACGCTGAGGAGAAATCTTTAGCCTAGGCTGAGAATTCACTTGAAAGTTCATGGTGCCAAGAATTCCCAGCCTGCACCTGAGTGCTGCTAAAGTCAATAGGATTCGTTCATAGACGTACTTTGCCTTTGGCCTTAGATGGAAATGTGAAGCTGGTGATGAGACTTTCTGTTTCCATGGGTAGATACTTGCCTCTTGATTGAATGACACGTATTTCCTCTGGGTTTTGTTGTTGTTTAAAAGTTATAAAGCATCGGTCTTACTAGATAAAAGTGAAATTAGGCATCTTAAAGAAGAAAAATGACCCTTTCCCCTTGCATCATTAACCATCTTCATCATTACAGGGAGGAAGGAGAACCCATATGATCAAAGGCCTGTTAATTTGACGGCAGGGCTCAAGTGAGGTGCTTATTTTAGAACTTTTCAGAGGCATGGATTTTGTCAACTGCTTTTATGCTGGGGTTGTTGTATCTATATTTAGAGCTCAAAAATCAACTGGTTTATCGGATTTCTCTAACCAAAGTGCTATTTTCTTTCCGTGTTAAGAGACTACTATGCCTGATTAAACTTGCACTTGAAATCAGCTCTTCAGTCAGCACTTCTGAAAACTGGTCTCTAAGGAATGTTTCATAATAGAAAATTGCTAGTGCTTTAGTATTTGTGGAGCCTCTGAACTTCACTGCTAATGAAATTCCAGTGACCCAGTTCAGCTTCACAATCTGCTGTCCAAATAGAAAATACGGCTCCCTAAGCCTCATCTTAACTATGCAGACACCACATTTTGAAAACAAATAAGAAGTCATTTTGTAAGAGATTGTAGCCAAACTGTATATTGGTTAATATAGCATCCCCTCATCGGGGTACTGTGTGATATCTGACTGTGTCTTTACATTGTCTTCATGAAGAGTGTGGATGATAACTGATTGCTTTGTCTTTTAGCTGTCAGGATTCATTCAGGAATTGTAGGAGAGAAAAAAACGGCTGTTTCTGAACTCCACTGTTTCGGTATTTTGAACAACTGTTGAGTTTGTTACCATTATTAGTTCTCAAATTATTATTTTACTTTTTTGTGTTTCCATTTGTTGCAGAAATGAATATGATGACACAATTCTTATCTTAGATGCTCTGAAGGTTACGGCCAACATTGTTTTTGGATATGCAACGTAAGGAAACTTTCCTTCTGCTATGCCAAAGAGATTTTGAAGCCAGAAGTGACCATTGAGATTGTATAGCTAATCTTTTACAGAGACATACTAACTGTGGTGTTCAAGGACCAGTAATCTGTATCCGTATCTGTGTCCTGATACTATCTTTGTTACTTAGTTGATTGAATCATTCCACAGTCTGACTGTGGCAATGCGTTTGTAATGATTCCCAGTATTTAACGTGCCCATTCAGATAGAGGGTAACTCCAGGGAGTCCAGAAACTGCCGGACAGGGTTCCTGATCTTTTTTTAATGGTTACTTGTAGGAATGCTCTACTCATTATTATTTCTTAAATATTGCTCTAATTGCTCTAAATATTATTTCTTAGAGATGAAAAAAGCAACTTTTCCCCTCAGACGCATAATGTTCTGTTTCTTCGTGCCAATGGGGAGGGGGCAGTTGTGTCCTGTGTGTTCCTAATGGTACTTACCTTCTGTCCAAGCTCACAGTGCAGTCAAGCACTGTGGAGCGTTTGATTAACTAGAATCTATGTGCTGTACCCTCTTCGGTTGTGTGTCTCCTCTGTTCATGCAAGTTAAATTTCTAGAAAAAAATGTGTTAGAAATATAAATTAGTGAATTATTTGAGAAGTAGCATATGGATTGGCCCCTGTGTTTTTTATTCTAAGTATAAAGAATAAAGTTACAGCTGCATTTGAAACTACTTGAAGAGGTTACTTATGCAGAAAGCTAAATAACCTCCCTCTTTCAGTTTTCAAGTCAAGTGCAAAAGCTGTTGAATAGAAGTAGTCAAGAGCTTTAATAAAGTCTTCTTTAGAGAAATTTAAGCTTCTCATATAAACAGTTTGACATAAGCTCTGGTCAGTGGCTTGATTTTAAGTGAAATCTGCCCAGGATGAGTTGATTGCAAATGGACATGAAGAGCAGGTTGGCCTTAGACACAAGCTGGTTTTCAAATTGCAGGGTTTCTTTCCCCCATTCCCAACACAATTTTGCTCCTTTTGTCCTCATGTTGATCTTAATCCTGCAGATGGTTCAGTGTTTTTTCTTTGTCTGATACTGGTGATCTCATAGGTGCCAAGGAGCAGAAGCTTTTGAAATTCAGCAGTCGGGGTTGGCCAATGGAATCTTCATGAAGTTCTTGAAGGACCGTTTGTTAGAAGACAAGAAGATTACTGTACTGCTTGATGAGGTTGCAGAAGGTGAACTCCAGCTTACTGCATTAACACTCTTCTCAGCCTGCATTACTAAAAACTTCTTTGCTTAAATGTCGTTCTTCGCATGGCGAATGTGTTATGCTACTTTAAGCTCTTTCTTGTTGCATTTTGTTAAAATAACATCTTTTATCAAGAAGCAGGTACTACTGGGCAGCACACTAACAAAGTTCATAATATTATACAGGGATCTGAGTTTCTTCAATAGTGATTGATTTATACTTTCCTTTTTAGTGAACCTTATTTGTTCTGAGTCTCTTTCTGCATGGAGCTATGAATTATCCATCCACAAAAATTACTCTTGTGTTTTGCGGTGTCAGCTGCTGCTGATAGTCCAGTCATTTCCACATTCATTTAAACAATTAACCGAGGCCTACCTACCTCAAAGAGTGCTATAGTGATGACAATTATTTACTCTCTATCAAAGGGTGTAAGAGCATTATAAAGGGCAATCCGCTGTTTTATTATGCCTGGTTCAGTAATTGTCTTTTATAATTGATGAGAGAAGTGTAAAGTGAAAACTGTTGAGGGAGAATGTCTTGCTCCTGTGCAAACATTTGCTCGAAACATAGAACAGATACGGCCATTAACAAAGAGCTGCCTGTGTAACATTCGGTTATTTGCAGGTAATGCACATAATCAGCCAAGTTCTGCTGGATTTCTTGGTGTGTACTTGATGCAACTGCAGGTCTCAAAATTTTGCCCAGTCTGTCTTTTGACAGGGATCCAAAAAGCAGAAAAAATGCAAGAGGATCCTAAATGCATGGCAGAGTTCTGCTGTCAACAGGTCAGGCTGTTGACAATGAAATGCAGAGATTAAACTGGCAGAGCTTCTGTCGGTGCTCTACTGAGGAAAGGCAGTAGCTGAGATACAAGCATGGAATTTATGTCAAATTGATGGCAATAGGAATCCAGCATACCCCAGGATGTGCGCTGAAATGTAATGGTTCTTGGTTACCGTTTGCGTGTTTGTCTGGTATGTATTCTCTGTCTTTTTGCTTATCGTTGGTATGCTGCTTGACTAGACCCCATAAAACAAACTTACCAGTCTGTATTTTAGGTCTTATCTGTTAAACTTTTCATGAAGTTTCTGTGAAAAGTTAAATAAAATTTCAGAAGGTATCAGAATTATCCTGAAGAAATAGGATCTGTAGATGGTAAAACGGATTATTCCAAAGGCTGAAATCTTTTTGTTGTTGTTGTTTGCTGGGGTTTTTTTCCACAGGGCAATGTGTTTTTCTTCTTTTGCCAGGTGCATTCAAGCAGAATGCTTTTTGCTTTACGATTTGCACTTTTTGTTTGGGTACAGTACTGCTCAATTTTGCCGTTACCTAAATCCAAAGGAACGATTTGAGGACTTGCTGCGCTCTCCTTTGCAGCGGTAGAACCCTGAGCTGGCTGTAGCTGTTTGTTGAAAGCCTGGCAGCAGCTCTAACAGGGCTCCTCCTGCTGGATGCTCGCTTGCTAAAGAAGTTTACAAATTTTATCGTGAACAAATAACATTCTCGCCCTTTTCTTCCCCTCATCCTTTTTGTCATTGCTTTGGGGTGTTCTTGAGTCGGTTAGTATTCTCTGAGATTTCTCTCTCTTCTTCCCCCTCACCTTCATGGCTTACCCATAAGAACGTCACAATTCTGCCAGCAGCTATTTTCCCTACGCTCTTCCAAATGTCCTGTAAAATATGCCTGACTCTTACTGTTTCGTCTGTACTGCCAGGTTAATGTCATGTGCTGTAGATGTTCTGACGTGTGACCTATGACTTATCTCATTCTTGAACTCGGAGTGGAGAGAAAGATTGATTTGTCAGGCAGCGTGACAACTGTTGTTGTCAGTATTACCCAATATTGGCTGTTAGTACGTTGGTGCCCCGATGACACTTGAAAGTGTTCCAAAGGGAGTTCCTTCACTGCCCTCTCTCCAGTATGTACATGTGTCATTCTTGTACTGGTGAGCCCAGCACTGGACCCAGCGCTCCAGAAGCGGCCTCACCAGTGCTGACCAGAGAGGGAGGATCACCTCTCTTGGCCTGCGGGCTGCCTTTGCCACAGGAATGCATTGCTGGCTAATGGTCAGCTTGGTGTCCTCCAGGTCCCCAAGGTCCTTCTCCACAGAGCTGCTTTACAGTGAGCCAGTCCCCTCGCTGTACTGGTGCATGGGGTTATTCCTGCCCATGTGTGGGACTCGATGTTTCCCATTGTTGAACTTCATGAGATTCCTCTCTGCCCAATTCTCCATCCTTTCCAGGTCCCTCTGGATGGCAGCAGCACCCTCTGGTGTATCAGCCACTCCTCTCAGTTTTTAATCATCTGCAAGCTTGCTGAGGGTGCACTCTGTCCTGTTATCCAGATCATTCGTGATGATGATAAATAAACAGTATTGGCCTCTTTATCAACCCCTAAAATACTCCACTTGCCTCCAATTCTTTAGAAATCCCCTCCAATGGTATTATTCATATGCTTGAAATTAGTCACTTTAATTAGGACCTTACTGAATCCGAGCTGCGATATTGCTTGAACTGGTTTTGAAATTCACATGAGCGTGTTGACTAGGACACAAGCAGAATCCTCAGGATTCCCTGCAGGCGTCTGGCCTGCTGTTTGAGCCTGGAGTGAACAGATAGCTGGGCGATGCATCCTTCTGAAACTGCGAGTTTTTATGGAAGTGCTGACACTGACATAACCATAGCAACTAGACAGCATTGCCGTGGTGTACTTAATGTAGTTAGCATTTCAGCAGCATTGATTTTGAGAGACACTATATGCATCTTATTTTTAGATATGGGCAAATGTCGCCTTACCAAAGGCAAGCAAGCTTTGGAGATCCGCAGCAGTTTGTCTGAGAAAAGGGCATTAACTGATCCCATTCAACAAACCGTATCTTCTGCAGAGTCTCTGGCACGGAACCTACAGTGGGCCAAAGCTCATGGTATAGTACAGTCTACTTCTAGATGACCCTTCTTGCGCAATCGGAAAAACAAGAGGATGTACTTCCTTAATAATCTCTAGTTGGTGGGTTGTGATATTGAATGGCAATGGTAAAAAGTAAGTTCATATCTGAATTTTCGTTAGTATGTTCAGGTCTTGGAAATTTTCGTGTTGGGGTTTACCTCTATGTAAGATTTTAATGAACAGGAGACATGCAGAATTCACCCCAAGTGAGTGTGTTTAAGACCACTCGGACACTGAAGGGTAGGCTTGTATGATGTCTGCCTCCTGGGATGGTCTCCCAGGGATCCGTTTGTGTCTAACAGTGACACTTGTAAGGCATCACTAATCTCTTTCTGAAGTCATCACCCAAAACAGCCAGGTGAACTGGATGGTAAAAGTGCATTATGAGAAGGAGTTTTCAAAACTAAAATAAGGGTGATATCAGTTCTAGGCTTTCTAGGCTTCTTTTAAGAAGGGCGGTGGGGTTTAAGACCCTTTTATTTTTTTTTACCTAAATATGTTGGAGTAAATTTTAAAATTTCTTTGACAGATCTGGCAGGGGGTCAGGAGTGGCATTTTTAAGACTTAACTAGTCGTGTAGGCAGACTCTTTCACAGATGTTTTATTTGTGGAAACTAGGCCTTAATTCTTGTTTGTTAAATGATTGAAATGCAAAACAAAAATTATAAAGACATAATGTTATCTTATGGTTTATTTGTTTTAAGCCATGCATAGAAGAGAATGTGTTTGGAATTTGGGAAGAGAATAGCCTTTATATTTGTATAAAGGTATGTCTATGATAATGTTAAATAATCCACTTCCAGTGGGAGTAGAAAAATCCATACAAAGCATGCAGACGCAGAATGATGTCATTGACCCTTGAGCACTTTCAGATATATTCCTATGGAAGAAAAATGCTGTGGGCTAGGCTTTGTCAGTGTGTGCATAGGCTGTGAAAGGAAAAAAAAAATGAACCTGAAACTTGTTCTGCTGTCAAATTCAGAGACTCCTATAATGCTATAGCTGTGTCTCCTATATCTATTCTTATATATATATATATATATGAATATACCATATTCACTTTGCTGATTTGATTACAGATATGGAAACAAATTCTTGGGTCAGTAAGCTATATGCTAGTTACAGTAAACCTTGCCTTGCTAGTTGCACAGAGATTGGAAAGAAACCTGCGAAGCAGAAGCAGTCAGCTCTCTCCGGTGGCATCTGCCGGTTACTGTGTGGTAGCAGCAAACAGCGTGGCTGCCTGCCTGCCTCCTAACCTGCTTTGCCTCAGGGTAAATAGACAAGTGATAGCCAGAGGGAGGGCAGGAGGAAGAGGTCTGTAGCTTTTAAAACTTCTGAATTTAAAAACAAAATTTAAAAAAAAAAAAAAAGAAAATACCTGTGCTAAGTTTTATTTAGAGTGTAATGATGTGTTATTTATTTGCAGAGCTTCCAGAAAGTATGTATCTTGAATTCAAATGTGGTGTTCAGATTCAGTTGGGCTTTGCAGCCGAGTTTTCCAATGTCATGATAATTTACACGCGAATAGTAAAGAAGCCACCTGAAATAGTAGTTTGCAGAGCCTACGTTACAGACTTTGCGCTCGTAAGTGCTTCCTTTTGGCATCTCCTTCCACTGAAGTTGAAAGCTGTCTGGTCTGTCCATGTCAAACTGCATCTTTTGTAATAAAATGGGTCTGAACTGTTGGAATCGGGTGCTTACATTTACTTTTTTTTAATCCGTATTTTTAATATATATAAAAATACATTAAAATGAATCTGAGCTCATCTTTTTCAACATACCCTTTGTTTTTCATTGTCTAATATCCAGTATTTGTTATATTTAATTAAAGATGTTAAATGTCAGTAGCTGTTACGTGAGCTGAGGAGACGTCTACCTTGCAGGACAAGGTTTCTTAAGCTTTAGTTTTACAGTTCTTTGCACCCGGGTGATCCTGTCCAATTCCACTGATGTTACTCAGCTGATGACAGTAATGTGAAGGATAAGAGAAAAACAGAAAGCTCCTTGGGACAAAAAAAAACTTCTTTTCTGATGTCTATGAAAGAGGACATGGGGCAGAAAACCTTTTTAGGTAGAACAAACAGGACACTTCTGATGCTTTATGAATAAAATATTTGAGTTAATGTGCATAATAAATACATGTATTTTTAGCCACAGAATTAGTGTTGTAGTACTGTGCGTCATAGAAGTTAGGTAAAAAAGAGCAATGCTGAAGCGAGCACAGCAAGTTTGACAGGAGCCGGTAGCAGAAGAGGGTCACCTACTCCAGCGTAACCCCTTCTGCCTGCTACTAACAGTGCTCTCGCAGCTTTTGCAAGTAATCGAAGACTGGCATTTTCTTTCCCTTTAAGAAGAAAAAAATGCTGGCTGTATAAAAGAAATACTGGTAACTATTTTATGATCTACGCATTCTGTACCCTCAATTAAGTTCTCATTTCTTTCTTGCAACAGGACCTGGATGTGGATCCTAAAGAGGCCAATAAAGGAACTCCCGAGGAAACTGGAAGCTATTTAGTATCAAAGGACCTTCCCAAACACTGCCTCTACACCAGGCTAAGTTCGCTGCAAAAACTAAGGGTAATAGATACGTTATTCCTCACAAGTTTAATTCAGTTTAGTCATGTTGCTTTGCAGTTGAGGTGTATTGTCTGCATAAGGAACATGCTCTTTGCAGGAAAAAATGGCTAGTAGCACAATTTGGTGACTTTAGTTTCTTAGCTGAAAAATAAAAGCCAGGGAATCAATGCATATGCAATCCTGATAGCGTCGTGCAAGGCACTTTGTATTTTCTAGGCCCGTACTGAACTTTGACAAGATGATTATTTTTGCGAAGATCAGCTATTGCGCTGTGGGGATGTTCCTATGCCCTGTAGTACCAGAAGAACGTGACCTGAAGCACAGCAGCATCTTACAAAGTCATTAGCAGGAGATGTAAATATTACGTTTCCTCTCCTTCCAGCCCAGCCTGTGCTCTTGGGGATGCAGTTTTTGAAAGGGTCTCACTTCAACACGCTGTGGCACAGTTAAGTTTATCTCCGTATCTTTGCGTCATGCACATCTGTGCTGGACATCACTTAGTACCTCTTCTTCAGTGCTTTTGGCAGCTGGTGTAATACGGGTGATTCTAGAAATAAAGTCTGTCAGGTGAGCAAGTATTAACCAAGAGAGGGCCTCAGTAAACAAGTATCGCCAAATATATGTCTTTAGCTCCTAAAAATGTTAGTTATCTTCTCCAGTAGACACTGCCTCTTTAAGAGTTTCCTACATTGTTTATTTGGGGAGGAAGTGTAACATCTTTTTTTATTTTAATTCTCCCCGTCTCTTTCCGCTTTTGCAGGAACACTTGATCTTCACTGTTTGCTTGCACTATGAGTATCCGGGAATAGAAGATACAATGGATGAAAGAAAGGAAGTGAATGTTGGGAAGCCCCTTATTGCTAAATTAGGCCTTCATCATGGATTCAAAAATAACAACTGTCTCCAGACCTGTTGCATGGCTAATAATCCTTTCCATAATCAAATCGAATCAAGTCCAGTGGCAACTAAATACTATGTTCCCAGTCATGGCCAACCAAATTCCTGTCCAGGCGTTTACCAGCCGAACCGTGTTTGCTCAGACAGCATGCAACAACCAGAGGCATGTCCTTGCAATGGGACTTCAAGGATGATCGCTTCAAGACATGAAGTACGGAATTACTCCCCCGCTGTGGAAAAGAGTAATGTCCCGGTAGAGACCACTGACGATACTGTTGAACTGGAATTCCTTCTCTCTGACAGCCTCAGATTCCCCGAACAGCAGTAGCTGTGATGTGTTCAGAACAGACCCGAGGATCATTCCAGAACGGGGGACCTTCCCCACTGCTTACCTGCCTTCTGGAGTTTGGGGGCTTCAGGACAAAGGGGCTGGAGAGTCTGGAGGTGGTACTGGGAATGAGGTTACGACAAACAGTTTTCAGATCCAAAGAGACAAAGCTGGACTGATGGATTTGGCATGATTTTTAATTTTTTCTCCTATTTGATGTTTGATACAGGGAAAAACCTGAACTTGCCAGAGTTTCCTATTCCATTCTCCAGCAGTCAAGCAGCTAACGAACAGAGGCAATCCTGCGTTTCTGGGAGGAAGGTGCCTGCCTCCGTTAGGGGATGGGTGCGTTAACAGCCTGGCTGCGGTGTCAAACGTTCTCTTGAGATAGTAAAGCCTTGCATCTTCCCAGCTGCTTCTCCAGTACCTATTGGACTTAAAAGATCTACTGTAAATGTATGTTTCATAAATCTTATGTTTTCAGAGGGGAATTGCTCATCCTATACAAAACCAAGACAAACAGGTATAGCTGTCAGGGGAAAAATGTTGACAGAATTAAGCAGGAACATCAATTTCCATGTCCTCTATGATTTAACATGATTTTTAAAAATCCATTAGCCCCAAAGTGATAGAGATTCCTTTCTCTCTTGCTGTCTTTCAGTTTCAGTTGTTCAATATCCAGGGTTTTCTTTTTAGATGCTGCATTAAAATAAAGTTTTATGTATTTATATATGTTTTAACAGCCTCCTATTTGAGTATATAAGATGGCACATAATGTAAATGAACTCAGCAAAGAGGGAGCTTTTACAGAAGTGAAGACATTGTGTTTTAATATTCCAGTGTTAAGAATATGTCTCTTTCAAGCCTCAGTTTCTTTGCTTCGTGATGTACGTATTGGGACCAGTCACAGACATTCCAGTCCCTTGGATGTAGCCAATAATCAGCTTTGACTGCGTTCTCCTCTCATGGGCGCATGTCCGGGGCCGGGCAGCAGCTGGCAGATGGGTGAAGAGCTGTGCAAGGAAACAGAACTTGAACCAAGATAGTAAGCTCATATTATCGCTTTTTTCTTTTTTTTTTCTTTCTTTTTTTGGGTTGTTTTTTTTTGAGAAGTAGATGACAAATCGTCAGAGGGAGCAAAGTCACAGGTTCATACTGTGGTGGATTGTTCCGATTATGACAATCTTTCTCTTATGTAACGTACTTAAGACTTTTGCTGATGTGATTTCTGGAATGGGGTGGTCTTTTCATGTTCTGGAAGAACACTAAATGGAAATGTGAGGGAGAAGCGCCTGTTCATAACAAGCAAAGTATTGTGTAGGTAGTCACGCAGTAAGACATGCTGAAGGCTGAAAATGGATGGGTAAGATGAGTGAGAACTTCAGGGTTCTTCACGCCGAAGTACAAGGATGGTACAGTGATGGGACAGGGGCACCAGCCATTGCTTTTCTGGGGCCATTTTAAAAAAAAAAAAAGCAAAACAAACCGACCCTCCTCAGCTGTTTTCCAGGCCAAATGAATTTGTAGTCATTGAAATAAAAATGCTAAAAATCTACCCTAAAACTGTGAAAATCCAAGATAAAGATTCCAGCACACGCGGACTTACAAAGGATAAAGCCACTTTAAATGCAGTCTGCTGAAGGCAAGGGACACTCGCTTCGTGTCACGACCTGACACGTCGTATGTAGCCCTACGTGTGCACGTTGGCTCTAGAGCTCCAAGGTGGAGCACATCTCTCCCCAGACAAGACGCCAGAAGTAGGCTGGTCTTCTAGGTCCTGCAGCCTCCCAGCCCCAGCATCTCGCCATTGTGGGCAGAGGTGCAGCTCCTCCAGCAGATCCTTCTCTGAAAGCCAGTGGAGCTGCTGTCTCATGGTGCTTTACTGCTTCGGTGGACAAGGGAACAGATAGACCTGGCCTGGGCTAGCTGCTGAACCCCTTAGATGTTGCAGAATTTTTTCATCTGTCTTCAGGAAAGGGAAGTTTGCTCACCAAGCTGGTTTGCATATTCAGGTTGAATACTTTGGTCAAAAAATACACCTAAGGTTTTTTTTGATGTTTGGTTGTGTTTCAGAATGCTGAAGAATCTGTGACTTGCTTATGTGTGTCTGGGGACAGGTGTGAGAACACTGGTGTTTTATTAGATCTTTAAAAGTCTTGATGCCATGAAAGTTTGAAAATACTGGGGTGTAAGGTAATTAAAATTCAAGGGAATTTTCAGATATGGCTAGCAGCCTTTCCTGCCCAGGAAATACTGATAAGCAGTATTGCTTTAGTTAAAATCCCCATCATGAAATAACTTTTTTTACTCTAGAAAAATTATGGTAGTGCTTTTTATGAAGTAGGTAGCAAAAAATAAAATAATGGAACCTCACTGAGGTGGTGGACAAACCAGTCTAAATCTCCAGCTGAGATCCGCCCTTCGGGTGGGCTCTGTCGGCCTGACAGCAGGTGCTGCACCCGGCCGGAGCAAGTGTCGGTGGGCATGGTAACGCGTTATTGACCGCATCTACTCATCTTCACGTTCATCTCTGCTGGAAGGTGGACATATGTACCTGGACTTCAAGGTAGTTATTTCCAGAATGACAGCCACGCTTGAAGAAATGTGCAAATGAGCTTGAGTTTCTGCCTTTCTCCTGTGGAGGGTATTAAACAGGGAAATATTTATTGATGGAATGAGATGTTACCTGTGCATTAATTATCCTGGGTAATTGACTTATAAATCAAAAATCAAAGCTTGAGATATGATCTAGTACTGTAATATTTAGCTGATACTTTGTCACAGTTTTCTGATTTGTATAAAAGCTTATTCTGTTTTTTAGTTCGTAATAAACTGTTGTCCACAAAACGATATGTCTGTGCATCTGTGGTTACTTCTACTCCTCCCAGTTTAAAAAAACCCAAATTGTTTGAAAACAATACATGTAATAAAATAGTTTCCTTAACAAAAAGGAAGGGGAGATCTGAATCATGAGCTTCAGCTCAAGTTAAACCTGTCTGCATCCTGGGGCAGGTTTTTCAAAAGGTTTCCCAAACTCTGCACTTAAAAGATTTTTTTTTTTTTTTTTTTTGCAAGTCTTTATGCCTTCTAGGCTTTTGATATCCCACTGTACTGGTGGCTAAACCTAATGATCCTTCTCCATCGCTTTGCAGGTATCCGAACGAGTTTCAGTAATACTTGGACAATTTCCTTGAGAAATATGGATAGAGAAAGAATCCAATTATTAAACTTGAGAAGTCTGGAGACAGGCAGGGAACTCACTGGCTGTATCTGTTGTCTGTTTGCAGGTGCGCTCCTTCATGGTGTGGGAAGGGCTTCCGGGAGCGGCCGTGCCGATGTGGAAGTAGGTTCTGTCCCAGGAGCAGCTGTGCCGATGCGGGAGCAGCTTCTCCTGTCCCAGGAGTGGCCATGCCGATGTGGGAGCAGCTTCTCCTGTCCCAGGAGCGGCCATGCTGATGCGGGAGTACCTTCTCCTGCCCCAGGAGCGGCCGCGCGAATGTGGGAGCAGCTTCTCCTGTCCCAGGAGTGGCCGTGCCGATGCGGGAGTAGCTTCTCCTGCCCCAGGAGCGGCCGCGCTGATGTGGGAGTTGAAGCCAGCTGTGGGCAGCCAGCTGGCGCCTTGCGGTGGAAGGGCTGCTCAGCACTCACTGAATTTTCTGCTACTAGAGAGCTCTAACACACATTGATTAATTCTCAGGTTTAGTATGTGGTCCAATGGCTCACAGTCTTTGTCAGCCTAGGCAGGAACCGATTAACCTTTGAGGAGAACATGGTGAAGAGAACATCCCAGAGCTCTAGCGACTGGGGAGGGACCAGTGCACATCCTCTGACAAAGCGCCACCTGTGGCAGCAGAGTCTGTGGAGGAAAACTATGGTTCTGAGCCCTGTTTAGAAAGGGGGTGGTGATGGAAAGGCATTTTCTTACTGTATCGCTGCCTTTAGGAACTGCTTCAACTGTTTTAATCATCGATGTTAAGGGTGAAATACTCTGGTTCTTAAGGACAAGCTGCAAGAGGCGTCCATTTCCTTTGGCCCGCGTCCAGTAAAGCACTGTGAAAGTTCAGCATGCATAAATTAAGCCAACATTTAAATCCCAGTGAAATCAGTGGGATTAAAATACATGACTAAACCTAGGCATTTGTTAAAGCTTTCTTTGGCTTGTGATGCCCTTTTTGAACTTGGGGTTTTTTTCCTGAAGTGCAATTGTTTGGGGATAATACTTATATTTTGCTTGAAGTATCTGCTGGGCTAAGTTACTTCTGTGTTTGATATTTGGGTTTGGATGTTGAATAGGTTTGGAAGAACGGTTTTAAGGTGGTCCAAATAATCTCAGGCTTCTCTGGCAAAGGAAGAGTTCCTATGCTTCAGAAAGGCCAATACACTTCTATTTTTCCTCCCCGCTCTGCAGTAAGGTGGGCTAATTTAAATGCAAGAAGCTGCTATTAGTGCAGCAATAAACTGAAAGTGATCCTATTTCTAGCAAAAGACAGGAACAGAGGAGCATGAGAGGCTTACAAAGAAAGAGCTCGGGTTAAACCACGACACTCCAAAATTAACGGTCTGGGATTCATTTGGTCTTTGGCATTTTGAATTTCACGCCCTTGGCCTTTGCTGACTGTGCTGGCCATGCTCTCCTGTCTGTAGGAGACAGTGCTGGGAGTCAACGTGGCACCAGCTGCCACTGGCTTTGGGTAGGCATCCTCTGGCGTCTTTCTGGGTGGTGGCAAACCGCCAAAGGACGTCCCTACCGTCATAAGCAGCGAGACATTCGTATTGTCCTCTAGGAGCATCTTTCTCTGCCAGTCCGCTTGGTTTTCTGTCCTCTCCACTTCGTATGCGCTCTGTAGGGCAGAAGATTTCTCTGTCGAGGTGTTTCTGGAATATCACTCTGAAATCACAACGCTGTCGGTAGGTTTCGTGGGAAGGATTTTACAGTTCTGCCCAGGCCCCTCCTAGTGCTCTGTGACCCATTCATCACGCGCTGTGGGGCTCTCAGGACGGCTGTTATGTGGTGAAGGCATCAGGTAGCCAGAATATCGTTCTGGAGCTCAGGCTGACCCAGGTTGGAAGTGTTAACTCATGTCACGCCCTGACCTGATTTTGGCACAGCTGAGATCTGAAACCTTTCTGTGGTGGAGATGATCAGCTGGTGTTCCTGGCTCGAACTGTTTAACACCAGATCACGGAAACCAGTGAGCTTCATCCCTGATGTTGAGGCTGTGGGAAGAGGGAGAGCCAAATATCGTGGGTGAAGTTTTATCCTCCGTCTAGTTCAGGTAGTGCATTGGCCTAATGGAGTTTTTCCCTTTGCCCAGGGTGAGACGTTGTTCTTTCACAATGCAACTGTTTGAACAGCAGGAGGTATCCAAATAGCTCCGTCCTTTCACTTGCTTGAGCCATTTCCTCTTGCCGCCCAGTCAAAGCGCTCTTCGTGTTGGATTGGAGAAATATCTTCCACGGAAACGGTGGGAGTGAAATTACCGTCTCTACCTACGTAAAGCCCTGCAAGCTGCCTCCTCAGTAAAGCAGCCCTTCGTCCCGGGAGCCCCTCCGCTGGCTCTTGGGCTGCAGGAGACCATCTGCACTGTGCCTCCTCGCTAGGAGGTTGCAGGGCCGGGTTTGCTGTCTGGGAAGTTACTGCTTTTGTTCATGCATCAACTACTACTCCTCGTTCTGTCGGCTAATTGCAAATAGCTTTGGCAGCTCTCACATGCATCAAGCGTCAGGGCTGTGTTCACCTTGACACGTGTCCCTGAGCACTGTAAGTACAATGCCTTTCCGTGTTGCTCCCTCCTTGCACGGAGTTTTCGTTCAGGCCAAGTAAGATCTGCTCACTTTCTGGAGCGTGGCATTTTGAGACCCAAGGTGTTTGCTGTGAACTGGAGATAGGTTTAGGGTATCGGTGGTGAGAGAAGGGCTTGGGAATTTGGGGGGTTTGGGTGTTGGTTTGGTTTTGTGTTTGTTTTTTTTTTTTTTAAAGTTTTATCATCCTTTTATTTTAGTAATTGCAATAGTCTAGGAATGGAGCAAGAACACCTCCATGTTGTGGAAATCAAGCAGTTATTAAATTTCTAAGGTACCACTGCTGCAATTCAGTCACACCAGGCTTATTTTAAGAGCTCATAAGAAAACATGCTGCCTCCTGTCCTCGTGGTTGCCACACACTGGGAGCGTGAGGCCAGGATTTCCACAGCGACCGGCCCCGCACGGCATCCGCAGCGGATGCAGGAGCGACTCGGGCTTCCCCATCCCTGCATCAGGCACAATCCTTGCAGTCTTTTGCTACCGCCTGGCTGCCGTTTCTCAAAGCCAGTTGAAATTAGCATGAAAAGTCTCCAACCTGTTATGCAAATGGCCTCACTGCACCCGAGAGCAAACAGTTCTCAGGTGTTTCCTGGGCTCTCTTACCACTTGCTGTGGTTGGTGCTTAGGATTTATTTCACCTCCCTAAAGGTGATGTGGCTCTACGTTCCGATGCCCCATAAGAGAAGGTGTGTTGGGCGTGCATGGTGGGACAGCACCGGTCACTCTGGGCAGGTGGCACCTCTCCTGTTGATTGCCACCAGGCAGCCCGGAGACCTGGAGGAGCCTGTCCCCTGGCCTCTGTCACAGAGCTGAAACTGCTCGGGTTAATTCCCCTCTCAACGTGCCGGGTTCAGTGCTGCAGGTTTTTAAAGCGGCCCCAGGGTTCTTCTCAGTTTGCATCCCATCTTCTTCGTGCCTGTCAGCTTTTCTCCCTTCTTTTCCCTTCCGTTCAATGCCAGCAGTACCCATGATGTCTGCCTCACGTGACCAACTGAGAACCGGGCCAGAAATGTTTAAGAACTGCTTTGAGATTGCCAGAACGTACCAAACTTGATCATTTTTTTGGCTGTGAGAAGCGTTGCAGCCTTTCAAGGAAGTACAGAGTACAACAGAATATTGATTTGCTGATTCTCAAAGTTTTGTAGGTTTTGCTTTAGGCCTGTTTTGGTGAAATGCAGAAAACTGCCGCATACTCTGTTGCAGCTGCCAAGAAAACATTTCATTTGAAGCACTCATTAGATTACCAGCTCTGCTTTTAGTGGGAATAATGGGTTCATTTTAGTCAGAAAATAGCTGTGCTTCCCATCAAGCCATTTACCTGTCCCGGCAGGCAGAGAGCAGCAGCTGTTTGCACTGGAATGGCAGAAATGATGTGCTGCCTGAAGGCGGAGTGGGTTTTGCAGGACAGAAATGGGAGGCAGGACTTGTCACAGGGGAGACTCCCTGCTAGTATCGGTCGTTCTGTCTCCACTGGCGTAATCCTGGGGATAACGCGGCGGCCCCTTGTGCTAAAAGAGGCTTTCCTCTGGTGGGACACACGGGAGCGAGCCACGTGCGAGGGATTTTGTTGTCATGTATGTCCTGTAGTGACGGACTCGGGAGGCACAAAACTTGCGCTGGAACTCCCCTTGCTCGGAGAAACCCGCCCGCTTCTGTCAAACACAGCGGGAGAGAAATGCCTGCACAACTGCGTGATTAACAAAGAAACACCAGTGAAACAAATACTCGTCCGAGTGCACAGAGCTAATTAAGTCGTGAACTCTTTTACCTGATGCGCCACAGTGATAAATTAAATCTCCTGCTACCACCTAAAGCCGTAAATTGTAAGGATGCTTTTTGAAGAAATCTCTAGATTGTTATTAAGTTCAATTTAAAAATTACGGAAATATTTTTGCATTATAACTCTTAGTTCCCGCATACCGTGTTTGTTTATAGATATGAAGTTTATGTGCACATGTATAGATACGATTTTCATTGTTTTAAGTGGGCCTTAACACAGTGCAGTCTTTTCTCTTAATGAAAGCCTGGAGGATGCAATATGAGTTGTAGAGAACTAGAAGTGTATTGCAAACAACCACCAAGCTCTCCTCCTTTCCATTGTGCTCTGGTTTTTAATTGATACCCTTTTACGGGATCCACCTCTGTGCCCCTGCGTTTGTCACTGCTGCTGGAGCATTCATTGAGCACCACCAGCACCGCTCCCGGTGGGAAGCCACGGGACACCTCTCGGTGACCCGCTTCCAGGTTCTTTTTGACGTTCTGTCTCCAGCCGTAACTCTCGAGTCCAGCGCTCAGGGCCCACACGCAGGGACTGCACCCCAGTTCCTGCACGAGCGTCTGTGTATCATCCTGCTTCTGGTAGATGGTGAAGGTTTGGAGCTGGGAGCAGCTGCAGGGCTGGAAATGTCTGAAGAGCGGAGGATGTGGCTGTCCCTCTTCATGCTGGTTGGTGCAGCTTGACGAGAGGCTGATCTGACACCCTCCGAGGGGGCTCAGGGGTGCATCTAATTGTCGTATGCGTGAAAATATCCGTATTCTTCGGGAAAGTTTAAGGGAGCGCAGGCGTGCTGTTTGAGTGTACCTGGTTCTTGGTGGGTGGTGGAGTACTGACTGGAACAGAGATTTGTCTTGGCCTTTGGTTGTCACCAGCAGCGACACTGCCAGTGCGGGAGCGAGGGGACAAGGGCAAATCCAGCCAGCGAGATGGGAAGAGCAGTGCCGGCACTGGCTGTGCAGAGGTGCACCGCTCTGGGCAGCGGGATGGAAAAGCGGGGGTTTAAAGCTAATTATTATGTGTCTGCCAGGTCAAAATTGGGGGTTGGCTTGTGGTTTGGTGACAGCTATATTCCCTACAGAGCTCAACTCTTGCAGGCCTTCCCGGTCCTTGTCAGGTGGTGGGCGGCTGTGAGGAATGAGGGGTTTCACCCTCCGCTCAGTCGTCCTCTTTCCGTCGGCTTCTCTTTTCCTTTCCTCACCCGATGAGATGAGCCGCCTGCTCAGCAGGCCCCGGGTGTGCTGGGATGCCGTGTGTCCCCTTAACGCCATCATCTCCTTTTTTAAGACAAATAATTGTAACTCCTCACCTCTGCTGCTGGCAATTCAATAATCAGTTCTTCTCTTTATAAACTCTGATAAACGCCACCCCCTCTTTTTTCTTTTTTAGACTGTAAGTTTCCAGAACTGGAAAAGCTCTGCCAGATGCCAAGCAACAAACTTTTCCCTTTCCTAACAGAATATGATGGTAAAAAAGGATAAAAGACAGGTTTGTTATCTAAATGTTCCCAAGAGAAATAACTGACCATTCTCCACTAATTCTATTTATTTTCCTTTTAGACTCATTAGTTACAGTATTTTCATATTGCTATCATCTTGGTGCTAGTAAATAGTTATGATAAAGTTAATATCTAATAATAACTGTCTTGAGAACGATATTAGTAATACTTGTACATATACAAGTGATACTGAGTCATCGGCGGCAGCAGCTTCTCAAGCGAGCAGATGGTGGCTCTGTAAGAAAACACGTTTCCTCGCCTTACCCCCCGTTTATTCCCCGGCTGAGCAAAGATGACTCGGGAGTAGCATCTGCTGAGGTAACATCTCCTCTTAAACTCCATCTGCCTGCCAGAGCCGAAGGGGGTCAAACTATGCGAAAGAGAAGGTACAAAAGGTATAATTAGAATTTTGATGTATCACAAACTGGAGTTGGTTTTAATTATGTTAGACAGGCATTTTTGGACAGCTCTAAGAAGAAGCAATAAAAAGATGCAGTGAGTAGAGACGATGCTCCGCAGTTGACTTTGCTGCCTAGATTGTTATTTGCGTGTACGCAGCACAAAATGTTAATTTTTGCCTTATCCGAAGCCATGCCATTTCTTGCACGTTGGGCTTGTGTAATTGTTCGTATTGTTCCCACGGAACGGGGGTGGAGGGAGGCTTTCAGAATGGGTCAGTCCAGTTTCTCCTGCAACAATGGTGCCGTGGCGTTTGAACCCGTCCTGGCGGCGTGACAGGCCGAGCAGGGTTTGCATCAGGCTCTCAGCACAACTCTAACTCACTCACTGAACAACTTTTACCTGTCTTTAACGGTCAAAATTATAAAAATAAGGCTGTGAGGTTATTTTCCCTTCCAAAATTATCAGGGGCCCTGCTGCCCACCCCAGCTCCAGGTGCCAGGGTGAGAGGTGGGACCGTGCCTGTGGCTGGGGGCACTGCCCGCCCTGGGGTCCCTGCGGGCCCCCCCTCCTTGGACCCCTGGTGGGGCAGCCCCGGCCCCGCTGCACCCCGACAGCTACCTCTGAAACCTCCTGCTGGTTTCTTGGAAACCTTGCTTTCCTGCGAGAGGAAACACTAACGGAGGGCTGGGCCTTTAGGTGGGAACTCAACAGAGTGGCTCAAACTGTGCGCTTTCGTATCAAACTTAAATTTTTATTAAACCATTTAATTTCCAGTATGATTTCAACAGGGTTTTTTTTTTTGCTTGATACTTCCTTCAAAGTATTGCCCAGGCTCACAGCGACTGCGATGTGCCACCAGCTGCGAGAGCAGGACCCCAGGCGAGGATGCGTGGGAGCCTGATTGCCGAGAGGGGAGGGCACAAAGCAGGTGTGAAAGGGCGGATTAGCCCCCGCAGACAATGTGTGCGAATGCTGGAGGAGCTGGTGCCCACGATGGGCTCGTAATCTCCCCGAGCAGCCAGCAATTAAACACAATCTAATCGGGGCGGCAGCGTGTGTCGGCAGACACAGGTATTGTGGCTGCTGACAGCGAGGGGCACCTGACCAACTGACAACGGTCAGCCACCGCGCCGCGCAGCAAAAACACCCTGGTTTTCTGGGGGGTAACCAGGCCGGAGCAGCCGGGGGGGCATGCTGCCGCCCCACCTCGTGTCCCACGGGGACAAATACTCTGTCACCAGGGCCCCTTCCAGCGAGATAACTACCCTCTAGCTGCTTCCTTTATGTGAAACAAACCAAAAGAGCCGCACCACCTGCGCTTTTGCACAAGAGGGGAAAGCCTCCAGAGGCTGCAACTCTGGCTCAAAGGAGGCTTTAAAGTGTGTATTTGGGGTAATGCCAAAGCCCAGTAACGATTTCAGTTAACTGGCAGGGACAGGAGATGTAGCTTGAGCTCGACGACTGTCTGCAGCAGGCCTTGGGCTCGCGGCGGTGGTGGAAGGCAGGCAGGCAGGCAACAGGCTATCAATGCCAGTGGTTCCTGTTGTTTAAGTCTGCAAACCTGCCACCTTCCTTAAAGTCCCTCTGGGTGATGGCTGCACACATTTCATTTTCCTTAGAAAATGGTCGGTACAGCGTTTTGAGGAATTTGGATGTCTTCTAGCCATTTGTAAAATCGTATTTTCTTAAAATCATCACTAGGGAAAACGATGTGTATAAGAGCAAAGCTTGTAACAGGCTTGGGGGATTATTTTTTTTATCATTTACTGTTTAACATAAATGTGACCTTGCCAATATTTTAAATATTCTGGATTTAATCCAGGGTTTTAAATCAATATATAGAGAGTTTAGTACTCAAGTGCAAACTATGCGTGCATTTCTCCCATACCTTATCAAAAGTTTTGATCAAAGTTATTTCTGCTTTTGATTTGACCCATTACAGGGGCTGGGTGTCTCTTACTGCTCTCGGACAGCTTTTCACGCGACCTGACACACTTGTCTGCTTTTCTGACGCTTGAGTTCCAGTTTTCTTTCTCCAGCGTCCTGCTGGCTCTGTGCCCCTGCCGCAGCCTCGCGGCTCCTCGCAGCCCGCACCCCGCAAACACCAAAAAACGAGTCACATGAGCCACCAGCCCCGTCTGGGTGACAGCTTGCTGATCCCTGCGTATTTAAGGTTTTGTTCAGTACAGATGTTTACGGCAGCAGAAGTTTTCAATACAGAAAGTAGTGTTGTTACACAAACTAAATGGAATTTGTCTAATCCTGACTCATCTGCTGTAGCCTGTGGTGGTGATGAATCAGATGTCCTTCCTCCAGCAGGAGACACCAAGTACCAGCACTGAAAGTCTGAGATTGCTTGAGACTCCCCGGCTGTGCTGGCTGCGGATCAGCAAGCCGCCTTTATTTTTGCTTTCGCTTCAATTGTAGGAAGAACATCACGGGCAGCTTGAAATCAGCAAGCACAGGCAGGCTGAGCCGCTGCTGACATCCTCAGCCGTGAGGACAGCTTTTCCTGAGGTGAACAGAAGAAAAGTAGCAGAAAAATCGCTCTTGCTGGAAACAAGGCTGCACCAAATTGAGCTGCTTCCAGCTGCAGAGGCTTCTTAATTGACTGCTAGTGGCTTTCTATTAGTTCTTCTGATGACTTGCTTAGAGTCCAGTTCTGGATGTTTTGGAGTCCCCTTTATTCTTATTTTATTACGTGCTTATTCCATTTTACGGGGCAGGCTATGGAAAGCCAGAGTAAAAGCGGTGCTGCTGCGGGTACCGAGTGCCTGCTTGAACTGCGGAGGGGCGGTCACGCTGTGGGGCTGGTGGCAGCAGGTGGCTGCGTCCCACGAGGAATGGCCTCCTGGATCCCGTCCCCGGCTGTTCCGTGCCAGCCTGCCCAGGAACCCTGCCCGGCAGGCATGTATGGGCACGCTGTGTGTTCTGGGTTGAGTTTCACAAGCTCGCTGGCACTGCGAGCCAGCTGCACAGTGTCCCCCAGTTCAGCAGATAAAGAAAAAGTCTTCCAACATCCGTCAGTGCCCTTCCCAGAGCAGGGGTGTGCCTGTGCCAGTTGTGCCAGTCCACTGCCTGGGTTATCTCAAACAGCATCTTCTTTTGCAGCAACTTGAACAGCATCTTCTTTCACTTCTCAGTTTCTAACTTTAGGAGAAAGCAGTATCTGGAGCACGTGGCCGGTGTCAGCCTCTGCCCACGCAGGTGAGCTGTGGCTCTGAAATGGCAGCAGTGACCAAACCCCGCAGCACGTGATGGTGCAGAAAGACAGTGTATACCTAAATGACCATAACTGCTAGCTATTTTCTTTTTATGTACTTTACTCCATTGCTTGAAGCGATGTAATGAGTAGTTTGGTAGGATATATACTCAACTACACGCAGATTTTCTATTCTGAGAAAATTGTATTAGATACTGTCTAAAACAGAATTTAAGTGCTGCAAAAATGCTTCCTCTCCTTGTGCAGTTTGTAGGATTCCAGCCTTGAGAGGAGGTGCGTCCGGCGTCAGAAGGTGCCCTGTGGAAGGTGCTCCTACAGGGAGTCCCTGATGAGGCCACCCGTGCCCTGGACCTTGTCAGCGAGTGAGACGGGGAGTGTTGGATGTGATGTGACACTTCACGGATATTACAGTAAAAAATCATCTCCCAACCCCATGTTTAGGTTCATCTCTCTCCTTTTGCTCACAGCGCTGTGTAAATGCAGGTGAACATACAGCGTTCAAATAGCTGTTGATAGCACCATCTGCAAAAGGCTCATGGCTCATTCATTAAGCAGTGGGAGCCAGCACAGCCACAGTCTAATCAGATATTGTATGATGAATAATTCAGAAATAATCCTCGTATACTTGAATAAATATCAGGAGGAGGAAGGAAAAAAACCCATACACGTGGCACGTTAAGGGAACAAACCAGACATTTTTCAATGTCCTAGGCTGATGAGCTTTGTTGTACTGGATGTTAATCAGGCAGGTGGCTAATGCCTGAAGAGAAAGCTGACTGAGGGGGTGCTGGCCCAGCATTTGGAAGGTGTTAGTAAGCGGAAAAGACCACGGTGCTGATGGGAAAATCCATCAGCCTTACGCTTTGCAATATGCGCGCGGCCTGTTGTGTAACTCACTGGTGATGCAGGTGGAGGATGGAGTTTGTGAAGTGACAGCTGGAAAAGCCCAGGTCCAGGTCTGGCCTTCTGCCATGCCCTCTGTGCCGCTTGGATCAGGCGTGGGGTGTCCTCCTGTGCTCCTTCCCACTGAGCGCTGCGGGTTCCCTGCTGCATGGCGCCCCTCCGGTGCAGGCCTTGTCCTGTCGCCGCCGCTCGCCGTGTGCGGCCATGGACGGTGTGGCCGCAGTTGCTGCGGTGGGGACAGAGCTGCTGCACTGTCACGGTGCCTGTGTCAGCCCCTCGGCTGCAGCTCCTGACCTTCCCGAGGCCTGGAGGAAGAGGAGGAGGAGGAGGGCTGTCGCTGTTGCCATTACTGCTGGCCGTGGCCTTCAGAGGTTTCATTCCTCTGCTCGGGGCCCGGCGGCCACGGCTCCTTGGGCACCATCCACAGGGGCTGCGACCTCCAGCACAGCGTCACGCTGGCACCTCTAATACATGGAAGAGTTGAGGTATTGACTGCCACTCCCTTACAGAGCCACTTTAAGCCCACAATCCTGGCTAACTAACCAGGATTTCTTCGGATAACAGTTAGTTTGCTCTGGCTTGTTAACAGACAAGAAAAAAAAAATTATTAAGCCCTGTCAAATCCTCCTGGATGTGTATTATATCTGAACTCAGCATCTCTTCTACAGATGATTAAGAATCTGAGTCTCTTGTTGTTCAAGACATTACTGCATTCTGGTTTTCCCAGCATTTAACATCCTGAGAGTTATTACAGTTTCTCTCTCTTCATGCCACCTGGGCATGGCAAATGTTCACTTTGTAGTTAGAGATTCTCTTCTGCAGAGAGGTAACAAGAGTTATCAAGGCCATTAGCCTTTGCCCGAGACATTCTTTAAATCCGGGGGAAATTGCCTGTTGAGAGATGTAGTCCCCTGTTTGCTGGGGGCACAAGCAGAGACGATGCAGCAGTTATGATCTGAACGCTCCCTGCCCCACAGGGACTGCGCTAACGTTACGCTCTTACATTCCCCCTGCCCTGACACTGCGGACATTTACCTTGGGTTGTATCTACTCCTTAGGCATGCTTCTTTTCCTCCTCTTCCTCTGGTTTCTCTGCAAGACAGATGGTCTTCAAAGCCAAGCAGGGAGACGTGGCCAAGGAAGACAGCTCAATGTTGAAGAGAAAATCTGTAGTTAAGAATGGGTTTCAACAGATTTCTCACTTTCTGACCATAAATCTAATTAAGCATAATTTTCAAATACATATCTGCTACATATGGGCATATATAAATATATATGTATTTATGGATTAGCCTTGCCCCACGTATGTTCTAACTAGTTTGCTGCGGTCTGCGCTTACATTTAAACTGTGCACAAAAGTCCCATTGTTCTGAGCCAGGTGCTGGTTATTTGCGTTGGTAAGTGCCGGTACCAGAGGCAGCAGCGATATAAAACTGGCTGCCGGCTGCTCAGTGTACACCCAACCTGCGAAGGCAGCAAAAGGGACCTTTGAAAGAGGCGACCACCGACAGGGGGAAATGTCCCCCACAGATGGGAGCGGATCCCTGCGCCTCTCCTGCTCCCTCTATCATGTCTGCTCCCAGTCCGGAGTGACCAAGGGTTGCTGGGCCTAAAAATCATTGACGGCTTTTCAATAAGGAGGAGAGAATCCTGAACAGTCCTGCCTGGTAGTTTTCGTAGTGTAACCAGACCCGAGAAGAGACCAACACTGGATCGATCCAGTGATTTATCTTCTCCAGTGGAAAAATGGCTCTAATTTTATATGTTGCAACATAGGCATTGCCACAAAATCATCAGAGAGTTGGACAATTTGCAGATTAAAGGTCCTCTTGCTTCCTAAATTAAGCAGCTATTCATACATTTACGTAAGTGTGGTCTTCATTAACCTTTAATGAGTGGAGTAAAAGTCATTTCACTACCCACCAAATTTAAAACCAACTTGCAAATCACCTTTATTAAATAGTAAGACCTCTCTCATCAGACCAGAGCTTACCCTTCAAGGCTCAGGAGACAGAATAGCTCCGGACACTGCCTGCATACCTTTTCTACCACTCTAGTTTTGCTATTACTCACAACAATTCTGTGCTCTTTTTCTGAGCTAATCCCAGCGGAAAATGCAAACTGCATTGCTTCTGCAGAATATTCTGGACAAGAATTACCAAACTATGCCTCCAAAGGCCAGTAGAATTGGCACATCTTTTAATTATTTTGGTTTTAAAAAAATGAAAGCTAAAAACCAAGTCATCGGTCCTCAGTTTATTCATTTACTTTTGGAGGACCGGTCAGGCTCCATCCTCCATGGAGCAGCAAACCTGTCCTTGCAGCACTCGCTTGCGATTGCCATTCAAAACCATCCTAGATATTAATTTTTACTTGACCTCAGTAGTAGTTAAGATGTACTTCAAGTCTGGTTATAGATTTCTCCCTACCAAAGTCCTTCATCTTGTCTCACAAGATCCCTTTCTTTTAATATCCCATCTTTCTAAAAGCAATCCTAGAGCTTTTAGTCCAAAATATAATATGAGACTTATTCTAATAACCAGGAAAGGAAACTGAATTTTTTTTTGCCTAGAAAATGTCTAGAGAATAGTAATAGCAAGTTTAGTTGTACGCTGCTGTTTTTTAATACTGAATGTTTAAATATAGTGATTAAAGTACCATTGCATTCTAAACAGTGATAAAAAGAAAAATATACATATTCTAAACAAGAAATGCAGGCTTCTGCTCTGATCTTGTGGGTAATACAATATAGGAAATTTTAAGGTGAAAACCTAAAACAGGCACTTAAGTAACAGACAGTATTAAGATTTTGCCAAAAGTTGTAAAGCTGTTAGTCTAAAAAAGAAACTTAGCATTGGAAATCTGGAATCTGTATTTTACCCTTCTTGCTTAAGCTTAGGGATGCTTCACTAGCCAGGAAGGGTGTGTTTTGTTACCGAGTAAAAACAACAAACAAAACTGGGACAGGACAAAAAGGGCATCGTTTATTCTGACATAAAAAAATTAAATGTAAATTCACCTTATTTTTTGTTGTGTCAATCCACCTGCAAAATCATCTTTGGCCCCAGCACATTTTGAATGTGTAAAAGCTATGTTTGTAGCTAATTATATTTGATACAGTTAAAACCGATTCCTGTATGGAAAGTGTGGGACGAATACACCACATTTTAGAGTTCTGGACTTCAAGAGCCTTAAAATCCTTAAGAAGTTAAATAACGAAGAAGTGATTATTGCAGATGGGTTCAGCATTCACTGCAGCATCAAAGGGAAAATGTTTTGAATTGGCAGCGCTCCTTGCTGACTGCCGGGAAGTAATAGCGGGCTGGTTTTAGGTTTAGCAGGAAAAAGAAAAGGTGGGGTTAAAATTCCCAGTTCCTGGAGAATGAAATACCTGGTACGTGACCCGATAGCAAAGTTCAGGGCTCGGTCAGCGCAGGCACCCAAGCAATCCCCTCTCAGTGCTGTTCTGGAGTGGAAGTGGAAGGAAAACACTGCTGGTTTCGTTTGTCTTGACTGAGACTCTCCACGGCAAGGCTGGCTGTCAGAGGCTTCGCTCCTCGCCACTGCAAAGCCAATGGAGAAAACAGAATTATCTTAAAAAACAGTAATTTCTTCCGCCACTGGTTCTAAGGACTACATGGCAGTGTCTGTGGGCGAGTGACCGGGACCTCTGTTTCCGACACTTGTCACCTGACACAGAAGAGCAGGTCCTACTCCAGCCTGGGAGCCGCTGGAGCCCCTCGCTGCGGGGGCACGGGCTCCCCCAGCCCCACCACCCTCTTCCAGCCCTCCCCAGGGCCCTCTCCTTCCCCACCCACCGAGAGGGGCCACCGCGCCACACACATCCACCTCGCTTCGGCGTGGGGAGGAGTACTTTCGGATGGAACCTCCAGGGGTGGAGATGCAGCAGCTGTGGGGAACCGAAACTCTCCTAATTCATGAGTTACGTCCTGTACAGCCCCAGCTGCCGGGAGGGGATAAAGCGAGGGACTCCAGTTCCCACTGCTGGAAATGCTGGAGTAACCTAAAACCAGCCGCTGGCTCCCCAGCAGCTAACCGAAACAGCTTTATCTGCAGGGTCACGGCACTCCTGAAGTGACTTAGGGACCCAATCTCAGGGTAGGGACACTTGCATTGCAATTGCCAGCTATTTTTTGTGTTTGAACTGAAAAGCCATTGGAGGAGAGCTATGAGCCTAGCAGCACTTGTAAATGATACTTAAAATTCTCTTCATTTCATTTTTTGAAAGTCAAATACCTAGGGTGACAGAGTTTTTCTGCCATGAAGATGTCAAGGACACCTGGCTGGAAGGAAAACAAGTAAATCTGTCTGAAAGGCAGCACGCACAAGGGCCTTTGTGCCATGTATAACCTGTGAAACCTATCAACATTTCAGATATGAATACAAAAGTAGTAGTAGCAGCTGCCATCTTCTTTATGCTATTATGCAAGCTGACCACAGAAATGCAATGTAAGAAAACAGCCTGTAGTAGTAGAAAACTACAGAAAACAGCCTGTAGTTCACCTTTTTTATCAAATCAGTTTACTAGTTAATTGGGAAGAAATAGGGAGCTATAAATATTATGACCTAGTTCTACAAGTCACTTGCAGGATGAGCCCTAGGCTTGTGCGAGCTGAATTTCATGGCCCTTCTTGAACACTGAAACCAGTGCAGAACACAAATCCATTTGTTTTTTATATAAATCACCAAATCAATTGATTATATCCAAATTCTATGAACGTGTCAGGCTCACTGATTGCCTCAGCTGGCCATAGAGCGGTTTGCTGTCGTGTGGGTTAACTGGAACAAGTCAGAACCTGGTGTTATCTCAAACAGAATATGTAGTTATTGCTGTATAGCCTGTAGAAAAACACAAGCTTATAGCATAAACTTGAGAGAGGTGTTACCTATTTAAAGCCATTAATATGATCCAATAAAGTGATTCACATGCAAAACTGAATTCTAGAGACCATGCTGCACGCTTGCAAAACAGGCTGTCCCATGACAGAAAGGGGGCAAATTTCATATTAAAGTTTATAACGACGGCATTAAGGCCAGGTTGCTTTGCGCCAAACAAAAGCCTGGCACCAAAGGCAGCTGGTCCCAAGAGACAACGGCCAAACGGCCGAGCCATCCCCGGGAAGGGCCTCATGGCTTCGTGATGCCCCGTTTCTGTGAGGAGCGACAGCGCCCGTCCACGGCAAAGCCCTCGGCCGGCATTTCCCGGTGCCGCGCCGGCTCCCGTTCCCGCC